>CM053601.1:164472645-164508859 GCA_028646575.1 Pseudocheirus occidentalis
GATATGGGAAGAGAAGCAATATGATCCTATTTTGGATAGAGGAGAGACAACACTCAGCAAGATGAGTTAAAGAATGAAAGAATCTCAGAGTTTTATGGGATTCCACCTCTCATCCCAGTGCCTTTGTAATGCACCCCCTCCTCTCCTCAGCTTCTTAGAATCCTTCAAAAGTCACTTGCTAATCCTCCCCAGCTACTAGAACCTTATCCCCCAAATTACCTTATTTTATTGTATATATTTACTTGTATACTTGTTGTCTCCAATAGAATGTAAGCACCATGAGGGCAAGGACTTTTTTCAAATTTTCCTTTACACCTTCAACACCTAGCATAGTGACTGGCATATGGGAGATGCTTAATGAACTCATACTGATTAGTTGATTGAGTAGCCAGCTGTACATTGACCTTAATTCATTGGCTATTCAGAGGTACAGTAACACATAGGTCATTAACTAGTTGCCACAGGAGTTCTTACTCTAGAGCAGGGACTCAATCATTTTTATGTCAGGCTGGTGAATCCTAATACTATATCTAATATTCATTAGATTGTAAGCCTCTTGAGGCCAGGGACCCGTCTTTTCCCTTTCTTTGTATTCTCTGTACTTGGCAAAATGCCACTCCTAGCACATAGTAGGCATTCAACAAATCCTTGTTGACTAACTGCTATGTTTTGTTTTCTTACATTCATAATTGAAGGGAATGTTAGGTTTGAATAAGAGGCTGGGAAAAAATATATATTTTTCCATCCAAGTTCATGGATCCCCCTCAAATGTATGCATGAACCCCTTGACTGTCTATAGACCCCAGGTTAAAATCCTCCCATCTAGCTATAAACTCATCTGTGGCATGGGTGTTGATCCAAAGGTTCCTCAGTCATGTTTGCAGTTAGGTAATGATAGTATTTAAACTCCACAGACAGCTTATTCAATTGGCCATGGTGGTGGATGTGGGAAGCCAGGAGAGACCTGGCTGCATTACCAGACAATGTTTTACAGGGTGTTGAAAAGAAAACAAGCTGTAGGAACCCCTTCCCACATCATTTTAATCCCATTCCACATTTTTCCATGGCTATGTGTTCTATAGGCATAAGAATCTGTAAAGAAAGAATCTGAAAAGAAAGTTCTCAAAGTTATTTATCTAAGCACTCTCCTTCTGTCCTCACAGTAACCCTAGGAGGTAGGTGCTCTGCCCTTTCTCCTATTACATGGAGGAGGAAATTTAAGAAAAGTCAGGTGACTTGCCTGAAATCACACAGCTGGTAATGGGATTCGAACCTAGGTCTTCCTGACTCTGGACACACTGCCACAGTAACCAACCAGAAGGGGACTAATCTTCATTTAGCAGAGTTCCAAAGCCCCCCCAAACATAGGAAAGGCATAGATCATTTGAAGCCTAATTCACATAACACCTTCCCCCCAACACCTTCCTTAATCTAAATCTTTCCCATACCCTCAGATCTTGAGGGCCATTTTTTTTTCCGCCTCTTCTAATGCCCTTAATCATTTAGAGGATTCTCTGTGTTTGTGGCTTTGGACCAGAAAATCATAAGATGAAAGGAACTTCAGAGATTACCCAAACCCCTCATTTTACAGGAGACTAAAGCCCCCAGGATAAGGCACTTTGTAAACCAGTAAAACACTCAATTATAATCTACCCCTGTGCCTACAATAGTGTTTTACATACAGTAGGTATTTAATATATGTTTGCCTAACTTCCCTGAGTGCAGGGGTGAACCTTTACAATTCTGTCAAGTTTGGATTCAGTCAAAGGGCCACACTTGAGGACCTAGAGGGCCACATGTGCCCCTGAGGCACTGCAGGTTCCCCCCTCTGCTAATGCCTTTCCTCTAGGATGACTGCCCATTTACACTGTAAGGATCTTATATGTATATAGCTGTTTATATGTTTGCAGCATCCCACTTTTCCCCTTTAGAACGGGAACTCTTAGGGCAGGAACTGTTTTTGCCTTTCCTCTACACCAGCCTGTGGCACAGATCCTGGCACATTTGATTATTTGTTGACTGACAGGTAGATTAAGACTTCATGACTGAAGTTATTAACATATGATCCGAGCTTCAGAGCTTAAAGGGGATCTTAGGAGTTGTGAAGTCTGACCTTCACCAGAGCACTTTATCAGTGAGGACACAGAGGCCCAGGGATGGCGAGGGACCTGACAAAGACATCGAGCTCATGAATGGCAGGGCTGGGATTGGCACTTGGGCATTCTGACTCCAAGGCCAGCTCTGTCCCCCGTTTGGAAGGCAGGAATCAGGTCAGCAGGCTCGGGGAGGCTGGCCTAGGATGCCTCTTCTCATTCTCACACAATGGAGAACAGCTGGAATGGGATGCAGCCTGATTACATCCATACTTTTGCTCTAGGCTGCTCTAGCCAGGGTATTTAAAGGAAGCAAACAGACCAAAGGGGTTTGGAAAAAAATCTTTAGAGAAAAGTGGCTGATGCATTTCTGAAGTTTGTGGAGAGATTTCAGGAGAAAGAGTAAGGGCAGGAGATAGACAAGACTTGGAGAGTTAGCAAGGTATCAGGGTTCCCATGGTCACCATATATGATGCTGATTGTCTACCCCTTGGGAATGGCATTCAGGGACATTATGGTTGTGTCTGTCAGATGAGAACTGAACCAAATACACCCAGAATAAGGTCATCTTCTCGAGTGCAGGGGCTGTATGATTTTTGTGTCAGTGTCCCCAGCATCTAGCACAGTACCAGGTGTACAGTGGGTGCCTAATAAATGTTAAATTGAATTTGGGAAGGGGTTGAATAGATAAAATATACCCAGGATCAGGGAGAATACTGTCTCTGAGCCACTCCCCTGCCTCGAGGTCCAGAGTCCTGAGGCTGACAGAGCCCCGGATTTGGAATCAGAAGAGCTAGGTTTGAATCTTCATTCTCCTGCCACCTTCCTCATGATCAAGTAGTTTCTCTTACCTGAGCCTCAGCTTCTTAGACTGTAAAATGAGGGAACGATAGGATCCAGGACCTCAGAAACCACCTTGCCCATCCCTGTATAGACATGGAAACAGAAGCCCAGTATGGTTAGGAGATGTGCCCATAGCTAATGAATATCTGAAGTAAGTTTTGAACTCAAGCTTTCTGACTCCCCATGCTTTCCACTGACCCCAACTCTGCTCTTACGTCTACTATGTCTATGCTACCTCTGGAGAACTATTAAGGGACTTACCCATGTCCCAAAGATTGTGAGCTGATTTGAACCTCTCATGTTGGCCCCTCTAATTAATGGATGCCCAATACTCTTTAACCATAAAGAACTGCCCGACTATGCGTAGTGAAAATTTACCTGGTTTAGCATGAGCTTTCATTCCCCTCTTTTATAAAACACACACACAAAATCCCCCAAATAATTTTATTCTTTCTTTCCTCCTCTTTGCCTGTCTTGCTTCCTGCATCACATTGAGCCAGTGAAAACTTGTTTAACTGTGCACCGTTGCCTAGCAATGACATGCATCTCCCCAGGCCTCCCTGGCAGTTATGGTACCCGGGTGTCTGCCTGCACTCTCGTTTCCACCCTTCTCTGCCTTCAATCTCCTAATAATCATTAGTTGTGGTCAACCTGCCTCAGATCAGCCCCAGGTCCGAGGCGAGACTGTCCGCGATTAAGGACAGTAACAGAATGAGGGCGAGACATTTCCCTTTTCAATTCTGCTGTGTTCTGTGCTTAAAAGGTCAACAGCATTTATTATAGATTTGTAAGACAAACATTTTGTGTGCCTCTCATGCCCAAAATGGCTCCTTGGCCCACTGAGAAGCAGAAAGAATGGTAGTTAGGCGTGGAGTCAGAGGGTCCAGGTTCGAATTCTAGTTTTAGTGTTTATCAGTGGTGTGGTTGTGGGTCAGTTACTTTGCTTCTCTTTGCTTCTGTTACCACATCTGGAAAAAGAGGTAAGGCTCATGCTGTCAGTGTTGGTAAGACATGGACTTAGTGAGGGATGATTTGCCAATTGCCATTTAAATGTGAGCTCTTGTGTTTTGAATGATCCATCCCAAATGGACACATGTCCACTCGGTCTGGTGCATAGTACCTGGGAAGGCCCTGACTGCCATGCTGGTACTGGTGGGTGGCAGCCTCACATTGCTGAATTGTAATAACCCTGCCTAATGATTATTCCCTACCATGGTGTCAAACCAACAGTCCATCATGAAACTCTTGCATAGACTCCAGGGAACAAATATTTCTGAGGACCAACAGTCCTCTCAGACCCAGTGTTTGTGATGGACAGAATGATTTACAAGCACCAACTGATGATTGGCTCCAGTGGGAGCCTTCTGAAGTAACATCGTAGCCTTTAGTGGTGACAGAATTTGTTCTTTATACCAACAGGTGTAACAACATATATAAAAATGACAGAAGATCCAAGATGGAGAAGGACCTTAGAACACAGAACAGGGGTGGGGAACCTGCAGCCTCAAGACCACATATGTCCCTCTAGGTCCTCAAGCGCAGCCCTTTGACCAAATCCAAACTTCACAGAACAAATCCCTTTGATAAAGGGTCAAAAGGCTGCATCCAAGGTGGCCTTGAAGCTCCTGGCTCCCCACCCCTGATATAGGACCCCAAAGCCAGGAGGGACCTTAGAACACAGAGCTTAGGATGTCAGGACTGGGAGGTACCTTAGAGCAAAAAAACCATAGGACAAACAATCAGAAGGGCATATAGAGTGTCGCTGCTGAAAGAGACCTTAGAAGAGACCGGCAGAGCCAGAAGGCCCCTTGTAGAGAATAGAATGTCAGGGCTAGAGGAGATGTTCTAGCAAAGAACACAGAATGTTAGGAACAACAGGGATCTTGTTTCCACAGTCAACATTAGCCCTTTGCTTCTGCACCCCCTTTCTATACCCTGCAAGTACAACCTGCTTTTTGACTATGGGTTCCTTCCCCAGGCTGCTGAGATAGTCTTGCCTTTTGAAAAGGGTTTTTTGAAGACCAGGAGATTTCCTTAACTGAAAGGAGTTGAGCAGTCATGGCAGAATGAAAAGTGATACCACATTTTGAAGCAGGACACCTCTGGTAGTCCCCCTAAAAGGCTCCCACCATTAGCTTTTCCTGTTTGTGAGGTTGGCCTGGATTCTGGTACAAAAGTAACAGCACTCCCAAGACCCGACGTTGGCTGACTACAAGTGGGTCATCAGATGCCTTTTGCAGTTCTAGCTCTCCCATGGCAAGCAGCAGGCCTCTCGGCCTTACTGTGTTGTCTCCCCCATGGTGCCGTGGAAGTTCCCAGTTCCTTTGGGATTATGCTTTTATTCCCAATGATGCTTCCTGGTGTTACTAAGACCTTCTCTTGGCTTTCTTTCTGATAGTTCCCTTTTAAGCTATTATAAACTTTGCTACAATGTCCAATAAACTGCTTCTTAAAAATAATGATAAAAAATCTCCTTGTGGGAAGGGACTGTGTTTTTGCCTTTCTTTATATGATGGTGCCTGGTATACAGTAAGCACTTAATTAATGTTTATTGACCGCTTGAATCTGTGGCTCTCAGGGGAGTGGTGCAAAAAGGGAAAAATCCAGGGGGTATTGTGGAGAGAGACAGACAGACAGACAGACAGAGAAGGAGGGAGACAGACAGAGAGAGAGACACAGAGAGAGAGAGAGACAGAGAGACAGAGAGACAGAGAGAGACAGAGACAGAGACAGAGACAGAGACAGAGGCAGAGACAGAGACAGAGACAGAGAGAGAGCAAGCTGGAGCCAGGTAGGAGTTAGGTCACTGGTGCACTCTAGGGCTGACAGCCCCCCAGGCCTTTGCTTTATTGTAAAGTCATTAGCTGGGAGAGAAATAACCGGCTTTGTTGGGAACTTGAAATAACTAAAAGCAGCATTTTGTGAGTGAGCGTCACTTCACAGTACCTAACATATTGGTGTCACATTGAATTTCCCAGTTTTCAGTGCCTCTGATGGGAACTCTTGCTGTTATTTTCACGGGGGCTGTAATTTCCCATGTTTTGATATTGCAATCATCATCCTATTTTGGTTAACTCAATTGCTGGGTTGCTTTGGTAAAGACAGCTCACACATAACAGCAATTTAAAAAAAAATCATACAATTTTAATAATTGAGTGACTAAGACCCAAAGTGTCTGGTTCAGGAAGCTCATAATTTTTTATAATAGGATTTTAAAAGATAATACAAGGGATAAAAATGAGTCTGACAGAGAAATGACACTTTCTTAAAGAGATGCCATTAAGCTGGTATGAGAGGCCCAGCAGGTTATCTGCAAGGTCTTGCAAAAAATGCCAACCTTCAGAGGCAGCTGTAGCTTCCCTCAGCTAAGGAGGATGCGGTCACCAGCTTTTGGCTTCCATTTTGCTTGGTCTATTTCTCTTGTCTGTTTTTCAACCCCTTCCCCTCCCCCCCCCTTAGTCATGGTCTGGTTTTTGATGCTCAAGAAGCATGGTACGGGGGAAAGAGTGCTGAATTTGGAGCCAGAGGGTCTAGGTCAGGAGTGGAGAACCTGTGGCCTTGAGGCCACACACAGCCCTCTAGGTCCTCAAGTGCAGCCCTTTGACCAAATCCAAACGTCACAGAACAAATCCCTTTGATAAAGGGTCAAAAGGCTGCATCCAAGGTGGCCTTGAAGCTGCTGGCTCCCCACCCCTGATATAGAACCCCAAAGCCAGGAGGGACTTAGACTCAGGCAAAAGGTTGTATTTAGACTACCTAGAGGGCCACATGTGGCTTTGAGGCCACAGGTTCTGCACCTTGGTTTAGTTTCTTATCCCAGTCCTTCTTACTATATATGTAGCCATGTGTAAGTCACATCTCTCTCAGCCTCTGTTTCCCCATCTATAAAATAAGAAACTTGACCTAGACCAGGAGTTCTCAACTTGGTGTCCATGAATTTGTTTTTTTAAAAAAATTGATAAGCATATTTGCATAAAATTCTAGCCTTTGTTTTGATATATGGTATATATAGAGCTTCTTAACCCGGGGTCTTTGAATTTATCTTTCAAATATTTTGATATCTACTTATCTATCTCTGTCTATCCTATTCTATCTATCTATCTATCTATCTATCTATCTATCTATCTATCTATCTATCTATCTATCTGTCCATCTGTCTGTCTGTCTATGTATCTATCTATCTGTCCGTCTGTCCAGCCATCTATCCACTTATCTCTCTATCAAGAGATACACACATACATATGTTTCCTTTGTAACCCTGTATTTTATTTTATATATCTAACAACATGATTCTGAGAAGGGGTCCATAGGCTTCACCAGAAAACCAAGGAAGCCTATGACACAAAAAGCTAAGAACCTCTGGGGGAGACAGTCTCTGAGATCCCTTTCAGCTCACAGTTCATGATCTTACAATCCTGTTACCTGTAAGCAAAAGTCTTCCTACTGGCATCGAGAATTCTTCACAGCTGGCTCCCACCTGCCTTCCCAGTTCTCCTTACTGTCTCAATCAAATAGGGCTGTTAGATCTTCCCCAGAGGGGCAGAATCTCCCACCTGTGCACCTTTGAAGGAGTGGTCCCTCAAGTCTAGTTTGGGCACCTTTATTGATTCTACCACATTGAACCCCTGCCTTCTTTCAAAACACCACCAGGTGCCACCTTCTAGATGGACGTTGCCTTTCTTGAACCTCTCCCGCATCATGATTGTATCTCTTTTCTTTTTGGAATGATTCTGTTTATGCTTCTCACTTATCTGTGCATGTGCTTCCTCTCATTAGAAGATCAGTTCTGTGAGGGCCGGATTGGGTTGTCTTTGCTTTTGGCCTTGGCATCCTCAGCATCTAGTGCAGAGCCTGGCATGTAGTAAGGTCCTTAATAAATATTTATCGAATATATAAATCATAGGATCCCTGTCTCTATTTTCTGCTCCTTCCAACCTGTTCCTTATCTGACCAGAACTGATGAACTAGGGAAGGGCAAGCATATGGCATTTCCCAGATGATCTGGGATGCTTTGGAGCTGATTAAATGTTCTCTCTATCCCTGAAGATTCTTGAGGAGAGAATATCTGATAGTTTTCTATGATAGTCTTACCTTGGGTTCCTGGGCGTGAGATGGCATAATAGATAGAGCGTTAGCCTTGAAGTCAGAGAGACCCAAGTTCTAATCTTCCCTCAGTTATTCCCTGTTTGACCCTTGGCAAATCACTTCACCTGTATGATTTTTCACTGCCTCTTCTATAAAAAAGGGAATAATAATAGATCTGGTTGCCTGCCAGGGTTACTGCAAGAATCAAATGAGATACGTAAATGTTGGCTACCATTAATTTGTCTCCATGATACAGAGGAGAAAACTGAGCCTCAGAACAATTAAATGACTTGGCTACCACCACAGAGCTTGTGACTGTCAGGGATGACTTCTGACTCTGGATCTTGTTCATTCCTACTCCCCTTCTCTTATGCATTACATAGACAGAGAGCATTTGAGACATTGTGATTCCATATAGGTTATAGACAGTATTATAAGGCTTGAGAACTATAACACAGATTTAGAGAATAAGGATCATTTGTTCCCATCTCCTTATCTTACAGAATGAGAAACTGAGGCCTAGAGAAAAGGAAGTGAATTGCTGCTGTCACGCAGGTAGTAAATAGAACACACACAGCTTGCCTTTTCAGAGCAGAGGCTTGCTCAAACTATATTTTCTTTTCTTGAAATCAGGACTGTCAGGGAAAATCCAGGACAAGAGTGATCATATTCTTAGCCCACCTCCCTTCCCAACAGACTGGAGGTGGTTCATGGGTCATAGCTTATTTCACTTTTTTTCTGTCCCATGAACGTAGGTTTCTACCATAATAGCCTTTTTTCCTCCCAAGTCACTCTGAATTTGAAATAGTTTCTAATGGTGTTTGGGCAGTCCCAGACCAGGAGTCACTGAGCTGGCAGTCACCCTGTGGGGTAACTTCACCTACTGCCCAGCTTCTCAATTGGCGTATGCTTTGGTAAACTCAATATTCAGCCTGATTTCAAATTGGAAAGAAAAGAACGACAGTTTCTAGTATGCATAGATATGCATCTCTACCTGTAAAAAGCAAAACACTTCTGACCTTCCTGTTGTATGACAAATAAAATTAAATGAAAATGACCAGGTATACCCAATAGTACCTCACTGGATGTCTATGTTTGGTAATAATGTTAACATCAGACTAGGCTGGACGGAAGTCTCTCATTGGTCACTGTGCTGGTCTAGTGTCTAGTTGTGCAGCAGGTTCTTGGTGGCTGTGTCCACACAGCATCAGAACAACCAGGTACAATACAATACAACACAACAAACACAATACAATACAATACAATTTTAAACAATACAATTAAATACAGCAATACAATAAATAATACAATTAAACTGACTTTTTTGTTGATTTCCAAGCAGCCAATTTAAATTAATTGGCATCAGTGAGTGGATGCTTTATTGTTATATTGGGCAAAGGAGTATGGGAAGGTAATAGGGAAAGGGAAGAGAATAAGCATTTATTGTGTCTAACCTGTGCCAGGCGTTGTACTAAGCCCTTCAAAAATGTTATTTTATTTTTACACCAACCCTGAAAGGTAAATGCTGTTATGATCTCCATTTTACAGTTGAGGAAACTGAGGCAGACAGAGGTCATGTGACTTGCCCAGGGTCACAAAGTTAGCAAGTGGATGAGTCTGGATTTGAATTTAGATCTTCCTCACTCCAGTCCTAGTGCTCTGTCTGCTGGGCCATGTAGGGCTCAGTAGGGCTTCTATTCTTGCCTTGATGACCATGCTTAAATTCTTGCTGAAGGCAAGAGTCTATTCAGGGGTGGGTTCCCCACTGGGCCACACTTGAGGACCTAGAGGGCCACATGTGGCCCTGAGGCTGCAGGTCCCCACCCCAGGATGCTGTTCTTGACACTACTTCTTACCAAATGTACTCCTTGGAAAAGTGTGAGAAACACTGAGGTCAGAGGCCTGGGATATGGCTTTAGTAAAAACTTCTATTGACATTAAAAAAAAATCCTAATGTCCCTCCCCACTTTTGGCAGAATTTGGCAGACTCAGGTGATATGATGGCTCATTTTGCCAAAATGTTTTGCTCTCCTTTCTTTTTTATTCTTTGTCATAAAAGATGGTCCTCTGGGTAGAGGAAGAGGGAACAATGATGTCAAAACAAAATACTTCAGTAAAAATATTTTTTTGAAAGAGACCACCTTGGTTCAGCCCTGAAATTTAGTTTCTAATTTACACCAATCCAAGGAGCATGCTGTTATCCAGGAAATTTGGGTCATTCCCACCTGACTTTGTAATCAAGAAAATGGCACCGAGATTTACAGGGTTTGAAAAGTCAGAAGACTGCATGACTCTGGGTAATTCATTTATTTATAAGCTCAGTTTTTCCTTTTATAAAGTGGCAATAGTGATATTTGCATTGGTTACTTGACAGGGTTATTTTGAGGATCACAGGAGCAAAGTCTGCAAAGGGTTTTGTAGCTAGAAAATATGAGAACTCATGCTATTTTTATTCTCTGGAAAGCAAGACACTTATGTGGTATTATTTTCATATGCAAGTATTCTGTGTGCATGTCTTTTCTCCTCACACACGTACATAAACAAAAACACACTTTAAATCGAGCTACAAATATGACCATATTAGACTTGTTTTCTGATAAAAAATATTAAGTTGTTTATGGGCTACATCTTCATACAACTGGCCTGGTTTGGAGATGAAGCAACACCCCCCTCTCCCCCAGCTCTTTTGAGTTTGTGGCACCAAATCTGTTGGGAGGCTAATATTCCTTGGATATTTAAGCCTTCATTAGAGTAGACTTACAAAATAGAATCTCACCAAATTATTTCCCACCTTTGATAAATACAGGGAAGCTTGTAGTATATAAGCCATAGGGAAATTCCAGGTTCAATAATCTATCAGCAGTGAGTGTGAGCGGCTGCATTACTTCTAGGTTAGGAAAGAAAGAAGAAAGAAAGAAAGAAAGAAAGAAAGAAAGAAAGAAAGAAAGAAAGAAAGAAAGAAAGAAAGAAAGAAAGAAAGAAAGGGAGGGAAGGAGGGAGGGAGGGAGGAAGGAAGGAAGGAAGGAAGGAAAGAAGGAAGGAAGGGAGGAGGGAGGAAAGAAGATGTCAATGAGTCACAGAAAGGAAAGGAAAAAAAGCAAGCAAAGAAAGGAAAAAAGAAAGCAAAGGAAAGAAGGAATGAAGGAAGAAAAAAGAAAGTAAGGGAGGAAGCTGTTAATGAGTCATAGAAAAGAAGGAAGGAAAGAAAGAAAAGAGAAAGCAAGAGAAGAAAGAAGGGAAGAAGGAAAAAAAAGATGAAAATTACTCCCTCAGTTCCAGAACCTGTTTGGGTGAACAGAGCTACAATGCATGGAGCTATGTGAGGAAAGGATGGATTCTTCCACACTCTCATTTATAGATAGAAAGATTCATGTGTTAACTATTATATTATGAAGAAGGAGCTGGAGACATCTCATAACTTCTTCCTTTGGTGGCTGGCATTGCCTTCTCTGCTTGTATGTCCGTATTAATAATTGCTGCAGGGAGTTTATGTAAAAGAATGATAGGGAACCTTCTCAATGACAGTTCAGCCATTTTTAGAACTCTCTTGATTACATTGAGCCTGGTGGGTAAGACAGAGGAGCAGAGAGCATCCTTTTCACTCTCACATCATTGGGAGTTTCTTGATTTAAATTCCATGCCATTTTCTTTCCTGTTCAAAGTCCCAAGCATGGCAGAGAATTCACTATTTCAGAATGAGTTGTGAGCCTCTGTCGCTATGCTCAGACATCTGTCTTGCCCAATTTGCCAGGAAACTCTAACTCTGAGCTTTAGTGATGTGACTGATATGACCCTAGTGACTGAAGAGAAAAGGATCAATGGGAGATGAAGAAAACTAAGAATATTCTATCTCTAAGACATCAGGAGCATCTGAAGCTTTTCAATAGCAGGTCACACAATCAGAAATCTACATGTCTGCAGGAGAGGGAGGGGCCCATGAATTAACTTAATTGTATGATTAATCTCATTTAGCTTGGAGTGATGAACATTTCACAAACAAAAAATTATAAAAGAGAAGTAGAGCAAGTGATGCCTTCATGAAAAGGTTTGGTTGAAAGAGAAGATGAACTTGTCACATTTATAGGATGTGTGATTAATGGATAGGCTGCATGCCTTACTGATATCATTGGGAAATTAGGAGAATTCCAAGGGGCTCCCAGAATATAGTGTGGACCCTCTGTGGAGAATTCAGGGGAGAATGTTAATAAAAATCACATGGATGGGAAGTTGTGAAAAGGTCACAGTATCTTCATTGGAAAGGGCACCCACATTGCCTATTGATAAGATCACATATTAATCATCAGAGAGACTGCAGTCTGGGAGCATTTGAGAGCTTTGGGTATAGCTACTCTGTCTCACAAGAAGTAGGAGTGAGGGTTAGATATTGTGAAGAGACAAATTTAGACTTGAATAAATAAACCACTTCTGGGGAAAGGGAAAGGGGAGACAGGGGGGATGAAGAGGGAAAGAGAAAAGAGGGAAGGGAAAAGGAGATGGGGACATCTAGAGTTCCCCAAAAATAGAGTGAACTATCTCAGGATTTTGGATGGAGATCTTTAAGCAAAGGCTGGATGCCAGCACACTGGGTGGTATAGAGAGGATTCTTGATTAGTTACAGATTGGATTAGAATGTCACTGAGGGAGTGGCTAGGTGGCCCTGGAGTCAGGAGTACCTGAGTTCAAATCCGGCCTCAGACACTTAACACAAAAAAAACTAGCCGTGTGACCTTGGGCAAGTCACTTAACCCCAACTGCCCTCCAAAAAAAAAAAAAAGAATGTCACTGAGGTTCCTTCCACCTTTGACGTTCTGCAATTCTTTGAATGCTGGCTAGCATGAGGAGAGAATCAATAGAGAAGATTAATGGGAAATGGGGTTAGTTAGTTAGCATGGCATCAATGAATGGAAGAGCTTTGATAGCAGGCAGAAGAATCCAGACTTGAGCTGAGAACCAGCCTGTAGTGGAAGAACTCATGGATCCAGGATGAGAGAACCTCATTTCAAATCTCAGCTCTGCTTTCTGTATGGCCTTGTCAAGTCACTTAACCCATCTTGCCCTTAGTTTCCTCATGTCTAAAACATTAGCACATTGGAATAGATGATCTCTGGATATCCCTCTAGATCTAATTCTTTGGTTCTATGAATTGAAGAGATTCCAGGAACAGAGGTTCTCCAATTTACACTTCAGGGAAATTATTCAACTGACTTTTACTAAAAGACTTGAAAATCCACAATGGTGTGAGGGATACAGAAAGACCAAAGCCTCATACATCTGGAGTTGCAAAAGACTTCAGAAGACATCTAATTCAACTCCCTTTTTATAGATGAGGAAAATAAGGCCCAGGGAAATTGGCTTGCTCAAGAACACACAGGTAGCAAGTAACAAAATCAAGGTTTGAACCCATGTCCCTTGACTCCAGAACCAATGCTCTCTCTCTGTTATACCAGCTACTTCTTCATGAAAAGCTATGGTCTCTTTCCTGGTGTCACTAGCTTATTAAGGAAAGCAAACATGAATATAATCATACAAGTTGTCATTGGAAGGGCAGTAAAGAGGGGTATAAAGCCCCATGGTTAGTCATATGAAGGAGGGACCACTTTGGGCTTGGGGGTCAGGAGATGCTTCATAAAGGTTATGGCATTTCAACTAGCCCTTCAAAGATGAGTAGAAATAGGGCAGGTGGATATGTAGGGAGGGAAATTGCTGGAGAGAACAACAAGTAATAGTTTGTCTAGCTAGGAGTGTGTATAAAGTAGATTAAAGATAAAGCAGTAAGGGTAGCATGATATCAAACAAAAGTGTCAAGGGTTTGAATACCAGATAAATCTGGATTTTATTTAAGGGGTTGTGGGGAGCTATTGAAGATTTTTGAATCGGGGGATGGCATAATCAGAACTGAGCTATCTGAAGGGCAATCTGGAATTGGTATCCCATAGTATGGATTAGAAAGGGAGAGACTGGAGGCTGGTAAACCAGTTAGGACTCTAATACTCCTGAGTTTCTACCCAAATTTCATGCTTTGAGTTCCTTGCACTTATCTCTTTAGAATTGCCCTCTAAATCTGTGCTTATTTTCACAAAGACGTGCTAAGCTAATTACACATTCTTCAACAACGTGGTAAAGAGCTGCTTGACCTATCCCAGGTACCTTGTCCAGGTGAGTGTCAGGAATATAAGGACTGAAGTATTCATCAAAGATGGGTGCTACTCTGTGCTACCACAATGCTGTATTCTGGGGCAGACCAATGGGCCTAAAATGGCATATATGATCTCATTGTTTTATGGTCTCTTTCTAGAGCTTAAGCTAATTAGTGCTAGAAGGCACATTCTGAGACACTCATGCAAACTTGTGTGCCAGAGGTCTTGTTGGTTCTGAGACTGGCTTTGTCAAAATCTGGGCTGCCCTCCAGCCAGCAGTGAATCAGTCACTTAACACAGAACTATGTCCTATTATCTGAAACTTGTTCATTTTTCTAGATTTCTCACTACTTAGTCCTAGCAGTTCCCATTATCTATAATCTATTACAAGCGTATCTGTCCCTGGTCTTTATTTTCCTCACGTATAAAATAGGTTGAATTAGATGTCTTCTGAAGCCCCTTCCAGCTCCAGATCTCTGAGGCTTTGGTCTTTCTGTATCCCTCACATCATTTTAAGTCTCTTAGTAAATAAGTTTTACATTTTAATTACACCTTTATTTCATTATTATATTTTTATTACAGAGTTTTCAATGTGATATCCCAAAGGCACATCTGACCATGTTGCTGCCTGACTCAATCTTCCACAACTTTCCATTGTCTTTCTGATGAAAGAGACTTGGTCTTTAACTTGGCCATTAAAATCTTTTACAATCTTGTTCCAGCCTACCTTGTCAGTCTCGATACACATGACTCTCCTTTGTGTACTTTGTGTAAATTATGATTGAATTAACCTGTTTGCTTCTTCCCTAACTCAGCCTTCCCTCTTCTACCTCAATGTCTTTGAATAGTCTGTCCTCTATGCCTGGAATGCCTTCTTGCTTCACCAATTTGTAAGAACCCATAGCTTCAGCTCATAGATCATGTTTTATGGAAAACCTTTCTTCTTCCTTGAATAATCATGCATATATTTACCTTTTTCTATGTTGTATGTTTTCTATGTTGTATGCTTTATGTGGAATTTTACCTTCTTGAGAGTTTAGCCTATTTTCTTTGGTTTTGTCTTCATATGCCTAGAATATTGTACATTATCACATCTATCTATCTATCTATCTATCTATCTATCTATCTGTCTGTCTGTCTATGTGTATATATAGTGGATGTTTAATAAATGTTTGTTTGGATAGTTGGAATTGGATTTTAAGCTTCTGAAGACAAAGTTGAAGAATTTTCTAATATTAACCACATCCATTCTGGATGAGTTGGAAGACTCTTTTCATTCAGTCTACAAATTTTGCATTTTCCCTCTGTAATGGTAATGGAATTTGGAGATGCCCCTGAATTGGCTTGGTTTTTGGGTTGAGTGTTAAAACCCAGAGCTTGTGAAGGCCACATGTGGGATGGACTTGTTGATATGAAGAGAGAGGGCAGAGCCATAATTTGGGAGAGAGGCCCAAGCCCAGAGAAGGCCAGAAAGACTTTTGGGAGAGCAGTATCCAGTTTTGTGGAGCCTAAGTTGCTGAGAGAAAGACGGCTGAGAGCCCATTGGAGCCGCCCAGGACTTTTGAGAACTGCCAAGAACTGAGGAGGCCTGGCTGTGATGCCAGTATTTTGTCTGTCTGTTTTGATGTTGTTTTGCCAGATTCACCTGATGGTGGACAGTGCTGCTGTTGGAGAGGTCCTGGAACCTGGTTGTTGGTTCAGAAGCCCTGAAGGAGGATTTCCTTGTGGTACCTTCACAGAAATCCTGGAAGAGGGCCTTGCTGATGTTTTCAGGGGTTCTAGGACTGTTCCATAGGCAGAAAGTGACTTGATGAGGACACTGGCTATGGCTTTGTTCAGCCTTGTCTCCCCAGGAACTGAGATTGCTGAGGGCTTGCCTCAGAGTGAAGATGAAAGAAGGACCTTTCCTTGACCTTTCAATGCTGAGATGATATCTTAACCTTGTTATGGCTTAAGGGTGGGTGGCCTTTTGTGCTCTCCTGCTCTCTTTTGAGAAAGTGCTTGGTGTTAATGGATGGTATTGTAATTACTTTGAGTCCTAGGATGGGAAACCTTTGGCCTTTTTGTGCTCTGTGATTGACCAAATGAATGTACTTTGTTTATGATTGGAAACTGATCTCCATTTGAGAAGAGACTTTGACTGACTAAATGAATGTGCTGTCTAGGGGTGGAGGAGTACCTCCATTGAATTGAGAACTTACTTGCTAAGTGAATGAGTTATACTGTATTTTGACTTTCTCTTCTGTGAATGTTTGCTGAATAAATGGGGTTTGCTATGCTGGTAATCCGAACCTTGGAAGCTGCCTTTGCTTGGCATTACACCCTCCTAATTGATGTTGCCAAAAATCTATGCCTGCCTCTTGTCTTGTTGCCTTTACCTCTTCATTTGACAATTTCTATAAAAAATCAACTTCACAAGAACAAGATGGTATGATTAGATGGTATGGTGTTCAGAGATATTGCTGTGTCACAGTGTGACATGGGATACAACAGTTCCTCAAGAATTAAAAATTAATGTTACTAAGAGGGCAATGGAAAAATGCAAGGTGAGTGTGAGCAAGTTTTAGCATATAACCAAAAGAATTTTGAAAAAGAAAAGGAATAAAAGATGTCATCAAAGAAAAGTAGGATAGGAAGAGAAAATGAAAAGATTGCTTGATAAGGGATGAAAAGTACAATCTCCTGATATCATATTGACATCAGGAAAAGTGACAGTGACTCCTACATGTTGGGTAAACCCCCAGCGATATGCATAAGAGGATATGGACAAGAGTCATAAAGAATGGGTGAATGGTTTTCTGCATCTTTGGAGAGAACTTCCAAACTGATGAGATCAAAGATTCATTTGGGTATCTGAGAGTCTTTCTACACTCTGCCCCAGGAAGATCGCTTCTGGATTATGCCCAATTCTGGGAGCCACATTTTAGGATGTTGATAGGTTGATAGATGTCTAAAACAAGTAAAGGGTAGGATAGTGAAGGGGTTGAAGCTCATAACAAGAGTATTTGAAGGGATTGGGGATAGATCCCTTCAAAGAAAAGAGAAGATTGGGAGAGTGACATGATAGTTCTCTTCAATTATTCAAAGGAATGCTAAGGGATTAGAAGGATCAGCCTTTTTCTGTTTGCCTCATATAATGTAGAACTTGGAATAATGGGTAGAATTTACAAAGAGGCTGATTTAGGCTTTATGGGAGGGAAGAATTCCTAGTGACTAGAGATGTTCAAAGTTCAATAGGCTACTTTGAGAAGTGGTGGGCTTCCCTCTTTCCATCTAAATCAGTTGGATAACCACTGTTGTTATAAGGGGGATTCTTGATGAGGTATGGGATGGACCAGATGGCCTTATATCTTCTTTTCAACTCTGATATTCTGGGAAATGATTCTGTGAGATGCTCCACCTTAGAAGAGGGTTTCCAGGAAAGCAATGAGTCATAAAAGGAGTGACTTTCACTTATCTTGCATCCTTAAGGTCTTGCATACAGTCCCATGCACTGCACTTATTATATGAAAGACTGTTAAATGATGGATTACTCACTCCCTTCCCACCATTCCTTTTGGGAGGGGAATCAAAGATGCATTAATCCTGGTTCTGGGCAGGAATGGCTCCTGACATGGACTGGACCAGCCTTCCAGATCAGAGAATGAAGAAAGGTTGAAGAAAGAAGGTTCCCACTTGGGGAGGTGTCAGAGGCCTCAGACTGATAAAGTGAATCCCGAATTAGTTGCTAGGGATATGGGATACTGAACTGAGGGAGCAGAGGCAGAAGGCAATGACTGGAACATTCAAGGAGAGACTGAAGGAGGTCAGGCTGAGATTTTAACTCCACAATAACAGTGTGTGGAGATATTGTCTGAGTTCCAAACAGGGTTCACAAAATTTGAAGCACTAGGTTTCTTATGAGTGAATTTGTATTCTTTCTGAGTAGGGCTGTTTTCTAGTTTCTTCTGAAACAGTGGCAGCTGGACAGCTCCCCCAACGACTAGCAACATTTCTAAAGATACAGTCTTCTCTAAGTGGCGAACCAAAGGGAAGTTTGCTACTATGACCATTTTTTATGTTCTTTCCTTTCCAATATTAGTATTATACTTTTAACAATACTATAAATACACTAAAAATAAAAGGTACACACACACATGCACACACACACACACAAACACACCTATTGATGTCTAATGGTAGCCATATCTAGGGTGGGGGGAAAGGAAGAAAAAAAGGCAAAAAAAAGAGATTTAGATGATAATTTTGTTATATATTTGTAGGGAATAGAAAATTGTACATGGTAGATTTGCACTTTTGTGTGCAATTGTCCTTTTTTTTGGTACTGTGTTATGGAAATGCTTGTTTTGTTCCCTGAATTAAACAAACAATTCAAACAAAAACAAAACAAAAAAATAAAAACCAAAACAACCCAACACATAATACTTAGAGCCCAGGAGTGAATTCTACCAAAGTGAATTACAAGTGAATTAATTGAAGGAGCAATGAATCCTAATACCATTTAGATTATTTGAGAAAAGTAGGTAAAGGAGTCCTGCCAAATTCCTTAATGCATAAGGGATTTTGATATCTACACCAGGGAAAGCAAAACCAGAGAAAGACAACTATAGACCAGTTTCCTTAATGAGTATTGATACAAAGATTTTAAATAAAACACTAGCAAGGAGATTATAACAACATATCGCAAAGATTGTACGTAATGACCAAGTAGGATTTATTACAGGAATATGGGACTGGTTAAGCATTAGGAAAAATATGAGCATACTTGATGATATCAATAGCAAAAACAATAAGAATCATATGATTATGTCAACAGATACAGAAAAAGCCATTGACAAAGATGACACCCATTCCTATTAAAAACAAACATAGGAATTAATGGAGTCTTTCTTAAAATAAGTACTATCTATCTAAAACCAGGAGCAAACATGATGTATAATGGGGATAAATTAGAAGCCTTCCCAAGAAAATTGGGGTGAAGCAAGGATGTCCATTATCAGAACTATTATGCAATATCATACTAGAATGGTGGAAAGGATGAAAAAAAAGAAATTTAAGGATTAAATATAAATAGTTAAGAAACAAAACTATCACTCTGCAGATGATATGATAATATACTTGGAGAGCCCAGAGAATTAACTAAAAAACTAGTTGAAGCAATTAACAACTTGAGCAAAGTTGCAGGATATAAAATAAACCTATATACCAACAAGAAAACCCAGCAGGAACAGGTAGAGAGAATTTGGAACTCAGAATTTAAAAAAAAAATTGTTAATTTTTTTACATGACTTTGGGAAATATTAAATAAAATATATAAAAACATATTGAAAAGACAAAAAAATCCAAGCAATACTTAAAACCACTTAGTACCTTCTGCTTGTTTCTAATAGTAATTAAGCCTATGAACATCACTGTGCAGTAAGTCAGTTCTATAATTCCCATTAGGATATGTTAGGTTAAAAGATAACTTCATTGAACCAGAGGCAAAGCCAAGAATAGAATCTGGTCTCTGGGTCCCAGTCCCTTCTTGCACTCAACAAAGTGACAGGTTGAATCTGAGTCACATTTTTGATTCTTGGATGCTTCTTATTCTTGTACCTTTCAAGACCCTTTCCAACAAAAGCTTATTGACAAAGTGAGTTATATCCTTAGGGGACCCAGGGCCTTCTCTTTTGCTCTTTGATTAGCTGCTTTTCACCCTCAGTTTATTTTTGATTTGCTCTTTAAAGGCCTCTAGTTCTAGGAAGAAAACAAGTCTGGTTTATACTCAGGCTTGAAGATAACCCTTGTTCTTATGACCATCGCTCATAAAAAAACTAAGGGGGGCTATTGCTAAGGGCAAGGCACCCACTGTGACCTGAAGATCGGTCCAGCACAGGGATCGGATGAAATTTATCAGTGTCACAGGAAAATGGTTCAGCTTGTCATGTGTCCTTTTTACAAAGAACTACAGGACACATTGGTGTAGTTATTGGCTTCCCTTGTAAAAATGAGATTGCTTTGTAGGTAAACAATGTTTTAATGGTACATTTGAAGACAATTACATTCACCTTTTAAATTCTCATCATCATCACCACCACCACCATCATCATCATCAAGACTTGACTTTAAAATGTCATGAAGGGGTTTAAAAAAAGAACATTTCTTCCAATTAAAATAAAGTCCTTAGATTTTAGAACTGAGAAAGACCTTGCAGGTCTTCTAATCCAATCCTTTCACTTTATAGATTGAGGTCCAGAATTAAGATAAGGTTAAACAACTTAACTGAAGCCATGCTGATGGTAAGGGGTAGAGTCTGAACCCAGAGCTACTGATTTGGAAGGGAATGTTTCTTCTGCTCTGCTGCTCTGTGGGGCTGCTCTGCAGGCATGGCATTCTCTTTACTCATTGCCATTCTGTTAGCTGCTTGTCCAGTTGTTTCAGTCACGTCTGTCTCTTCAGAGATTCTGGAGGGGTTTGCCATCTCCTTTTCCAGCTCATTTTACAAATGAGGAAGCTGAGGCAAACTGGGTGAAGTGAGGTGTCCAGGGTCATAGAGCTAGGAAGTGTCTGAGGTCAGATTTGTCCTCAAGTCTTCCTAACTCCAGACCCGGTGCTCTACCCTCTGTGCCACCTAGCTGCCCACTATTCTTTTTAGCTTCAGCTAAATTCAATGGACATTTATTAAGCAACCCTATATGGCAGGTACTGGGATTACAAAAAGACAATCAAAATAACACTGGCTTTCAAGGAACTTCTACCCTATTAAAGAGATATTCTCATCACTTTTACTGTCATTCTCTTATTGAGTGCTGGTTAGCCCACATTTATGTTTTTTACAGACCCAATTTGGACACAAAATATAGTTTATACACTCCAGTAGAATAGCTTTGCTCTGAAGTATAAATACATCTATTTACATGTAACTATTTTTTAACAGCAAAAATATAATGAGGCAGTCTTCAAGCTTCTTTTCTCTCTTGAAGCTGATTTGTCATTGGTAATTGTGTTTTATTTATTTATCTTATCATAATTATTATTACCTTTATTTATCATAATTGGGTTGCAGTCTGCCTTATTGGAGAAAATATATATGTTGATGATTCCCAGAGCCATTTCTGTGTTTATGTATTTGAATATTGCCTCATACTATTGAGAGACCTCTTAGTCTGGATGGAGGAGAACATGCTGTCAGAGCTGCTTTCCTTATATATCCCTATATATCTCAGGACAGCCTCCACAACTCCACTGTTGATGCTCTTTCTTCTGTCCGAATCTCATTTTTGCTTTCAGTAACTTGTCTAAACAAGTTAGGTAAGAATTTAAATTACATGCCATCTTCCCCCCCCTTTTTCTTTTTCTCATTTTTCTAACTTTGCATCATTTTTTATTTTTGTTCAACAAGTCCGGGGTCTGACTACATACAGACAACTGATTCAGGAATGACTCCCACATTGGTAACGAGTTATTTCCTGTCTGTGAAGATGTAATCAATTGCTTTGGGGTGGAGGAGAGTGATGCTATTTGGCGCTCCACACATTCAGTACTTTCTGATTTTTTTAAGAAAAGACTTCAAATGTACTAGCATGAGGCTTCTGTGTAGTCTACAAGCTTTGGATAAGTATGCACTAGGTATTAGCAGCTGCAACTCATTACAAACAAGAAATTATAAAGGAGAACTGGGCAAAGGATGGTGTCAAAGATATATATGAGTGGAAAAGAAGATGGTGTGATTACTAGGGAGAGAGAGATGAGAAAGACAGAGGGAAAGAAAGAGACAGACAGACGGGAGAGACAGAGAGAAAGAGACCGAAGAAAGATTGAAACAGAAATAGAGGGAGAGAGAGAAAAGAGAGAGACAGAGAAAAGATTGAGAGAGACAGAGAGAGACAAAGAGAGGAGAGAGACAGAGAGAGGGAGGAGGAAGGAGAGATAGAGGAGAAATAGACAGAGGGGGAGGGAGGGAAAGAGAGAAGGGTAGGGAAAGGTAGAGAAATAGGGAGGGAGAAAGAGAGACAGAGAGACAGACAGAGAGAGACAGAGAGAGGGAGGAGGGAGACAGAAAAAGGAGAGGGGGGGAGGAAGAGATGGACAGAGACACAGAGAGACAGAAAGAGAGAGGGAGGGAGGAGACAGAGAGACAGACAGATAAAGAGACTGTACTCCACTGATAGGTTTATAACGTGGAAAGACATAAACAAGAGTCAGAGTTTGGGCAGGGATGCATGGGTTGCAGTCTGCCTTATTGGAGAAAATATATATGTTGATGATTCCCAGAGCCATTTCTGTGTTTATGTATTTGAATATTGCCTCATACTATTGAGAGACCTCTTAGTCTGGATGGAGGAGAACATGCTGTCAGAGCTGCTTTCCTTATATATCCCTATATATCTCAGGACAGCCTCCACAACTCAAGAATACCTTCCCTCCTCCGTTTTTTCCCTCTCAGTTTTTTTTATATCCACCACATTCTTCTGGAGCTTCCCTGACTTACTCAGAGTGCTTTCATCCTTCTAGGTCACTGCCCTTCAGAGAACATCCCATGAGTGTCAGTATGGCTGGTAGGACTAAGCAGCCAGACTGTAGATTGCTCCCTTCTTGCTGCTGCATGTTCTAGGGATAGACTAGTGATTTTATTGGCCCACGGAACTACCACCCGAAGAAATTCCCTCCCCCAGTGTGGGTTGACACCTTTTCTAAAACTTACAGCCTTAGGGAACTATCTGGAAAATTTAGAGGTTGAGTGACTTACTCAGGGTCACACAGACAGTAGCATCATTTGCCCTTCCCCCCTTTCCCCTGTCTTCTCTCTATCCATTACACCACACTGCCTCTTTGGGTGGTGGTGGTGGTGGTGGTGGTGTGTGCGTACGCGCGTGTGTGTTGAGGTGGTGTAGTGGATTCAGATTTCACTTTAGACATTGTGGCATACTAGGCAATGTGATGGAGTGGAAATAGCCTTGGCCTTGGAGCTCTAGCCCCTGCTCTGACCATTACTAGCGACTGAATTTGAATTTAACTTCTCTGAGCCTTCGTTTCTTCAACTGTGAAATAGGTATAATGGCTTGTGCTATCTTCCTCACGAGGGCCACTCTGAGACAAGCCGTATAGTAAGAACACTACATTCTGTGTCAGAAGACATGGGTTTGAATCCTAGACTTCTCGTTTAATATCCAGATGATACCGGGCAGGTCCCGCCACCACTCGGGGCCGCGGGGTCTTCATCTATAAAATGAAGTAGAACTATATGACCCTTGTGGTCTCTTTCAGCTCTGTATCCTGTGATCCCGTGATCTTGAGCTTTGGAGGACGTGATGGGTGCGGATGGAGTCAGTGGGAAGAGAACATCTGAGGGGGAAAGAACAGCATAAACCAAGCTATAGACTTGGGAGAGGGACAGCTAGGTGGCGCCATAGAGCACAGAGCGCTGGGCTTGGCATCAGGAAGACTCATCTTCAAGAGTTCAAATCTGCCCTCAGGCACTTACTAGCAGTGTGACCCTGGATGAGTCACCTAACTGCCTCAGTTTCCTCATCTGTAAAATGAATTGGAGAAGGAAATGGCAAACCAGTATCCAGTATCAGGGTCATGAAGAGTCAGACATGACTGAAATGACTGAACAACAGATATAGAAATAAACAATACCTATTCAAGATGGGGAAGGGAAACTGGAAAGAGGACTGTTTTAAAGTCAGAGGAAATGGATCTGACTCCCAGCTATGGTCAAGTTCCCCCGTCTGAGTCTCATTTTTTTTTAATCAATAAAATAAGTTTGAATTAGATCTATTGTCTAAGCATTTATTGAGCACCTCTCATGAGCTAGGTAGTGTTTAAGTTCTTGGAAAACAACAACAGACCAGTGCCTGCTCTCTTACGATGATCTTAGAGGCTCCCCCAGCTCTAATTTGTGTGGCAGTGTGCCTACATGAAGATGGCGAATCACTCACTTATTAAAGGGAGTCACAGATGCTCAGGGCCCACGTTTGAGGTCATTATCACAGAAGGCAAGTCTTGTCTCTGCCCACATGCCAGCCCTCAGCGCCACATTCTGACAAAGAGGGCTGGGGCGGGTGGGCCCTTGTTCTGACTCAACAAGACAATTCTCATTCTTTTGGTCAGATCCATTAAAAAAAAATTGTGTTACCCAGCAAAACCCCCAGGTGGTTTGCACTCTCAGTCCAGGTCAGTCTGATAAAGGTAAGCGTGACATTGAACCCTCTGCTTTCAAAATAGTTGATATGGGACAGGGTGTGAGCAATGGCCTGATTCTCAGCAATAAATATAGACTGGGGAATGCAAAGCAGGTTTCAATACCTCCTTTCTCCAACCGTGGCAAATAACTCTAAAACTATCTAATCCGAGCTAACACATTTTGGGTGAGTCAACATCTATTATTATTGATAAAACCATCAAAAGAAAGTGAAGTGTGAATGATCAGGGAAGAAACAGACCTTGATTCCCCAAATAACAGATCCTTCTAATTCACAGGAGGTTATTGTATCAAGTTAATATGTTCCAGTCCATAGGCACATTTACTCAAATCCCTTTGATATGAGGGAAAGGGCTCTTTTACAAATCAAATTTTCAACTTGTCTGAGAAGGCCCTCCTCTTTCCCTTTCCACAACAAAGGCCTCTTTACCAGAGCACATGTTCTCTTGATCAGAGAATTACCTCTTGGGAAAAATATGTCTGTATTTTATTTGATGCCCCAGCTGAACAGAAAAGAGAAATAAATTGGATTTTTAGACTCAGTGGTCAGCCCTGAGTGAGCAATGCAATTGACATTGGGAGTAACACACAGAAATCATACTGGGAGTTCTGACAGCCAGGGCAAACTCAGATAGGGGCCCCAGGATACCCTGAGACCGGTGAACTCTATGATAGCTGCTAACCGACTGCTAATTCTTATGTCCTTTTTGTCTCTGTTACTTTGGATTCCAGACCCTGGGGGCAGTTGTATTGGAGTGGTGATAGGGAAAGGGGCAAAATAATAAAGATACTCTTGATAATAATAACGATACATAATAGCTCATATTTTTTTATAGCCCCTTAAGGTTTTGAAAGTCTTTCCAAATATAATGTCATTTGACTTGTTGTCATTTTTGATATGATGGTGGTGGTTGGCTGGTTGACTTCTTAACTTGTCTACGATAACCCAGCTAATAAATATCACAGATAGGATTCAAATTCAGGTCTTCTTGCCACTTAATCCATTATGCAACCCAGCTGTTTGATGGGGGAAGGGGAAATGTTGGAGCCTTGCGGTGCCAGCATCTGAGGCAGCATACTTCCTTCCTGTGGCGACCCTCTTATGTCCTGACCCTCTGCTGCTTCTGTGTTGCCCAGGTCTACTGTGACTACCATTGTATGTCCCTCTCCCAATTATAAAAGTCTTAAAGAGAGGGAGGAAAGGAATTTCCCGGTGCTGTGTGCTTGTTATGGGCTTGGCATGCATTATCTCTAGATAGCAGAGGCAGCTGGATCATAGTCAGAAAACCCATGTTCAAATCCTGCCTGCCTTCTCCACTTTAGCAGCTCTGTGACTTTGTGCGGGTCTCCTAATATTTTGGAGCATCTATCTTTCTCTATAAAATTCAAGGATTGGATTGGTTTATCTCTGAGGTCTCTTTGTGCTATAGATTTTTTTTTTTGCTTTTTGGAGGGGGGAAGGCTGGGCAGTTGGGGTTATGTGACTTGCCCAAGGTCATACAGCTAGTATGTGTTAAGTGTCTGAGGCTGGATTTGAACTCACATCCTCCCGACTCCAGGACCAGTGTTCTATTCTACCTAGCTGCTCCAACATATAGATTTATGACCCTCTGACTTTTAAAAAGGGTGGGGAGCTAAGTAAGATGGTGGACAGATTGGTGGATGTGGAATCAAAGATCTGATTTCAAATTTTGCCTCAGTTGCTTTCTAGCTATGTGACCCAGGAAAGTCTTTTGTCTGCCTCAGTTCCATCATTTGTCAAACAGGGATAAAAGCACCTACATCACAGAGTTGTTGTGTGAATCAAATGAAATATCACTCATAATATTTTATAAACATTAAATCAGTATATAAATTATTATTATTCAATTAATTTAAAATAAGCTTGATGAATTTTATATGCTCATGGAATCATTAGATTTAGAGCTAAAAGGCACCTTAGAACCTATCTGGTCCAACTCTTTCCTTCTACAGATGTAGAAGCTGAGGCCCATGTAGAGGGACTTGCCCAAGGTCACATAGGCAGGAAAGTGCAGAGCTGACATCTAAACCCAGACCCCTTGACTTTGATCCAATGGTTTCTTCCATCATGGTCCTGTTGCCTCTCCATTTCACAAGATTGTTGAGAGGCTTAAATGAGGTAATATATGCAGAATGCCATGTAGACATAGAAAAATGATACAGATATTAAAGACTATTGCCCATATGATCATTTCTTGTCACACACAGAGATACCTTATTTTGACAGTTTCAGAGTAGTGAAATTGTCCATCGTCCTCATCATTTGCACGACCGGTCTTAATGATCGGAGAGTAGGATTTTCTTTGTTAACCAAATGCTTAAAATACATTTGAGCAGTTTTTGATTAGCACAGAAATAAAATTGAGTGGGATCTGCTAAAAGCCTTGCCAAGTGAGTTGAGATCATGCGACAAAAGTCTTTCTCTTCAGCCAGCCAATTTGATTCAATTCAAAAAGCATTTAATAAGTGTCTACTGTGGTGGGCACTAGGCATGCAAAGACAAAAATGGACAGCTTCTACCCTCAAAAAGCTTTTATTCTACTGAGGAAAAACATTATATACATACAGATAAATAAATACTAATACGTATCAAGTCTGGAAAGACTCTGGTGGGGATGGGAAGTGGGGGTGAGACATATGGTGTGCCTGGAGATTCATTAGCTTGTCTGAGATGCTTGGTTGTCTGTTTCAAAGGATAAACATGTCCCTAGTACACAGCACCCATGATTCTGAAAGAAGAGATGCAGAGTAATTTTGAATTTTGTCATTTTTCTTCCTTTTTTCTGATGCTCCTCTGTTCAACACTCTGCCTTGTTAAAAATACATTTTTGAGTAGTTGCAAAGTTATGTTTTCTTGAAAGTTGACTTGAAATACTGGCTTCACAAATATTAAAAAAAAGAGGTGACCAAAGGAAATCAGTGGTTTTCTTTTTTTTGGGGGGGGGATAACTTGTCAAAACAAAAGAGCTTTTCATTCTGAGGGATTTAACTTGGTTTAGGGAAAATTCCATTTCAGAAGCAATTACAGTTAATTTTATGAGTCTTATTGGTGTCCCCAAAGTGATGGGTGGGTTAAGGGGGAATATTCGTGGCCAATAATTGTGTAGGACAGTACTAGAATCTTTAGAAGATTCTAAGGAGTCCAGCAGCGACAGCATTGTGCAATGGTTAGAACAATAGACTTGGAGCAAGGAAGGGCTGGAGTTAGATTCTTCCTTTTGTACTTCCTAGTCATATTCCTGTGGATAGATCACTTACCTCTCTTGGTCACAATTTCCATGTCTGTACAATAGGGAGGATAATAGCACCTATCTCTCCGAATTTTTTTTTTGAGAATCAAATGATTCTCCAATAGAGACGTGAACAATAACATTATTTGTAAAGCACTTTGTAAAATTTAAAGTACTCTATAAATGTCAGTTCTTATTAAGATTCTGTTCATTAAAAGCTCTACCTTAATGTGCTCTCATTTTATGTACCTAATAGAATCGTAGAGCTAGGAGGGAGTTTTAGAAGCTCCCTGGACCACTGGATGAATCAATCCCCTCTACCAACATCCCTGACAATTGGTCATCTAGTCTTCTGTTGAACTCTTCAGTGACAGGGTGCTCATTACATCACAAGACAGCCCATTCTATGATTGGGCAGATCTACCTGTTAGGAAGTTCTGCTTATATGGAGCTGAAATCTGCTTCTTGAGTGCCCTTCCACTCACCCAACATTTCTAGTTCTGTTCCACTAAGGCTAAGCAGAATTTGGGGCATATCCAGTTGAGAAAAGTCCCCTTTTTCATTTACAAAGATGACAAACTTTGCAAAAGTGTTCCTTACCAATCTCAAGATGCAACTTCTTTCTATCCAGAGAAGAATTTACATAGCCTTTTTTTTTTCCTCCACAGGAAAGGGTCGGGAGAGAATGGTAATGTGCAAAATAACATCTAAGAAGAAAAGAAAAGAAATGGGAGGGGGAGAGCCAGGAGCTGTTGTTTCCTTTTCCCTTCCTTATAGCTATTGATCAGAAGCTCTAGGGCTGGCTGCCAGTGACCTCAGTCCTTTTCATAGGACCAAGGGGATTCAGGCAGGGAGCTAAAGTTTGCCTTTAGTCAGTGATCTGTGAATAACTCTCGGTCCCTCAATGACGTGAGAGGAGCCTCCGAAGGGAGACAGTGAGTCAGAGGGAAGGAGGCACAGAGATGGCTGCAGCAGCCATTAGCACGTCATTGGTAATCCCAGCGACACCTTGCACATCCGTGGCATTTGTCTCAATGCTCTCGGCTGAAGGCTGCCAGGATGTTTTATTTAAGGGAGGGTGTGTGTGTGGGGGGAGGGGGTGGTTAGGGAAAGCTGGAGGGCTGCAGTGGAGCCTCCTAGCCTCCTCTGCTGACCAGCAAGCCTGCAGATCCTGCAGGGCAGGGTGGCAGTGGGGGTGCCTGGTGGGAGAGGGGAGGGTCCTGCTGGAATTCCTAGAATTTAATTAAAGAGCAATTCCTTGAACTCCCAGAGTTGCTGGTCCCATGTTTTGAAATTAGACATGAAGGAGCAAAACTTTAACCTGAGCTATGTTTCTGCTTGTTGGTATTGTCCTATGCTAGTGGAGGTAGGGAGGGTAAAGGTTGAGGGGAGGGGATTAAGGGATGGAAAGAGGGTGGAGGAGAGAGGAAGAACTGGAAAGAGGAGAGGGAAGGGAAGAATGGGTGGAGGGAGAAAGAGGAAAGGGAAAAGGGAGAGAGGAAGGAGAGAACAAGGGGGAAAGGGAGAGAGGGAGGAGAGAACAAGGAGGAAAGGATGAAAAGGGGAAAAAGGGCTGGAGGGAGAAGAGAACGGGGTAGAAAGGATGTAAGGAGAAAGGGGAAAGAAAGGGATAGAAGGAGAAGGCAGGGAGGAAAGGGTGGTAGAGGGAGGATAGGAAGAAGGATTTAAAGGAAGAAGGAATGAAGGGAGGAAAGGATGGAGAGAGGAGAGAGGGTTGGAGAGAGGGGAAAGGAGGAAGAAAGGGCCAGAGGGAGGAGAGAAGAGGGGAGAAAGGATGGAGGAAGAAAGGGGGAAGAGAAAGAGATAGAGGGAGGAGAGGACAGAGAGGGGAAAGGATGATAGAGGGAGGATGGGGGGAAAGATAGAAAGGAGCAAGGGATGAAGGGAGAAGTGAGAAGGATGAAGAGATGGAGGAAAGAAAGAGGAGGGTGGAGAGAGGAAGAGATATAGAGAGGAAAAAGGAGAAGGAAACCTGTTGAGGAGGAAGAAAGGGATGAAGACAGGAGGAGAGAGTGATGGAGAGAGGAGGGAGGAAGGAAGCAGGGAAGGGAAGAAGACAACCAACTAACCATGGGACATTTCAGTTCTTCCTTCAGAGGATCATGTCCCTGGTACTACGTTTTCCCCACCGGTTAAAAATCAAATCTTGTTAAGGGCACTAAATTGCCAATTTCGTGTATTTCAAAGGCTGGGGAGTTGCAAAGGGAGTTAAATATAGTTATTGAACATTTGCCACGTTGATGAACTTCAGAAATGCTAAGAGAACATTTTCATCGCCCCCCCCACCCCAGGCAGCATTAGAGATGTGTACAATTAGCCCTGAGTTATCAGCTCTGCTAACAGAGAGCTGCTGAGGAGTTCCATGTGCACCTCCTACCATCTCTCACTCCTGTGAGTACCCCACCCTCAACCCCCAGACTCGTCTGCATTCATTTAGACATCCTAGGCTTCTTTCCAAATCCATTTACTCTCCATTTGGTTTTCATTTGGCTTTCTAAGGCATTGGGTGCTCTGTAGCCAGTTCCCAGAATGTCTTTGTGCTCAGAGACGTATCACCTAACCTGGTCCTTCTGCTCCACCTAGGCCTGCTTTGTCATAGAGTTTTATCATGTTAGAGACACAAGGGACCTTGTAGGTCATCCAGACCAATGTAATCACGTAACCAAAGACAAAACCGAGATCTGGAGAGGGAAAGGGATTTTTTCACAACCTCACCCCGCACATCTTCCTCATTTCTCATGCCTGTATTCCCCCATTAGAATGCCATCTCCTTGAGTGAAGAGACTGTGGTCATTTTTGTCTCTATACCCTTCCAGCCCTTAGCTATGTTCATACCTGTGTTTTGTAGGCACTTAATAAATGCTTATTAAATTAAATTGAACTGAATTTATTTCTCATATTGCTCTTCCTTCCTGGAGTACCCTTTACCTTCTATCAATTCATGGCCCTTCTTTTGAGACCTTGTTCAATATTGTCTTCTCAAGGAAACCTTCCCAGGCTAGCCCACCTTTTCCATTCAATGGATATTAAGGACCTACTATGTGCTAGGCACTGTGCTAGGTGTTGGAGATAGAAAAACTCCCCCCACCCCCCCCAAAAAACAACCAAACAAACCACCCCCACCCCCCAGGATTTGACCTCAAGGAGATTACAAATTGTTAGGGGTGGAGGTGGAGGAATATGCTGCACACAGATAAATAACTTCAAAACTTCAAATAACTTCAGCATGTGACAGTCAGGAAGGTTTTTGTGTAGCCTGCTGGAGCATAAAACCATGAGACCCAGGGATGGAATCATTATCAAGTCCCGGGAGTAGCCTCTTATAGACTGTCATGGATTCCCTCTTCCTCGTGCCACAGTCTGAAGACTTTTGTTCCCAAAGTCCCCAGTGAAATCCTATGTTGTAATCCCAGCCCTGTCCTTTCCCAGTCTTGTCAGCCTATGGAGTCATAGCTTCAATGTAAGGGCTGGCCTTGTTCTGAGTCCTGTGCTTAGCTCAAATGTGTGTAGGTTGGGAGAAGTCATTGGACTACCCTAGAACCTTCCTCTTGTCCCAGCCTCCTTGGGGTTGGGCAGTTAAATCACATGCACTTGCCTTAAACTCGCCAAAACAAAGGGTTTGTTGATGCCATCAATGGTCTGGCTCATCTAATTCTTCTGCAAAGCCCTTTTTGTCCAACAGTGGACCCTAACAAAAGGAGAGGCTGTGAAGGAGATGGATATAAAATAAGATTGGAAGGATAAGTGGTGGCCAAATGGGGGAGGACTTGAAATGCCAGGCTGAGGAACCTGTACTTTATTCTAGAGGAAATAGGGATCATTTTCATTTTCTTAGGGCCTTGTAAATACTTGTCACTTGCTTGAGCTCCTAACCTGTTATTCCTCATGGTTATTTCTCCTAGTCCTCTGACTCCAAATCTAACATTCTTTTTGCTGAGCCATGACATTTCCTCCGGTAAGCCTTGTCTGGACTGAATTCAAGGCCTTTCACTTTTGTAATATCCTTCCTCTGGGTGTTCCCCAGGTTATTCATGTCTTTCCAAAATTAGGTTCCATTTCCTCTGTTCCAACCTCCAGATGTCTGACCAGGACAGGGTATGGAGCCCTTACAATGCCTGATTGTCTTTTTCTCCTTAGTTCCCTTGCTTTGTCTGAAAAAATTAGTCTGCTGGATTTTTAACCATGTCACTGTCTTACCTAAGGCCTCATCCCTCAGCTGTCTCTCGCCATATTGCTACCTACACCTGACCACCTTATACTGTAATGTGGTGGGTGACCCAATTACTTAAAAAGCCATCATTGTATATCCAAGTCACCCAGTTTTCTAGTCCTAGTGATTGCTGGGTAATTAACTGTTTGCATTTTCAAGGAACAGAAAAACCCAGAGGACATATGTGTTGTAAGGCAAAGGTTCTTAATACTGATCTTCTCTCCTAAACATTGCCTGGTCAGATCTGGGTCCAAATGTGATTTCTGTGTGTAGATTCATGATGACAAATCTGACAGATTCTCACTGTGACTCAATCAACTGGACACTAACTCAGCAAATTGGAATGAATTCAAGGAAGAGGCATGATGGCGATTAAGGTTCTGGCCTTTCAAGACAATATTAAAATAATTAACCATCTATGCTGGGCCAAATGGTAAGAGAACAGAGAGATGGGAGATGCATTCACAGCTACTCTATCAATGGTATTTTTGCTAGACGGTTCAAAGAATTGTTTTAGACATCCTACAAAATACAGTAGAATCTGATTCCCTTCCATTCAAAAAGTACTTCAAGTACCTATTATGTTCCAGCAACCATGTTAGGTGCCTGCAATACAAAGTTAAAAAATGGAACAGCCCTTTCCTTCAAGAAGCATTGTCATCATTGGTTGAGACAATGCGTGCTTTTAAAATACATACAAATAACTATGTGGTAAAAATTTTTTGGGGAGATCAGGAATGATTTCTCATGGAAGATGATGCTTGAGATAAGTATTGAAAGGAAGTAGGACGATTAAGAGGTGAGGATGAGAAGACATTCCAGACATGGTGCATACAGCCTGTGTGAAGGCCCAGAAAGGGGATACTAATGCCTTCTGATCTCCCCAGTGAAAATTCCACCTTCTACAGAAAGTCTTCCCCAACACCTATTGATTTCAGTGCCTCCCCTCTGTTAATTATTTCCCATAGCTTGCTTTGTATATATTTGTTTGCATTTTGTCTCCCCCATTGGTTTATAAACTCCTGGGACTATTTTTGGCCTTTTTTTGTATCTCCAGCACTTAGAACAATGCCTGGTGCCTAGTAGGCACTTAATAAATGTTTATGATTTATTGATAAGAGCAGAATTTTCTACCAGTTAGAGCTGTCCAGTAGTGAAATGGGTCATTTAATAGGCAGTGAGTTTCTTATTGCTGTAGTTGTTTGGACAGTGGTGAGATAACCACTTGTTTGAAATTTTGTAAAAACAGGTATCCCCATTTGAGCAAAGGTCAGGTCTTTTTCCCTCTAGAGGTATCCCGTTCTTCTTTTCGGAAAACAGTCTTTACTTGTCAGGAAGATTTTCTTCTCTCAAGATGAACCCCATTTTTTCTAGTTTAGGATTATGTGTCCATAAATTCAGACCTTCAAGGGCTTTAGTTCAATGCCTTCATTTTCAGGTTAAAAAAAAAAAAAGACCCAGGGAGGTGGACTTTTCTACAGTCACAGAGGTAGAAATCGATGAAGCCAGGATTTGAATACAGGTTCTCTGACTCCCAAAGCTGACAACTGAAATCAAATCATACAGCTTCCTATGGCTAGGACTTCAAAGTCAAGAAGCACCTTAGCTCTTGCCTGTCCTGGAGGAGTCACACAAGTAGTAGTAGTGGGCTGAGCTGGCAGGCAACCAACTTCAAATCCAATGATCTCCTCACCACAATTAACCCCAAGTCTACCTGTTAGGAGACCCTTTAGCCTTTAACCTTAGGCTTGGGAATTAAACTTAACTAATAATCAATAAAATGATAATGATTATTTAATAAGAGCTATATTGCTTGGATTTGTCTATCATAACGCTGCCAAGAAAATCTCATCACAAGGAAATTCATCATCATCCTGGGTTTTATCCATTTTGAAACTGGCACCTCATGGACACCTTCAGGAGCTTCCCTCCCTCTGCCTGGAGGACTGGAAGGTGGGGCAAAAACTCCCAGAGCCTCCATCTAAAGAGGCCTCACCACCCAACCATTTCCCAGCACCTTTTCTCTCTGAATTTGACTTTATCAACATACCCCTGAACCCAATACCTTCTCACCTGCTACTTTACATATTCCTTTTGTGCTTGTGTGTAGCACTGCAATGATTATACGACCAGACTTGGAATCAAGAAGATCTGAGTTCAAATCTGGCCTCAGATGCTTAATGACTCTGGGTAAGTCACTTAACTCCATTTCCCTCAGTTCCCTTGTCTGTAAAATAAGCTGGAGAAGTAAATGGCCACTGTTCCAGTATCTTTGCCGAGGAAGCTCCAAATAGGGTCACAAAGAGTCCAACACAACTGAAAAAAAAATGACTAAAGGACAGCTTCTCTCCTTAAATTTTAAGTTCCTTGAGGGCAGGAACCTTTTTTTTTTTTAAAGTTGTGTCTCCAGTGCTTAGCAAAATGTCTGGCATTCAGTACTTGTGCTTAGTAAATGTTTATTAAATTGAATTAAACTCGTTTTACAAAAGACCCCTCCTCACTCTCATGCGCATTGTAAATCTTTATTTTTCCCTTCTTCAAGAATTCTCCAGAGAGCAATAAGCTAAAAGAGCGTGCATTTTATTAAGCTTATTGGAGGGAAGGGAGCACCTAAACAAGCTGTTGTTTGCAGTTAATGATAGGTTAATAACGCTAATACCTTACAATGCCTTTTACATGTCTGAAGTATTTTGTGATTTAGTAGTAAATCACACACACACACATAACTTTATAAACACATAGTAAATATATTACTTTATAGTTTTCAGAGATTCACTTCCTTTATTTAATCTTCACAGCAACTCTTGTTATGTCGACGCTGCTATTGTCACCATGTTACAGACAAGGAAACTGAGTCTTTAAGTGGTTAAGTGACTTCGTTATATAGTAAATATTTGAAGAGGAATTTGAACCCAGGCTCTCCTGACTCCAAGTTCAGCTCTCTATCTTTTTCGTTATTTTAGAAAAAACTTTTTTTAAAAAAAATAATCAATTACAAAGCATTTTCCCTCCTTATTCTCCCTCTCCCCCACTGACATACAAATTGGGAAGGAAGGAAGGAAGGAAGGAAGGAAGGAAGGAAGGAAGGAAGGAAGGAAGGAAGGAAGGAAGGAAAGAAGGAAGGAAGGAAGAAAGGAAGGAAAGAAGGAAGGGAAAAAGGAAAGAAGGAAGGGAGGGAGGAAAGAAGGAAGGAAGGAAGGAAGAAAGGAAGAAAGGAAAGAAAGAAGGGAAGAAGGAAGGAAAGAAGGGAAGAAGTAAGGGAAGGAGAAAGGTAGAAAAGGCAGGAAAGTGGGAAGGAAGGAAAGCAGGAAGGGAATAAAGGAAGGAAAGGAGAGAGGATAAAGAAAGGTTGGAAAGAAGGAAGAATAAGAAGGAAGGTGTTGTTTGCTATTCATGCTTTGTTCTGGAAGAAGACTAGTGACATCACAGGGATGATGTCTTGACTTGCATGTGAATTGGATTTGGGATGCAGAGCTGTGCAAAGTCATCAGCCTCACTTTCTCCTCCAGAGTCACTGGAGTCCAGTGGTAAGACATAAGTCAAGATGACTGGCAAAGGCCCAGGATGCAATGGTAGACATTAGCCTTTTTAAACTATGGTCTTTCCCTGGTCCCAGTTGAAAGGAAGATGTAAAGAAAGGAAAGGGAAAGGAAAGAAAGAAGAAAGGAAGGAAAGATGAATCCTTGTATCACATAAGCATAGTAAAGCAAAACTAGACATTTCCACACCGGTCAAATCTAAAAATTTCTTATTCCACACATTAGCCCAACATATCCATGCCATGAGGTGGCCAGCTTTCTTTTTTCTCATTTCTCTGGCATCATGGATGATACTTGCAACTACTCACAAACTGCTTTTTGTAATGCTGATGGGAAGATCTTCCCCACCCATTAATAGCCCTCACAGGGAGCCCAGTGCAGGAGGGACTTGCCTAAGGAGGAGCTTGCTTGTAGCAAGGCTACCACACCTTTTGGTACCAAGTTGACTAGGAACTGAGTCATGAGGGTTGTGATGCGTTCTGGCTCTGAGAAGTGTGTATATGCTCTGAGTTGGTATTTTGCTTTGGGGGGTTGTGTATAAGAAGGATCTTTTGATTTCCACTGCCGCTGTTGCTGCTACTTCTTCTACTACTACCACCACTACTACCACCACCACCACTACTACTACTACTACTACTACTACTACTACTACTACTATTACTACTACTACTACTACTTCTGTTACTACTATTGCTACTAATACTAGTACTACTACTACTGATGCTTCTACTACTGTTGCTACTATTACTTCTACTACTTCAACTACTATTACTGCTACTGTTGCTGCTACTATTACTACTACTACTACTACTACTACTACTATTACTACTACTACTACTTCTGTTA
>CM053601.1:164509359-164535515 GCA_028646575.1 Pseudocheirus occidentalis
CTTGCTTGTGGTTGCTGTCAGGGCCTGAGCAAGCTCCATCCTCTTCCCTCTTTTCTCTCTTTTCTCTGTCCTTTTCCATCAGCCCAAATGGTGCCTCAACACCTCAGGAGCTGAGGACTGAAAAATAGCAGTGAAATTGCTGTTATCTGCCAACTGCTGAAGAGCCTTTAAAAGGATAAGTAAGCCTTATAAAGGAAAATATAGCTAAGCCATTTCCTTTAGATCTTCCCAAATTACTTGTGGCTCAGCATAACATTAGAAGGAAAAAAAAATAACAGAGGCGTCCAATGCACTGAACTTTGGAAATAGAGCCTTGAATTGTCTGGGGTCAGGGAAGTCAAATACTGCTCTTGTCTGGAAGTATTCAGTGTTTCTCCAGATAGGGCCAATGTTGGGCACCAAATTACACTGGAAAATGGCAGTTGTGTGCTCCCCCCACCAACTTTACAAGGGATGGCTACTTTTGCCAAGCTACTTTTTTTGTCTCTCTTTTGTAAAAGCATTTTGTCAGGCACATGAGTATATGTCTGCATATATATTTATATATGAGACTATATATATAGGCATGAGTGTATCCAAAGCAGCTACAGTCAGTTGTGTTGCGTGGATGAGTGGGAGGTGATACAGGACTGTGCTATTAGTGAGCGGAGGTAGGAGGTGGCTAGGCCTGATGGGCAGGGGAATGAGGTAATTACAGTATGTACTGTATCCAGGTATTTTTAGATGACATCAGAAAAAGGAGATGTTCATGCATGGTGATGGTCTTTTTGTCTTCTAGAGCATTCTGAATCCCAAGAACACAAAAGTTCCTACTCTCAAAAACTCCAAGGTCCACCCATCCCAGTAATTTGTCTGAATAAGGCACCAAAGTCCCATTTAAAGGTTAAAGACACTTCCTCCAGAATATCCAAGAAATGGTTAGATGACCACTATTGGGTTGTGGGGTATGGTGGGAATGGAATTTTTGTTCAGATATGGGTTAGGCTGGAAGGCCTCTGAGGCCCCTTCCGTCTCTAAGACTTTGTGATTGTGGTTTCCCTTGATTTAGCTTAATTCATTAAGAATTTATTAAATATCCATCCTATCATGAACATTTTATCCATTAATTTATTTAAGCCTCTTGGTAAACCCTATTTTCATTTATTCTGTTTACCCTAATTTACTCTTTTAAGCTTTGAGGCATTGGCCCCTTCCCAGAAGACAGGATTCCATGAATAATGTACTTTGTATTTTATTATTATTATTATTATTATTATTATTATTATTATTATTATTATTACAGTTCTACACCTAACAAACACCAAATTAAAAAATGATGCAGTTTCATCCATTGTGTCCTTACTAGATCCCCAGCACCCCCCTACCCCTGTAGCATATAAACATGTTGAGGGTAGGACCGTTTTCCATTTTGGCTTATTTCCAGTGTGTTACCTGGCAGGAAAATGCTTGTCAGTTTGCGCTGTCAAATTTTTCCTTTCCATGAATTTGCCGGTTTTAGTTTGTGCCTTAATAAACACATCTACATAAGACTTACTATTTTTATCTTATTCTATATTCTGTTCTATCCTAATATTTATTTTATTTTTGTCCAGATCATTGGTAATTTCACTGGTATAGGGAACATTTATTAATAGCTAACTTGATATGGCATTTTAGGGTTTGAAAAGTGCTTTACATAAATTATTTCATTTCATCCTTATAATAACCTTGGAAGGTATATGTGATTATCATGCCCATTTTACAGATGAGGACACTGGGGCTAATCCATTTGACTCGGGTCATACAGTTTATAAGTGTTTAAAGGAGGATGCAAACTTGGGTCTTGCTGATACTAAGTCCAGCACTCTAATGAGTTGCCCCTAGAAAGGAAACCTCCACTTACGTAGAATGGTAACTGTGCATACATTGTTCTGTCATTTACTGGTTTAGAGAACTTCATAAAGTGAGTTGCCCAGTCACACAGCCAGTATGTGTAAAGCTGGATCTTCTTGACTTGAGGCCAGCTCCCTAGACAACATGCCAGGCTTCCTTTCTAACTGTTACTTTATAGAAATAGGATAATGTTGATAATAACAAGTATCTTGTAGAAAAGTTGCTGTGGAAACAAACTCCAAGGATCTATGGGTGAGGCAGGTGCCCTTAGTTCCAAGGAGAGCCCCTCTCACTGCTGATGCTCCTTAGTTGGGCCCCAGGACCCCCACCAGCCATGAGAGAAGGGGTGGGATAAAAAGTGACTAAACACTTCCACTGATCATAATGGTCCTTGATTTTAACTCCTGGTTTCTTTTGTCAACATGTTATTGCTTCCTCCCTGAGCCCTGATTCCTTCCTTCTTTTGTCCTTCATAATTTACTTAACTTCCTGATTCAGTAAATATAATAAGATGCTCTAATTCTGGTGATGCCCAGATACTGTCTGGCCCCTGAGGACTGAGAATACTGCCCCTTTAAGAAAGCTCAGGTGACATGACCAACTCTCAGAGGTCTGCTAAGAAGGGAGATTTCTGCTGAACACAGTACAGTCATTATGAGATGGTTCTGCTCCTGACTTGATCTCACTGGCTCCTGACTTGTCTCCATAGTTTGTCATCATCCCAGACCCTTGACCTGCCCAAAGTCTTGTGGATTTGACCTGAATTGTACCCCTAACTCCTACTGTTGCTGTCTCCAATGACGTGCACCACCTGACTGTCTGACTCAGGCTTGTGGGACCTTAGAGGTCAAGGATGCTCATTGACACATATTTTGTCCCCCACGTGGTCCAGCTTCCTTTCTTCTTTCTTTCCTTTCTTATCCTTTTTTCTCTTTCTCATTCTTTTTAGTTTTTGATCCAATAAAGGGTACCATGAGCATCAGAAAGGAATATGGAATCAGAAGGCCTGACTTTAAATCCTGGTCCAGATACCTATTGTCAATGTGACTTTGGACAAATCATTTCAACTCTCTCAGCCTTGGTTTTCTTGTCTGTTAAATAGAGGTGGGGGTATGTATTGGATTAGATGACACCCAAGGTCCCATCCAGGTTCAACCCATGATATTATAATCCTTAGGACAGGCTTTGCAAGGGAAGAAAGTGAAACTGAGAAGGGGAAGGTTCTTACTCAAGATGACCCAGCTGAATGGTAGTTAGATCTTGACACCAGGCATCCTGATTCCAAGGTGTAATGGTGATGTAATTTGAATCTGAAGATTCACTTGTGTTGGCAAAGGTAACAGGTACTTAGCACTCAGAGTCAAGCTGAAAGAAGACTTTACTTGGATACTGTGTACTGACTGAGAAGAATGTAAGTTTACTAGTGACCTAGGGGTGGAGGGTCTGTGTATTTTCTGATAATTGAATAGTGAATAATGAAGGATGATTGATTGACTCAATTATTGTACTTAGTGATTGATGACTGAATAAGTAATTGATTTGTAACCCAGTATACCCCATGAGTCGAAAACTTTGATTATTGTAATTTGTGTCCCTTAAGGAGGCAAACCTCTATAAGGATGATTGAGCAATTAAGATTTTGTGAACACTTGAGTTACTAAATGATTATTCTTTGTTGAAAACTTTGTGACTACTGTAGTGGAAATTATTGGCCATTTTCTGTGGTAAGTTGTTGTGAATCCTATATTTTGATTATCTGTGGTAAGTTATAACATTGATTTTCTGTGAATGTTCTGCTCTGATTTGTTATGGAATAAGTAGAGTGTTCACTATACTGTGTAATCAGACCCTTAAAAGCTGTTCATGGCAGCATTCTTCTGAAAAGCTGCTAGTGCTTTTCAGCCACTCAACCACTTTTTCCCCCTTTTGGACTTGTTCTCTGTATGTTGTTTTGTACCTCTTTGCTATTGGTCCTGGCATTCAATATTGCAACAATTCTTTCATAATGCTGACATGTTCCATTTGCTGACCCAACACTGGCTAACCTGGAATGAGAGCTTCAGAACTGGAAGGACCACTTTTATAAATACCATCAAATGCATCTCTCAGTGCTTAGAGATCACTTTTTTGAAAACTTGTACCAATGTTTGTGAGTAAGATCTTGATAAAAAAACTAATAATCAATCCATTAATCAACAAGAATTTATTAAGCACTGACTGTACTACATGCCAGGTACTATCTTAGGGACCAGGGAATAAGATAAGGCAGCATGATGAAAAACTAGCCTCCTGGTGATGAATACCTGGTCAGTAAGTGTTATCTCTGACACATATGTCCCTGAGTTAAGGTTAAGTTACTTAGCTTCTTGAGCAGCTGGATGGAACATTGGGTGAAGCACAGAGTCTGGAGTCAAGAAGACCTGAGCTCAAATTGGATCTTAGACACTTGCTAGCTGCATGACCCTGGTCAAGTAACTTGATCCTGTTTTCCTCAGTTTCCTCATCTGTCAAATGAGCTGGAGAAGGAAAAGGCAAACCACTACAGTATCTTTGCCAAGAAAATCCTAAATGGGACCACAAAGAGTCAGATACAAATGAATAACGACTCAGCGATAGCAACTTAACCTCTTAGACAGCCCTCTAAGAATTACAAGTTATAGAGAAGGTACCTGTTATCAGTGGTAGAAGGAGTCTCTTTGTTAGGAGTTCCTCATACCAATAAAATAGAAAAATTCCTATAAAATGGTAAATAAATAACCCAACCATTCCCCCGTGATGTTACTGATCCTCTCTGAAAATGAAAGACCAGCAACGACAACCATCCAACCATTGCATCTTAAAGTTTACACAATCCTTTAAATTTTAACTGTAGCTGAAAACTACAATATGATTCATTATTTTAAGTATCTTATTATACTTTGCATTTCTTTAGGGTTTTAAGATGTATAACGCATTTTACATATATTGTCTCATTTGAGCTTTACATCTGCCCCATTTTCTAGATGTAAAAAACAGTTACAAAGAGAGAAGTGATTTGCCCAAGGCTGTACATCTGGTAAAGGCTAGAGGAGGAATCTGAACTGAACGCAGGTCTCTTTATTCCCAGATGAGTGCTCTGCCCCCTAGATCCCCCTTCTCTGGTGGGCTGCCTGCTTTGGGCTCACATTTCTTTTTGGGGACAATATAAAATAATAAAAAGTGATCCCAATGCCTCACTTACTCTGACCAATCTGCCTTTTCCTGTGCAGATATAAAAAGCCTTGATTGTAATACCCTTCTAAACCATTCCTATTGCCATACTAGGAGTCAGATGCGTCTGGGTCTGTTCTTCTAGAAGCCAGTGGAATTTTATCTCTGGAGTTTTTGATTTAGAGAGCTTTTTACGTTGCCTTTTATTTTGTACCATTTATCTGGAAGTGTGCCAAGAGTATCTTGGGTCTATTTTAAGATACCTATTTTCTCATTGCCGCTGTTTTTATCATCATCATCACTACCTTTTGTTTTGACATCACCTTCATTTTCCAGTGTTCAGTCAGTCAGTCAAGCAGCTCCTTTTTAATGCCAGGCACTGTCTTCCCCAGCCTCCTCCTCTGGGAGGGCTGTCTTGTCATGTTACATAAGAAAAGCAAAAGAGGAAAAAAAGCAGGTCAGTAAAAACTAATCAACATGTCAAGCAAGTCTGATAAATTTTATGCTGCATTATATGCAGTATTTTATACTCATAGCACCCATGTCTGTAAAGAAGGGAGAAAGGTACATTCTCACATCTTCCTTTGGTCACTTTATTTCAAGGCATCCATTTCCAGTCTTATTATTGTTCTTTCCATTTGTTGTCATTGAGTGTTTATTTTCCTGATTCTGCTTGCTTTATTGTGTGTCAGTCCATATAAGTCTTCCTTTTTTTCCTTATTTTTTACAGCAAACAATATCGCATTACATTCATGTACCATTGCTTCTTTCACCATTCCCCAATTGTTGAGCATCGATTTTGTTTTTAATTCTTTGCTAATCTGCTAGTAGTAAATATCTAGAACTTTTCCTTTTGTCGTTGCTGGTTCTACTTACTTTGTGCGGCATCAGTTCAGATGAATCTTTTCACGCTTCTCTATATTCTCGTCATTTTTTTCTTGTAGCACTGTGATATTCCCATATATTTGTGTAACGTTAGTTGTTTAGCTATTCCTCTTAGGAACATTTTAAATGGAACCTGTCGTAGAACAATATTGTAAAAGGTCAGTTGTTTACTGTTAACTACAAGGGTCTAGAACTAAAAGGAGCAATTTCTACGTCTGATTCATAGTGATGGTGGGAACGTGTCGCGTGCCGGATGGTAGAGAGAGCCGTTATGGGGTGCAACAAAGGAGGAAGGTCGGTAGCCAGGTGCTTCGCTCATATTTCTAGGATTGTAAATGCTGTCAGGACCCACCAATTTGGGTCATTCACATTCCTGTTTCCTGGGACGGACGGACATCACCTGATTCTCATGACTCTATTCTTTAGGAGTTGGGAGGCTGCCCTATTCAAAGGTTGCTGCCGGCTTCTTCCTCACCTGTTTTAGACCTGGAAGCAACATTTCTCCTAAGTCTGCCTCAGAGAACTAGAGAAAGTCTGGAACAAAAAGCACAGTCCATTAGTCTATGCTCAGGTCCTGAGGATCTTTGGTGCGGAGCTAGGAGGACCGTAGACGTCACCCAGGGCCAGTTAGGTGGCAAAGTGGCTGGAGCATTGGGTCTTGGAGGACCAGGAAAACTGAAGTTCAAAGCCACCCTCAGACCCTCAGAAGCTCTGTGACCTTGGGCAAGTCACTTAACTTCTGATGATTGCCTCAGTTTCCTGAACAATAAAAGCAGGATAATAATCGCACCACCCTCGCAGGGTTGTTGTGTTAAATGATCCATAGATAGATGCCTGACATATAATAAGCACAAGATAAATGCTGGCTCTTCTTGTTATTGTTGTTATGTCCCCATTTATAAATAATGGGAGGGAGTAAGGGATGCTAAACTATTTGCTCCAAATCACTTAAATCCCCAGGGACCAGCTCCAATTGATCCGTCTGCTGGGTTCTTTCTCTTGGAGGAAGCCCCGAGTTCAAATCCAGCCTCAGACACTTACTAGCGGTGGGTGACTCTGGGTAAGTCACTTAACCTCAGTTTTGCCTCAGTTTCCTCTTGTGTGAAGTGGAATAGCCCTTTCCTCCAAGAGTTATTGTAGAGATAAAATGATGTCATATTTGTAAGATGCTTTGCGAATATTAAAGAGCTATCAAATGTATTTATTTTTATTATTATTATTATTATTATCATTATTATTATTATTATTATTATTATTATTATTATTATTATTATTATTATTATTATCTGTGCACATTGCCTTCTTTGAAAATGAGGGCTAGGGTTAAAACAACATTTTGATCTATTGGGCTGCTGATTGTTTTCTGTTCATTTATTCAAAGGCTCTTGATGGAGCTCATATACTGTAGGAGAGAGGAGTTAAATGGCAGAGACAAGAAACATACTGGCCTTGTTCCCAAGAAGTCGATGATCTAGGAGAGGGGTTACAAGTGGGGGGGGGACCTCATGAACAATTGCATTTGAGAGTTGGACCAGAGGAATAACCTGTTCTGATAGTCAGACTCCTTTGTGTTCTGCTTGGCTTCTTATCACTCACTTTAAAGATCATTTTGTATTTCCTCCTTGCTCTGTAAATCTTTCCATGGCTGTTGGCGAAAAGTAATAGAATCCTGACCTTCTAAGAGCCATGTGGATAATCACTCACTGGCCTGGATGTGTGTTTTTCTGCTGTAGCCTGAAGCAAAGCCAAGCACCCTCCCCTTTGTCCTGGTGACAAGTTCTTATTGTCTTTGAGTGGCCTTAAGGAACACTTGGAAGTGTTGTTGGGCTGTTAGTGGGAAGGAACCGATTAGTATGAATTACATGTAGAGTCATTTTTCAGTCTTGTCTGACTCTTCATGACCCCATGTGGGTTTTTTTTTTGGCAAAGATACTGCGGGGCTTTGCCATTTCCTTCTCCCACCCATTTTACAGATGAGGAAACGGAGGCAAACAGGTTTCAGTGACTTGCCTAGGATCCCACAGCTAGTAAGAATCTGAGGCCGGATTTGAACTTATGAAGCTCTTTCTGATTCTAAGAACTCTATCTACTGCACCATCTAGCTGCCCCAGCATGAATTAACCCAAAAAATCAGCCTGTGATTTCACTGGTAAAGGGAGTTCAGGCTTTATTTAGAAAACTGGGAAGGTCAGCACCTTCTCCATAATGCATATTCTTAGAGAGCTGCTTTAAGCAGATTTATTGAACATTTGACCCGCAACACTCCAGAGTGCACAGAACCAGATTAAAATGTAATAGGGAAGTATTTTTTTAAAAACACAATAAAACATAGACTTTAGGATACATTTATATATTTAGAATATATTTTAGAACAAAACCAATATGTAGCCAGGCAGCAGGGATCTGTATGTACAAATTATTGTCATTCAGTCATTGATCCGTTGCATCAGACTCCTCATGACCCCTTTTGGGGTTTTCTTGGCAGAGACACTAAGTGGTTTGCCATTTCCTCCTCCAGTTCATTTTACAGATGAAGAAACTGAGGCAAGCTGACTTGTCCAAGGTCACACAGCTAGTCAGTATCTGAGGTCAGATTTAAACTCAGGGGCGACGAGTCTTTCTGATTCCAAGCCCAGTGCTCTGTGGGCTGTCACCATCTGGGAGCCCCATTTATGGGGCAGCTGCCCTTAGTTCCTGTTGGAGTTTGACACCACCAGCCTAGAGAGCTGAGAAGCTGAGGAGTTTTCTAAGGGTCACACAGCTGCTGTATGTCAGAAGTGGCACTTGTTTCCAGGTCTTGCTGGTTCCATTACTGGCTCTTTATCCCCTATGTGAAAGTGCCTACCCAGATCGTCACATTGTAAAAGTTTTCACCAATATTTAAATTCTCAATAAAAAAAAATTGATTTGATTTTTACGTCCAAATTCTCTCTTTCTCCTTTATTCTATCTAAAGACAAGAAAAAGTAAAACTCATTACAAATAAGCTCAATCTTTAAACAATACAACCCTCACCCATTAATTATATAAGTAGTTTTAGTGAGTTATTTTTAAGTATAAGTAAGTAATTTTAGTGTATCTAGAAAGATAACACAAAAGGTCATGGGGCCAGGAGCCTGTGTCTGTCTCTGGGATCCTAGACCCCAGATCTGTAACCAGGGTGGGGCAACTAGGACTTTTCCTGGGGGGGAAAATATAGAGTGCCCTGACCCTATTCTCCATCTCTCTGGACCCACTCTTGTATAGATGGCCAGAGGCACTCTGCTAGGTGCATTTAAGTGAGGACCTAAAGGAATTTAGAAAACCTAAGGTGTCCTGGGCATGCTGCCTTAGAGACAACCTAATTTAACTCCTTCATTTTTCAGATAAGGAAACTGAGGCTCATCAAGTTTAAGCAGTTATTTTCCAAAGCCATATGGATAACAAGCTGCAGAACATGGATTTAAACCCCATTGCTCTAGCTCTAAATCTGACACTCTGTCTGCTATACCCTTGTGCTGCCCTCATAAACCAAGGGACAAGGGTAAGAAAAAAAAGAGAGAGAGAGAGAATATCCTGAGACTAACTGTTTAGAATAAAGGTCCAAGGTAGTCAGACAGTCATTTACTGGGCCTAGTTATAGTGCCCTGGGACACCCTCCACCTCCCAGGGTGCTCTGGACCTAGAATACACTCTTCCACAAGTACCCCAGTTTTAGTGGAGAAAGTAGATACATAGAGGGAACCTATGGAGACATGGAGTAGTGCTAGGTTGAAATTTTGACCATCTCTTGCTTCTGGCTCAGTTGAAATCTTTGGCTTTTTCTTACTGTAGGAAGAATAGCTTCTTCGATGAATACTCTCTTAACTTAAAGGCTTTTTCAGACTGGCTTTTTTTTTCTTTAAGGAAAAGCACAAACCCTTGCCTGATTATCTACAGGTCTGGATTTTTCCTGGCTTGTTCCCTTAGATCCTTAGTTATAAAGCCTCTTATAGCCCTGGCAAGAGATTCTTAGCCTCAAGAGCCAACCTCATTAGAACAAAATTTAGCATCCTCCCAAACAGTTAAAGCCTTCGGGTTCTTCTTCCTCCTGTCCTGTGTGGACTCAATGTGGTGCCGGAGCTCAGAGCCCTCTGGGAGGGACCTTAGCCTAGTTTATGGTGAGCATTCTATACATCTTCCAATCTTACTCTCTGAAGGTTAGTTTATAATCTGGATAGTGTATTTGCACAGCAACTACCCAACTGCTCTGAAGTTGAGTTCTCTACCTTTCAAACCTTAGGGCCCTTCTATTTTCCCTGGTATGTAAATAAATCTGGGTACAGTTACTTCTAAGCTGTGTAACCCTGGGCAAATCACTTTAACCCTATTTGCCTCAGTTTCCTCATCTGCAAAATGAGCTGGAGAAGGAAATGGCAAACCCACTCCAATGTCTAAGTCAAGAAAACCCCAAAATGGGTTGGGCAGGATTGAAATGACCAAATGTAAATAAATGGGTGGGAAAAACCATGAAAAACAACAAACTGGAGGGGCCAGGTTGCTGTCTTTTAGGCTGGCTCAGTCACATTCCTATCCTTTCACATGTCAAAGCCTGAAAGAGAATTTGGAACATCCCTTATACTAAAGTCTAATCTCTCCATTCCTTTTAAAAACTGAGTCCTGGGGCTACCCAGATTGGTCTCCCCCCACTCCTCAAATCAGCATCAACAAGGACTTTCAATTACTGTCCCTCTCTCCCAGTCTCTCTTCCCCCACCGACTTCATTAAAGAATAAGTTTTCAGAAACAAACTATCATATTATTTCATATCTATGGGGTCCTTGAGTTTAGGTAATCCTTTAAGACAATTGGCTCCTTAGGGGTTAATATCCAGCACTTTTGCCATCAAGGTCAGAAAGACAAAACTTTTAAAATTCAGGCATTGACATTTAGAATCTAGGACATGTACTTTCTTAGAGATAATTTTTTATAGGCATGACCTGAGATTTCCCTGTAGAGGAAACTCCTTCCTCCAAAGCTGATGTGTGGTGACACGGCAATTTAGAGTATCCTGGAGGCACAGGGAGGTTAACCGACTTGCCCTGGGTCACATAGCTTCTTACAGATATAACTCTTTAAAGATGAAGTACCACAGAGACTGTACTTAGAAATTCTTAAAATAAAGTTTACTGATGCTTTTGTTTTCATATCACAGTTATTTCTGTACATATGTCCTCCGTTCCATCATCCCTTTGTAACAAAGAAAAGCAGTTTAATGAAACCAACTTACTCAATGGCATTGATATTGATGGTGTCTGAGAACCTATCTGACATTCAATACTCTTTGTCCACCAAATTTCCATCAAAAGGAGAAATTTCCCCATTTGTTCTTTGGGTCCAAAATTAGTTATCATAATTACACTGAAATCAATTGATTTACTCTCCGAGAGATTATTTTGTGCAAAGGATAGGTGTTCAGCTAGGAACAACTGTTCTAAAAAATTTTTTTTGACAATTTGCTTTTTACAAGTTGACATTTTTATGATCCATTAGGGTCTTCAGTGCTATTTCTTGTATGTAGTAGGGTTTGAGCTGAGTTTTGCCAGAGACTAGGGATCCTAAGAAGCAGAGGTGAGGAGGGAGGGCATACCAGACAGGGAAGACAGCCTGTGCAAAGACATGGTGACTGGAAATAGATTACCCACAGACCCTCGACTTTCAGAGATCTGTTCCAGGTAAATCTTTGAGTTCTGATACTTTCAACAACTCCAATTTGACTTGGAAGTACAGTTATTCCCCAGAGTCTTCCATTTCACTGGCCACACTGGTCATGGTAAACTTGGTCAAAATTGCTCTCAGTACTCTGTTCTGGCGTTTGCCTTGGTCTACCTGCTGGTTTATTCTGCTTTGGCATCCTCAGTCTGACTCTGTTCTCCTGCCAGCCCTCTCTTATCCCTGGTCTATAGTGGCTTTACACTTGGATCTTTCTCTCATGCTCTTCCAAAGCTCGTGATGCCCTCCCCATGACTTTGGTTACCTCTTTGACCAGTTTTTAGACCCAGCCTGAGTTACTCTGAATTCATCTCTATTGCTTTGTTTGGGAGCCTTCTAATTTATTTTTCCTAGCTTAATCTGTTTTCCCCATGCTTGCTGCCTCCACAATCTGATTATTCTTTTCTTGGGTCATGGTGGTTGCCTTATCCATGGGCAACATCAATGATATTTCCTTCTGAAACACATTAATACATCTCACTCCAGATGACTGCTTCAAGTAATGTTTGGAAGCTACCTCACTGGATTTGAATCCCAGCTTTCTCATTTATTAGTGATGTGACTATGGACCATGAACAAAACACTTCCCCGCGCTGGGCCTCAGTTTCCTCATCTGTTAATGTTGGATTGGCCTCAAAGGAACCACAGAGTGCTTTGAGAATTATATGATGAATTTATTATACACTTAAAAAGAAAAGCAAAGTCTGTATAATATAAATTCACAATTTCATTTACAACCTTTTATTTTCTATGGTGCATATGGAAATGCTAATTTTATTTGATGTTTGTTATGTTCAAAATTTAAAAAAAAAGTAGGACTGGCCTTGATAGTTTCTAAGATCTTTCCAGCTCTAGAATTCTGTGGTTTTATGATTTTTTTTGTCTCAACCTGTGAGATCATCAGTGTACAGACCTCGCAGTGCAGATTGACAACTTCTCTTTAACTTCTAACTGAATTGCCCAGTTGTAATCAGAAGAGGATGAATGTCTTTCCCATGGTATCATAGAAAGTGTGTTCATCGGTCCCCTTCAGTAACAAAGGACGACCACTGCCACCAACACAGTGTATAAGAGCCAAGATCTGAAGGCAGGCCTTCCTGTCTTTAAGGCCAGCCCCCTATCCACTCTACCATTTTGCCTCTAAAAGTTCTATAATTGAAATGATTCTGAGAAGGATTTTTTCTGCCCCATTGTCTCTTCCACCAGCTTTCTTGGGAGATGGGAATCTCCATAGTATTCTCTTTCTTGGTTTACTCTTCCCAAAATGCCACTCTTCCTTGTGAGTAATATCACTAGCCATTAAGCTTGGGCTTGGCGGCAATACTGTCAGGGTAGGATACAGTCCTAAGTGAAGTCTTGTCCAAAGGAGGTCAAACCTAGGGTAGTCACAGAGGGAGAAGAGCAGAGAGGCTGCCAAAGGAAGGGCAGTCCAGGAAATACTCCCCAAGTAACCAAGGGAAGGGTCTGTCAACACAAGAATCAGTGGCAAGTTGGGACAGGATGTCGGAGGATCTGTCACAGTTGGCTTTTTCAATGCCTTGCCATCTGTTGCCAGGCATACACCACCTGGAGAGGGCTGACCTCTTTTAAATGCTTATGCAGCTAGGCTTCCATCACATTCATCAGTACAGGAAAGGAGCCCAAGGAAGACTCATAGGACAGTGTTGTAGGGGTAGGTGAAAGCTTGTGGCAGCAGTGGGGTACTAAGCATGGTTGGTGAGGTGGAAAAAAAGCTTGGAGAGTGTGTCAAATCATGAATGAAGTGAAAGATGACTGTGTGCCCTAGGGGAATGAAGCCCCAATCAGGGAAGCAGGAACAGAGCAGGGAAGCAAGGACGAGAAAAAGGACTCCAGAGATAGAACTGCATCATGAATGAAGTGAAGGATGGCTGAGTCCTAGGCTCCAAGTAAGAGAGATCATTCGAATTTTCAAAGAGGCCATATGTTGTCACTTTCTTCCAACATTATGTATACATGTCACAGCTACTGAAGACACAAAAAAGAAAGTTGTTCCCACCAAAATCCTAGGTAACATCTAATGATTCAATCTCAAAAATGGATATTGTTTTGACAATGGAAATGATATTAAGTAAGCATTACCATTTTCTTTGCTGTGGTATCCTAAGGGTTATTAGGCTTTTCTGTCTGACTTGCAGCTGAAATGCCATTATACACACATATACACACATGTGTATATACACATATGTGCATATATGTATTTACATGTAGGTAAACATGAATGCATCTATCTATCCATATATATATAATTTACCCTATTTGAATGAATTCCTTGAGAACAGGAGCTGTCATGATTTTTTGTTTCCATCCCTAGTGCTTTGTACATAGTAAGCACTTAATAAAAGCTTTCACCCATACATCTATGTATCCAGTACATGGAATTTGCACTTTCTTAAAGAATAATCCCCCTAGAGCAGCAAAATCAGGTTTTCATGTCAGTTGTCTGGTAATCTGGCTTTATAAGTGACAGGGATATTGAGAAAAATAAGTACATTATTGTTAGCTCTGCATGGTTTTCTTTAAGCATGTAAAGCCTGCGCTTGATCATTCATTGACTAGGGGGAAAAAAAAAACCCAACAACTCAGTGGTCCCTCAGCAAACAACTATGTGTAGGGAAAGTTATCTGACCCTCTTTTGCTGATTAATCTTTTTAAAGTACCATGGTCAGCATTCTACTTTCTGGATTAAGAATTACAAAATTATGGAATCTTCAAGCAGGAATGAATCTCAGCTGTCCTCTAGTCTGACCCTAGACCTCTACAGGCAGAGGTGTCAAGTTCAAACCCCCCAAGGGCTGAAAATGTAATTGTGAAGTGTTTAACAAAACAAAAACAAATGCAATACAACATATATAATGTTAATTTATGGTTTTCTAAGTCAAGACTCTGCAGTGATCCATTTCATTTGAATATGCTCTATGACATCTTCCATGAGAAACTCTTCAGTGTCAGCTTGAATGTGTGACTCACTATCTCATTATGTAACCCACTCCATTTGGGGGCAGCTCTGTTCCTTATGTAGAGCCCAAAGCTACCTTTCTATCATTTTAATCCATTGTTTCTAGCTCTGGAGCCAAGTAGAGTAAGTCTAATCCCTCCTCCAATGTTCCTTTGCATATTTGAGGACACCTCAATAGATCAACATTTATTAAGTGCATACTGTATGCCAGACATTGTGCTTAGCACAGTGCTAGGTACACAGAAATGAAGAGAAAGACAATCCTTGACCTCATTAAAAGAACTTACCTAATGGCAGAAGCTGAAAAGGGAATGAGAAGGGGAAGAGGCTTTGTGCAGGGGGATGAGAGCATACAGTCCAAAGCAGTGAAGCTGGGTAGGAAATGAAGAGGTGGCTAGCCTGGGAGCCCTCTTTAATTGGAGGCTTTTGGAGGGGTTCTTTGCTCTGCCCTCCAACCCTCCAATCAGAAGGGCCTAGGGTACTGAGGATACTTGAGGAGTGAGTAGCAAGGCTGATATAATCCTGAAGTTTGATTAATTTCCTGATGAGGGTGTCCCTAGGGCTATGATGGGGTCCAGACCACAGGAGTATAGCCACGTGAGAAATGAAGAAAGAGGTCTCTGGCCTGAGGGCCTTCTTCAAATGAAGACTTTGAGAGGATGACTTCTATCTTGTCTCCTTGCTGTCACCTTATGCTTTTGCAATTGATCTTCTGAACCAATCCAGGATTTTACATTTACTCCTATAAAATGTTATCAGACTAGTCTGCATGGTTTAAGTTATGGATCAAGGACTCCCCTAGCATGAGTTTCCTTACTTTGTATTTTCTATGTCAGTGAAATCACATGCCCAGAATAAAAGAAATTTTGGGATTTCTTGGGATATTACAGAAGAAATGTTAGGAAATCTTGGAGGGTATTGATCAGGTTCTGCAGCTTTCAGTATACAATAGAAGAATTTATCTGAGGAGGGGATGAGGTAATATCTGACAATTTGAGGGGGAAAGTTTCTAAGAGGCCCTGGGATAGGGTCCAGTCCTGAACATCTAGGGAAAGAATATTACAATGGAGAGAGGATATGGAAAAGTGAAGGACCAAGGATGCCAAAGACAAATTTGCCTCTGGTTAGCCTTGTATGGAATATCAGGTGTAAGCCAAAAGAAGTTGACTTTTCTGAGGTCTGAGTTCTGCTAGGTATTACCAAATTGGAAAGACTTATGACTTTCTTCCCTTCCCTTCCTATCTAGTTAAATGCTGAGAAGATGGTGGGTTGGCTCGTCACAAAACCATCTACTATAACATAGAGGAGCTCTGATTAATATGAGTTGAGTCACCCCTAATATATTTTTTTAAATTTTCTTTATTTTTTGGAGGGCAATTAGGGTTAAGTGACTTGCCCAAGGTCACATGGCTAGTTTTTGGGTAGAGTGTCTGAGGCTGGATTTGAACTCAGGTCCTTCTGACTCTAAGGCCAGTCCTCTATTGACTGCGCCACCTAGCCACCCCGTCACCCCTAATATGTAATGGACTCCCTTCGGAGATCACAGGATCATGTGTTTAGAGATGGAAGACAGCTTTGATGGAATAGTGGTTTCCTGTTTAGTATGGGTTTGATTAGATAACCCTTAAGGGCCCTTTGGATTCTAGGATTCTACAAGAAAAGGATGAATTCTTAGGCTTTTAAAAAATGCTTTCCAGCATTGGGTCAGATGGTGAAGGCTAAGGGAATAGCACATCTCCTATTATTTTCTGGAAAAAGTAAATCTGTGAGCCTTCCAAATACACAATCCTTGACTTAGCACAAGGAAGAGGTATGGGGGAAGTTAGGAAAAGTGGCCTTATGGGATTCAGCGAGGAAACCCTTTAGAAAATCTCATTTGATGAAGAGGCAGCTCACAGCATTCTGTGAGGAGGTGGAAGACTGCCTGATGAAGAAGTACATCCAGAATGACCGATTGCCTGAAAACATGTTGTAAGAAGGATAAAAAGCACGTTGTTTATTTCTCTGAGCCTCAGTTCTCTTGGTTGTAAAGTGGAGTTAGAGTGGGGGAGCTCTAAGTTCCGCTCTGTTCCCTAAAATTCAGTGACTGACAAACTGAAATGCCTCCTCTGGGGGATAGAATGAAATCATTAGTCATTTACACCTCAGTGTGAATCAGTTTGATAGACTTTCTAGCCAAGAATACGTTTGGATTAGGGTGGGGAGGGCGGTCGATCATATAGCTGGTCAAGTAGCAGATCTGAGACTGATTCCACTCGTTACAAGAGTGGAGTTATTCCATGATTGAGTTCTGCGGCAGACATCCTTGGAGAACCTTCCCTGGGTCTCTTAAACCACACCATCTACTTTGCTGCAAGATTGTCCCTGAATACAATGTTCTTGGAAGTAGGAGACCTGGGCTCCAATTCTGGTTTTACCTCTAATGGATTATGTGACTTTGGGTGAATCACCTAATGTCTCCGGTCCTCAGTTTCATCTGCCAAATAAGAGGGGTTGGACTGCAGGTTCTTTAAGGTTCCTTGGAGCTCTGATGCTTTTTGAGATCAAGTCTCTGAAAGTATGTGTAACCCTCAGCTCTTCCTATTCTTCCTTCTCCTTCTCCTTGTTCTCCATCTCCTCTTCTTTCTCTTCCTTCTCATTTTCCTCTTCCTCTTCCTTCTCCTCTTCTTTCTCCTTCTTCTCTCTAACTTACTCTCTTTCTATCTGTCTCTGTCTCTATCTCTGTCTATCTTTGTCTCCGTCTCTCTCGCTCTCCCTTCTGCTGGAATAGAGAACCTGCCCTGTCTGTTGCTCATCTGCCTCGTGCAGGATTCATTTTGCAGGCAGAATGAGAAATACCCCTGGAAGCAAGTGAGTGGCATCTCCGTGTTGCCATGGCCTCCAAGCAGAGCCTACATGTATGAGAGAGGGGCTGACTGGCCTGGTGGATTGACTGCAGGGAAGGGGATGGCATGCTGATTCTGACTCAGAGGCAGCAAGAAGTGAAAATCACCGGCAGGAAGCTGGAGGCAGGGGGAACTGCTGGGTATTTTTCCATCTTCCCCAGAAAAGGCTCCTGGCTTCAGATACTAGGCTCAGATGCCAAACTTAGGCTGTTTCTATAGGCAGGGTCCTGATTGGCTATTTCCCCTGAATTGAATCAGTTTAAAAAAACACCTGTCTGTGGCGTGTATGACTCTTGTTGTTGTTCAACAAAACTAGGCATTTTTCTGGCTGGTAAGTGACCGTGACCCTCCATCATTAATTCTACTCCAACCAAACTTGTGTCTTGAATACACAGTGCTCAGTGCTGCCTCTGCTTTAAAAAGCATCATTCTCACTTGAAAGAGAAGTTGGACTGGGGGGTGGGGATGGAGACCCAGCTTCTCGCCACAGTCCTGCCACTACCCAGGTGACTTTGGGTAAATACAGCGGTACTTGGTACAATGAAGGGGAGTTGCACTGGATGATCTTCAAAGTCAATAGTCCTTCAATGTTATGATCATTAACCTTATTGCTAGCATATAGCAAATGGCTAATAAAGATTTGTTGACTGCCTATGAACTGGTTAACTACCACTATAAAATCTTGGGGGGTAGCTAGATGGCACAATGGATAGATTGCTCAGCCTGGAGTCAGGAAGGCATGAGTTCCAATCTAACTTCACACACTTACTAGCTGTGTGACCTTGGGTAAGTTACTTAACTCTGTTTGCCTCAATTTCCTCATCTGTAAAATGAGCTGGAGAAGAAAACAGCAATGCACTCTAGCATCTTTGCCAAGAAAAACCAAACCAAACCCAGATGGGGTCATGAAGAGTCAGACATGACGGAAAAATGACTCAATGACAAAATATATAGCTCTGTGACTACCTGTGTGACCTTCCTTTGGGCCTCAGTTTACTCATCAAGCCAGTGAGGACTAAAATAAGGCTGACTAGGTGGCGTTTGAGGTCCTTCGTACTCCTTTGATGTGATGACTACTGTTACTTCAAACAGTAATCATTTATATGACACTTTAACATTTGCAAAGGATTCTACACACCGTATATGATAATGATAACTAGAATTTAAATAGTGACTTACACTTTGCAAAGTGCTTTATAAATATTTCATTTTATCTGCACAAAAAACTGTGAGGATTATTATCCCCACTGTTCAGATGACAAAGTTGAGACAGACAGAGGTTAGGTGACTTATCTAAGGCCACACAACTTCTAACTCCATTTTCTCAGGTCTGGTAACCCATCTCCTTTGCCACTAGCTGTCTCATTTGATCCTTATAACAACCTTGAGAGACTTTTTATTGTCCTCACTTCACAGATGAAGCTCAAAGATGTTATGTTACTTGGCCGAGGTCACACGACTAACAAGTATCAGGGGTGTGATTGGAATCCAGGGTTTCCTGACTCTGTGGCTCCTTTTGGAATGAAGTCTATGATCCTGTGACCTCTAAGGTTCCTCCTAGTTGTGATTCCAATAACACTTTCAGCTTTTAACTTTGACCTCATGACCACTACTGCCCCTTCTTACTCTGGACCCCGGGCCCTGAGACCTTGACGGTCCTTTCCAGCTCCAGTGTTCAACGGGACATTTTCTTCCTCACTGGCCTCTCACTCAAATCCTATCTAGTCTTGAAGACTTGTTTTGGTCTCAGTCCTTCCCAGAAGGATCCTACCTTACTGTTTCTAATCCACTTGAATATCCAGCTCCTGCCATAGCAACAAAGAGAGGCAATTGGGAACAGGTAAGACTCTTTTGGTTAGGAAGAAGACTGAAGGAGCTGTATTTGTAAGGATCAGAGGGTCATAGGTGATCTTTAGAGCTAAGAAGGGCCATGAAATCCAACTCTCCACATGCATTTATTTATTTATTTACATACATACATACATACATATTTATTTATTTATTTATTTATGCATGTACGTATTTATGTATTTATTTATTTATCCATATGCACATTTATTTATTTATTTATCTATCCATCTATCCATCTATCTATCTATTTATTTATTCATGCATTCATTCATTCATTCATTTATTTGTTTGCTTATTTGTTTATTTATTTATTTGTTTGTTTATTTATTTATTTATTTTGAAATAAGAGGAGGCAAATGAGTTGCCCAGGACCATACAGCTAGTATGACCTCAAATCTAAGGACAGATGTGAACTTGGCTCTTCCTGACTCCAAGCACTGAATACCATCTCCCGTGCCACCTAGCTGCCAAAGCAAAAATGGAGAGATGAGGCACGCCAGGCTTTCCATGGTTGATGAGATGTATTATAGTTCTTTTGGACAGAGCCTGGTCTTAGAATGGGAAAACATGGGTCTGAGTTATGGCTTATTGTTGATTAGTTGTTCCACTCGTTTATAAGTCTTCGTGACCCCATTCGGGGTTTTCTTGGCAAAGATACTGAAGTGGTCTGCCCTTTCCTCCTCCAGCTCATTTTACAGAGGAGGCAAATAGGATTAAGTTACTTGCCCAGGGTCACACAACTAGGAAGTGTCTGAGGCTGGATTTGAACTCAGGTCCTTCTGACTCCAGGTCTGGTGCTCTGTCCACAGGGTCACCTAGCTGCCTGAGCTGTGGCTTAGCAACCAAACAACGAATAATGAAGGGATGCTACCTGAGTCAAAAGAGCAAAGGCAAGGGTGGGTTCCATGACCATAATGAGGAAGAGAGATGTTAGTTCTCCTAATTATTGTTAGAGGTCTTTAGCACCCCAGCCTTCCCAATTCTCTGAGTCATAAGAGTGATTCTCCCTCTTAGGACAATATGTTTATATGCAGGAGGACCCCAGAAGCTTGGAAACAGGGCCATGGATGGACATAACCCAGTTTGTTTCTCTGATGTTTTTATTCCATGTATCTACGTGTCTTTTTGGAGGCAACTTCATGTCATTTATTTTTGCTCACACCAGTAAAGGATTGTACTGAGAGAGTATAAGCAGCTTTGCTTGATAGATGTCATCTAGCTTGAGTGACCCCTGGATAGGATATGTCTTCTCTTGCAGGGCTAATCAGACCTGTCCGCTATGTAGGCACACTAGATGGGGTTCTACATGGTGGGAATGGAGGATTACTAAGAAGTCTTTCATTCTCCCAACATACCTTCCCTGCCTGCTTCTTGTTGATGCCTGAAATGGTTTACCCTTGGTGATATAGTCCTCTTCTGGGTTAAAAAAATCACATTTCCTAGCATTTTCTTTTAAAATGAAAATAACTCCAGAAGGAGGGATTACAGGAAGCTATTATTAGTTGTCTATCTTACAAAGAAAACTCAGTTTTCAAAATATTTTTTACTGTTGTCTTGTCTGTAGTATGTTATAATGTCAAAACGCAAGAGGTAAGAAATTCCCCTTAAAAATGGATTGAGAATTGGTGCAGGGCTAACCTGTCCAGCTTCTCTAGAAGAGGCAGTAGACTTTGTAAAGTCATTCATTTATATAATAAACCAACCTTAAATGTAAGGGGAAGGATAGGTGACCCTACCTAGCAATACGGTAGAATGGGAACTGAGGTCCAGAAATGACAGAAGTCATGGCAGAAAGATAAGGTGAGACTAGTCGCAATGGGAAAAATGATCATTGTGAGGACTGAGGGGTTGGGAAGCTTCCATCTTCTTGCCTGTGATTGTTTGTGTTCCATTGAAGGGTAGATACACAGAAAAAAAAGGCCCAGCTCCATTCTAATGAATCTCACAGACTAACAGAAATCGATAACAGGAGGAAATAGAAGAAGTGTCAGGGGTGTCTTAGGATGCACATCAAGTTCATTCTTGATTGAAAACAGTATTTTATTCCCTTCTATCCTCCTTACAGAGTCTTCACTTATTCATATTCATGCCTAGTACTTGAACAATCCATGATTTCGTTGGTAGGAGGAATTTTTCTATAGATAACAACACCTGATACTGAACCTTGTGAGTTAAGGTTCACAAAGCGCTTTACAAAAATTATTTTATCTATTGTCATTCCCATTTTATTTATAGATTAGAAAATCAGCTCATAGAGCTCGTGACTTTTCCATAGGTCAGAGGAAGGATTTAAGACTTGGTGATCTTGGCTCTAACATGGCATTTACTACTCAGTGCTTACTGCCACTAATGAAGCTACACTGATTTTGTAGCTGATCTTAGAGATTTGCCGTGGATGAAAAATTCATTGCTTATAGGCAGTCTAGTGGTGCTTTTCCAAACTTAGGCTGATCCTTGGATCACAGGCATACATAGTCCAATTCTCAGAGCCTTTCTAGATTGGTGGGATCTTCTAGAAATTGTATTCCAATTTGAGAAACCAGAATCGCCTCTGTGCCATGATAAGATATTGACTGAAGATGTTAGCGGAGAAAGAATGTCAAAGGCCAATTAGTATTTATCTTGATACTTTTGTTTACTTTGTTTAGAAAAAAAGGAAAATTGTCTGCTTTGACAAGTTATCTATGATTTCCCAATTATCTAAGAGTATTGGTCTATGGAGCAACCAAATGGCACAGTGGATAGAGTGCTAGTCCTGGAGTCAGAAAGACTCATCTTGGTAAGTTCAAATCTGGCCTTACATACTTACTATCTGGGTGACTCCAAACAAGTCCCTTAACTCTTTTTGCCTCAGTTTACTCATCTGTAAAATGAGCTGGGGAAGGAAATGGCCAAACCACTCCAGTATCTTTGCCAAGAAAACCCCAAATGGGCTCACAAAGAGTCCTACATGACTGAAAAAAAAGACTGAACGATAGCAACAAGCAACAATGCTTGACTGTAGTCACAAGTGTAAGAGATGGAACCTAATGCTAAGAGGACATAACTAGTTAATTCAACCCTATTTGGAATGATCTTCCATCATTTACATTTCTGTGCGGATTGCTGGCTTCTGTGGCAGCTGTCTTGATCAAGGTGCTGAGGAAAGAGTTTTGTTGGAGGAGAAGAGAGAATAATTTTATAGAAAGAGATTTTTTTTTCTTTTTTGGGTCAGCCTAGGATGTTTCACTATGTATGTAGCACAGAGGTCCCAGTATTTCTGGTGGTAGAGAAAGAAGAAAGGACGGAGACAGACAAGTTTAAAGATGGGTAAGAACACATGAAAATCAAACTTCTTACTTTTAGTGTTTGGGGTAAGGACAGTCCAAGACTGTTTTTAGAAACTACACAGAGAATAGGACTGAAGGACAGTTGAGGAATGTTCTTATTATTTAGCATATTATGCTTTCCACCTGCTTCTTTCTTTTCACCAAGCTAGTAGGCAGTGTGAAAAATTGGATAAAGCAAATAAGTAGGAAAAGCCTTTCCCTAATGTATGATTCATTATTTGGGGTATGGTAACAGCTGTGAGTGGGCTTACCTGTGTGTGCTGTCCTGGCTACTGAAGACTGCCAGGAGTTATTAGAAACAATACACTCCCAGGATTACCTGTTCTTAGAAAAACAGTGAGAATCTGAATGTTAGTAATAGCTCATATTTATAGAGTATGTTACGTTTACAGCTGCAATGCCAAACTCACATAGAAACAGGGACCTCTAAACCACACATAAGAATCCTCTAGGTCACATGTTGATTTAGAAAACCACATATTAACATCATTTATGTTCTACTGCATTTTAAATTTATTTTATTACATATTTTCCAGTTAAGTTTTAATCTGGTTTGGACAGTCCTCGGAGAGTTGTAGACTGCAATGCAGCCAGTGGGCACTGGTTTAGGGATCACTTTCTCAGAACGTCCCTATTGTTACACAAAGATTATGGTTCCTCTTATACAGATGGAAAGACTGAGGTTCAGGGATGTTCAATGATAGCTTAAGTTCACATGGCTAATAAATGGCGGAGTAGGGAATGACTCTAAATATAAGTCCAGGCTGTCATTTTAGTTAGAGATAGAAACTGAAATGAAGAAACGCCCTTCAAGTAAAGTTTACCTTCAGCAAATCACTTAACTCTCAGGGTCCTAGGAAAGTCTAAGACTATGTATTTCAGAGAAAGTGTTTTAGAAAGTGTGTTAGTTCTGTGATTTCATCAATGTCAGGAAGTGGGTAAATTCTGTTCATCCCTTTTTTTTTTTTTATAGTTCCCTGGGGACACAGGGAGGTTGTATGCCTTCTCTAGGGTCGTGGTGCCAGCAGGTATCAAAAGGCAAGAGAATCAGGTCTTTCTGACACTGTCCACCCAATCATGTTGGCTCCCAGTAAGTATTTTCTATTTGTGAATTTGTGTCCCTGGAAGGAGGAATCTCTCTGCTGGAGATTGAAAGGAAAAAGGAAAAATGAAGGAAAAGAAAAAAAACCTGACTTTGTGATGTCTGAATAAATCTGAGTAAACAGATGACAGCTGTTTGAGAATGCTTGACCCGATTGACCCTTCATTTGCTTTGGTTCTAGAAGGAACAGTCTGGTCACTGTTTTCCCTGATGACCCAAGGAGCTGTCCACAGTATGATCATGAGGCAAGTGGATGTCTGAGCATGACTGAGCTCAGGAGGTCAGATTCTGTTTCTGTAGCAAGGACCAGTCCAGGAAGACCTTATAGAACTTTGGGGAATTGCAAGGCTATTGGGCTTAGGTTTCAAGTGCAGGGTTCCTTTATTTCAAGTGCTTTTGTTCCAAAGTCTCCTTCCATGCCTTTCCATGGTGTTGAGAACTCATTGGCTGTAGTTCACATTTCTGATGTATGTGTGGAGCTGTTTCAGGCATGAGCCACAGCGAGCCTGGAAGTGACTAGCTTAATTTGCATCCGTGCAAATGCCATATTTATTAAATTTGTCATCCTTGGCAATGACATCCTTTGGTCACATTTTCTTGGGCCCCCAAAAGCAAAGAAAAAAAGGTTTCCCATGTCAATTAGTATCAGATTATCTCTGCCAATGAACAATCTCCAGGATGCTTGAACATTTCTAGGGACCCCAGATTTAGATCTGAAGTTGGAAGAGACCTCAGAGTCCTTGTCTATCTTCTACTCTCTGATATTACAGATAAGGAAACTGAGTCCCAGAAAGTTTAATGATTTGTTCATGATCCCAGAAGTAATAAAATAGAAGTAAAATGAAATTATATTTATGAAGTGTTTTGCAAAGCTTAAAACACTATGGCCCAGTCATGTCTGACTTGTGACCCCATTTGGGGTTTTCTTGGCAGAGACACTGGAGTGGTTTGCCATGTCCTTCTCCAGCTCATTTTGGAGATGAGGAAATTGAGGCAAACAGGATGAAATGATTTGCCCAGAGTCACACAGCCAATAAATACCTGAGGTTGGATTTGAACTCAAGTCTTCCTGACTGCAAGACTGGTGCTCTACCCACTGTGCCACCTAACTGCCCCTTATACAGGTAGTAAGCTATAAATAAAATGAGACTATGTTTGTAAAGTGCTTTGTAAACCTTAAAGCATTATATAAATGCTGCCTTGTAGTAGTAATAGTAGTGGTAGTAGTAGTAGTAATAGTAGTAGTAGTAATAGTAGTAGTAATAGTAGTAGTAGTAGTAGTAATAGTAGTAGTAGTAATAGTAGTAGTAATAGTAGTAGTAGTAGTAGTAGTAGTAGTAGTAGTAGTAGTAGTAGTAGTAAGTGGCAGGTGTAGGATTAGAACCCAGGTCCTCTGATTCAGATGCTTCGTTGAAAGTAATCCAAGATTGGGGGCAGCTAGGTGGCACAGTGAATAGAGTACCAGCCCTGGAATCAGGAGGACCTGAGCTCAAATCTGGCCTCATACACTTGACACACATACTAGTTGTATGACTTTGGGCATTTCACTTAACCTCAGTTGACCTCCAAAGAAAAAAAAGCAAAAAAAAAAAAAAAGTAATCCAAGATCAAGAGTTAGAAGCAACCTCAGCGGTCTTCTCATTCATCCTACTCAGATTTCAAATGAGGAAACAAGCCCACAAATGTTAAATGACTTGTGTAAGGCTACATAAGTAACGAGTCTCAGAGGTAAGATTCGAACACAAGTCCTTTGACCCTAGCCCCTTCCACCATACTGTGTGAGATCTCCCTTCATGGACACCGTTCACAAACCTTCCTCATCATACTAGGCTTCATGGGCTGCTACGGCATTTCATCCCTAGGAAACCAGACTTCTGCGACAGACCTCTCCAAACTGGACACTCTAGACCCTCGATTGTCTCTCTGTTGCCTGATTCACTCGTTCGAGCTCAATAGGACCTGCCGAGATGGGTTCTCTGCTGGTGTGGGTGTTGGGGGCCCAGCATTCCCTGCATGCCACAGCAAGGCATCTGAGGAGGACGTTTGTGGGGGGCATTCCTACAAACCTGGGTAATTGGTGGCCACAGGGCTCACCATCCTCAGAGAGGGAGGCTTGAATTTACCTCTGTCACTTACTCTTCCTGTGACATTAGGAAGATCACTTAATCTCTCTGTTTGTTCATGTGTAATATGGGCAGGTGAGACTAAAACAATCAGTTAGGCAAGTATGCATCTGTAAAGTGCTTCCTACGGCCAAGGGGGCTGTGCCAAGGCCTAGGGGTACAAAGGAAAAAGACAGGGCAGTACCTGCCCTTGCTGAGATGATGGTTTTTTTTTT
>CM053601.1:164536015-164577306 GCA_028646575.1 Pseudocheirus occidentalis
TGTCAGTGCTATTGAGAATATGCAAAAAAGGGATTTTTGCCTTCTAGGGACTTTCAATTCACTGAAAGTAGGACAGATCTTATGTGAGGCAGAGGAAATGTGTATGTATATGGTGTGACGTGAGGGAATAACTCTACCTTGAGATACCTTCCCTGTTGGCTTTCTACCTTTCAGTTTGTCTGAAGATTCTCTGTTTCTTGCCACTTTAGGTTAAGGTAGCAAAAGCCACTATTGCAATTCCAATCTTGAATATGGGGACTTAATATATTCAGTAGAATACAATAGAAAGAAACTTACTTTGGAGTCACAGGACTTGGGGTCTAATCATGGCTGTGGCTTCTTCCTTTAGGGGACTAAAATTTTTCACCCTGTCAAATGAAGGCTTTGGATGAGATGCTCTCTAAATTTATAAATCAATTGACATTATTATTAACACCAGAAGTAAAATTAATCTCCTAGATCATCAGATTAACTGTTGCAAAGGGCCCAACCCTTTATTCTCTGTGAAGCTGTGGACCAGAGACCATATAGCTTTTGGCTAAGGAATATAGGATTTATTAGACACATCACCGGCATGTTTAAAATCAACAATTGAAATTGGAGGATAAAAAAGTATGCTGCCCATGACCTATAACAGGGGTTAAGGCAATGTGACCCCACCCTTCTTCTCTCTCCCCCCCTCCCCCCCCCTTTTGAAAGGGATATAAGACTGGTTCCAGGAACATCATAGAGTAGAATGAGTTTTATGTTGGGAGCCAGGATGCTTGGATGGTTGTCACAGCAAGGCCATCAGCTGTGGATGTGTCAACAGTTGACTTTTCCTTCTACCTACAAAATGTAAAATGGGTAGTTTCCCCATTTCTTTCTAATGTCCCTTCTTGGATGGATGCCAGGAGAGAAGGGTGCCAATATGCCAAAAAGGAAAAGAAGAATTAGGAAGGGCTGTGGTTGGGCCCTGCCAATGGATTTACGAAGAAAATCATATGCTTTTATTTTGATTAGTTTTTTGTTTTTTCCCTTCATGAAGTTTCCTTGATGCCCTTTGTTTTTAAATCACAGTAAATTCTGGACTATTATCAAGTGGATTGAGAGCTGGCTACAGTCAGGAAGACCTGGCTTCCTGACTATGTGACCCTGGGTGAGTCATTTATCTTTTCTTAGAGTTTCCCAGGAAATGCTGATCTTAGCTAGATGGTACAGTGGATAGAGCTCTGGGCCTGGAATCAGGAATATCTGAGGTCAGGGCGGCTAGGTGGCACAGTGAATAGAGCACCGGCCCTGGAGTCAGGAGTACCTGAGTTCAAATCCGGCCTCAGACACTTAACACTAAAAACTAGCCATGTGACCTTGGGCAAGTCACTTAACCCCAATTGCCCTCCAAAAAGCAAAAAAAAAAAAAAAAAAAAAGGAATACCTGAGTTCAAGTTCAACTTCAGACACTTGTTAGTTGTATGACCTGGGCATGTCATGTAACTGTTCCCTGCCTGGGCTTCCTCAAACTATAAAATGAAAATAATAATAGTACCTATTTCACAAAATCATTGTCAGGAACAAACCAGATCAGACTTCCTAAGTGTCCATTTCTTTCCTTGGGGGCAGCTGGGTGGTGCAGTGGATAGAGTCAGGAAGATTCATCTTCCAGAGCTCAAATCAGGCCTCAGGCACTTACTAGCTTTGTGACCTTGGGCAAATCACTTAAGGCCATTTGCCTCAGTTTCCACATCTGGAAAAGGAAGTAGCAACTACTATAGTACCTTGCCAAGAAAACCCCAAATGAGGGACAGCTAGGTGGAGCAATGGGTGGAGCACTGGCCTGGGAGTCAGGAGGATCTGAGTTCAAATCAGACCTCAGACACTTACCAGCTGTGTGATCCCAGGCACTTAACCCCATTGCCTCCAGAAACAAAACAAAACAAAAAACACCCACCCACCCAAATGAGATCACAAAGAGTTCACAACTGAAAATGACTGGCCAACAATAAAATTCCCTTCCTCCCCTCCTCATGTTCATTAGTAAAGGGAACTTCCTCTGGCAATTTCTTATACCAATGAAATCACACATTTGAATTAATCTTTTTTTCTCTTCTTTTTTTTTAACCTTCTCCCAGCCCCATTCCTCTCTCCCACCCCCATGACCATTCCCATAAACAAAGAAAAAAAATCACATTGACTGTAACCCTCAGTATATATACCATTTCATGGCCAATGTTTCCCACCTTTCCAATTAAAAAAAAAAAAGAAAAGATGTCTTATGATTTGCTCAGGTAGTTTGCTTTTTGAATGAATGGTGGGGGATTTGCTTGGCAAAAAGGATCATTGATGCTATCATGAGCCATGAAGGCAGCTTAATTGCATAATCGCCCAACTGGGCCATTGTGGGGCCTGCCTTCTCACTTCTGGGAGGCCCTAGTTCACCCTGTCATTTGCCTCTAATGCATCCATTCAAAGCTCAGTCATCATGTTCTTATCCTGCTCCTTAAGCCTCTTCAGGATCTGCTAAGAAATTCTTTTGAACTTCAAAAAGCAGATCATTACCACCATTATGCTATTACTCTTGGGGAAAAAAATAAACCAGTATTGAAGAGAAAGGTTCCTGGAAGCAGAGATATTTAAGGGAACCACAGATATCCAGGATAGACTACTGGCCTCTTGATTCTCCTAACTGTGCTGGAACCCAATTTATATGGACAAGTCAAATGATCTTGGCTTATTTAATTCATACCCTCCTTTTCCCTCCACCCCTCTTTCTTTTCTGCCTCCATATTTTCAAGATTTCATTTTAGCAGCTGCCAATAGACCTGTCAGTTCCTGCTGTCTTGGTTTTTTCCATCCTTCCTTAAAGTTTTGGGAGGGTCTTGTGTTGTTGCTCCCAGGAGTCCCCATTTTGGGTCCCTATTTCTGATACTCAGGACCTGTGATTCCCTCAGCCACTTGGATGTTCAGCTGTCTTTTATGACTTGTTCTGGGGCCAATGACTTTATAGCAGGGACAACAAAAATGATCCTTTCATTTTGTATTTGTCTTTTGGAAAGAGACAGCATGGCCCAATTGAAAAGTCTAAATGTGGAAACTGAAGGCATGCAATCAGTACTTACCTTTACCATTTACTGCTGGTATGACCCTAAACAAGTCCCTTAACTTCTCTGGGCTTTCAATTACTTTGTCTATAAAATAACGGAGTTAGATGACCTTGAATATTTTTCCTGAATCTCTTCTTCTTGTCAGCACCTTGTCACTCTCCTCTCCTGGCACCCAGCCAAGAGGGAACATAAATGTAATTGAAGCTGCTCATTTTACAGGTAAGGAGACTGAGGCCTAGAGAGGGAGAAGTCAATCGATCATACTTACATTGGCAGTTGACTAGTTTCCAACATAGAATTCATTCCACTCTTTGAAGTTTCTTGAACCAGTCTTACATCCTATTCTAACTGGCTAGAGGAGAAGGGTGAAGTCTCATTGTCTTAGTCTGAGTCATAGGTCATAGGCTCCATCTATATGTACACATGTATGTGTGTGTACATACAATATCTCTATCTCTATCTCTATCTAGTTGATTTTGAATAGAATTGTGGTTTGCACATAGTAGGCATTCTAAAAATTCTTATGGGACTGTATTTGGTCTAGTCCGGATTTGAACAGTAAGCCTTGCTATATAATATCCCTTAGAAGTCATCAGCTAATATGACACAAAATCATTTCCTTTTGTAGATGATTCATGGTGGTTGACTTAGAGAACACTAGAGAATCAACTGAAAAAATAATTGAAACAAGAAGTGGTCATCTGGTCTCTCTCTGAAAACCTCTGGGGTGGGGGTGGGGGCAGGGAACTGATTAGTTCCCAAAGCTGCCCATGCTACTCTTTTACAGCTTGAAATGTTAAGAATTTTTTTCCCTTAAGATGGAAATGGGCTTCTTTGAAGTTTTAGGATCAGAGATTAATTTGCAGAGGGCCTCAGAGACCAGCTCTTCACTTTCTTCCTTCATTTTATAGATGGAAGCATGCAGACCCAGAAAGGGAAATGATTTGCCCAAGGTCACAAAGATAGCAAGTGGTGGAGGTGGGTTTTGAATCTGGATCCTTTGACTCTTAATCTTGTATCCTGAAGGAAAGTAGGAATTCCACTAAGGCAGAGGGAGGGAAGGAGTATATGCTTGGCACAGAGGACTGCCTGTGCAGTAGGAGGAGCTGGGAAAGATCAAACCAGCTGATAGTACCTATGGTCCCTTCCCCCCCAGGATGCCTGTGAGGTTCTTAGGAGATAATGTATGTGAATTTGAGCTACAATGCGAAATTTTTGAACCCCCTTGATCCCACCTTCCTTAGAAATAGGCCACCACCTTTCATGGTGGTTTGGCTCATGGGAGTTTATGGCTTACCTAGGTTCACACAGGTAGTAAATGTCAGAGGGAAGATTCGAACTTGGGTCCTCTGACTCTAGAGGATAATGTGTTTTGTGGTTTTTCATGGCTCGGGTGTCAGAACAACTGAGTGGCAATGGCCAGCTCGGCCCAGGTCACCAATTTTTAACACTGACCTGGCTTGCCTTGTAAGCAGCTCCCCTCTCCAGGCAGCCTCCTCTCCCGCCATCCAGTGCTTCTGATCCTGGACCTAAATGAATTAAATCATAGTTAATATTTTAAACTTTCTGAACATGACTACCACCGCCGCTGGCAAAAATCAATAACCCTCCGAGTGCCACATGACTCAGCCTCCAAACAGTTTTATATCTGGCATGTTGTGAATCACTCGTCTTTCCACAGGCCGTACATTTTAAAGGAGTTTATTCCCCCTACCGTTAATTACACTATAGACTGTCTCATTAGTATGAGCATGTCAGGAATTCATATTTGATCTGCACGTCCTCTCTGTAGTTGCTCATTTAATCAGGACTAAATTATAGGCCCCAGTGCTGTCCCTTTCCTTTTCTCCTTTCCCTGTGCTGGGTTTTTGGCCTGTGGTGTCCCTCACAATGTATCTTCTGAGGCCTGAGCTGCCACCCACTGAGTTGTGTTTGGGTTTGTTCCAAGCATCAGAAGGCGTGCAAGGCCAGGGACATCAGCTCCATACCAATTGGCCTTCACCTCCTGGACCAGAACTTTGTTTCCTCCCTGCTCCCTTTTCAGTGCTATAATACTATTCCACTTGAAGGCCCTTACTTCCATGCTTTCTCAACTGCTGTCTTCCATTTGTAGACCTGGTAAAAAAAAAAAGGTTCAGTGGGCATGACAAGGAAGGCGAGAATCCCACCCTTTAAACTCCTTTTCTTCTAGACTCAGCTAAGGAGATCTTTGTCCATCCCTTTGCAGAGAGTGTTTTCTCTGGGTCTCAGTTTTCCCCAAAGCATTCATCCTCATGTCTATATTAATTTGTCTACATGCCTAATCTATTTTGCACCCCCATCCCATTAGAGTAGAAGTTCCTTGAGGGAAGAAATTGTATTATTTACATATTTCCATTCCCAGAGTCTTACATTCTCATTTCCAATTGAAAAGTTTCCTTAGATTCAGAGGAGACAGAAAATGAAGACAATTGTTGTTTATATATCCGGCAATGGTTCTCAACCCGTGGGTTATGTTCAATTTGTAACAATGAAAATACATCCTGCATATCAGATAGATTCATAACAGTAGCAAAATTACAGTTATGAAGTAGCAACAAAAATAATTTTATGGTTGGGGGTCACCACAACATGAGGAGCTATATTAAAGGGTCAGGGCATTAGGAAGGTTGAGAACCACTGTGTTAGAGGCTCTTAACCATGGATCCCGGGGGGGGGGGTGAGGGTGGGGGTAGGGAAGGAATCTATGGATAGATTTTGTGTCCTTATGCCCTTGTCTGAACTGCTGTCTTTCTTTCTACATAATATAAACCTTGCAGAGACTGGGGAGAGAGCCATACCTCTTTCTGGGTCTCTCCTTTGCCAAATAACCTAATAAAATTCTTTTAAAAACTTAATAGATTTTGGTTTTTTTCTCACAACTAATATCTAAAATTTTGAATTAAAAATAAAATATTCTGAGAAGGGATGCATAGGCTTTTTTTGGTTGTTTCAGTCATGTCCAACTCTTCGTTACCCCTCCCCCCTTTTTTGGCAAAGGCTCAGGAGTGGTTTGCCATTTCCTTCTTTAGATTATTTTATAGATGAGAAAACTGAGGCAAACAGGGTTAAGAGCCATGCCAAGGGTCACTTGGCTAGTAAGTGTCTGAAGCTGCATTTGAACTCAGGTCTTTTTTGACTCCAGACTTGGCACTTTATCCACTGTGCCACCTACCTGCCTTTTTATAGGCTTTACTGGATTGATAAAGGAATCCATCTGTCTTTGTCTCTCTGTCTCTCTCTGTCTCTCTGTCTCTGTCTCTCTCTCTGTCTCTGTCTCTCACTCACACACACACACACACAAACACACTATCTGTCTCTATCTCTCCCTGTCTCTCTGTCTCTCTGTCTGTCTTTCTCTGTCACACACACACACACACACACACACACAAGCTGACTCTGACTCCACCTGAAATTCCCGCTTTTGGTCATCTTTGCCCACTTGATTGCCATGAGGTGAAACCACAGAACTGTTTGAGTTTACATTTTTTCACACTATTAGAGTGGGGAGCATATTCTCTCCTTCCTCATTTTTCTTGACTTCTCTGCCATCTTGGCTAGAGTCAGTTGCTTTCTTCTCCTGGATTTTCTCACCCCTCTCAAGATTTTTGTAGCATTACTCTCCCCTGGTTCTCTGTCTACTTGCCCTTCCTAATCTCCTGTGCTGGATCTCCATCTAGGTCATACCTGTTGGCCATGAGTGTCCCCAGTGCTCTTTCCTGGGCTTTTCTCTTATCCCCTTTACACTATTTCATTTGGTGATAGACTTCTGGTTGACCGCAGTGATTCAAGTCTCTTCCCCACTTCAGTCCATCTCCACTCAGTTGACAAATTGATGTCAGCTCTGACCTCTCATACACTCTCCCCCAACCATTCAATAACTCCAGTGCCTCCCTATCAAATAGCTTTTAAAGCCCCTCACAATCTGGTCCTGCCTTTCTAGGCTTACACTTACTCCTTTCCTATTCCATGATCCAGCCATGTTACCTCCTTGCCGCTCCTCAAACAGGACAGTCCATCTCCTGGCTGCGGGCATTTTCACTTGCTGTCTTCCTTGCTGGGAATTCTCTCTTTCATTGGTCAGTGCCTCTTGGCTTCCTTCAAACCCTTTTTCTGAAAGAGGCCTCTCTGGGTCCCCATTCTCATTTATCGTTGGTTCTGAGATAACCTCCTATTTACACGGTCTCTGCCTCATTTGTACATGTGTGGTTGGTTACATGTTATCTCCCCCATTCTATTGGGAGCTCCTTGAGACCAGCAGCCATATTTTTGTGTTTCTTTGTCTACCCTGTGCTTGTTATATCGTAAGAGCTGAATAAATGTGTGTGGATTGCCTGACTGAAGTTTTCATATGGTTGAATATAATTTCAATTTTTCTCTTGAAAATTGTATCCTTTTGGTCACTTTTCTATTGGGATGCTTTAGATTTGCATAAACATCCTACATATTTTGGACCTCAAATTTTTATTGGTGTTATTTAGGGCCAAAATTTTCCCTACTTTTCCATTTCTCTTCTAATCCTATTTTCATTGATTTTTTTTTCTTGCAAAAGCTTTTACATTTGATGCAGTCAAAATTGTCTCTTCTTTTATGGTCTCTTCATTGCCCTACTTAGTCAAATATTTCCCCCTACACACAGTTGTAAAAAGATTTTGATTTTTATTCTTTTCTAATTCCTTAACTAGTATGATCTTTTATATTTAGGTTGTAAATCCATTTTGAACATATTGCTGAATATGGGATATGAGATGTTTTTCTAAACTTAACTTCTTATAAACTTTATTCTAATTTTCCTTCCAGTTGTCAGAGAAGGAATCCTTCCCCAATAATATATTCTTGGGCTTATCAAACACTGGGCCACTGATTAAGATTGCATCTGTCTCTTGTTTTTCTACTCTGTTCTATTTGTATCTGTTTTTTTTAACTAGTACCAAATAGTTTTGATGACTATTGCTATATAATATAGTTTGAAATCTAGTAATGTTATGAACCTTTCGTTCATACTTCTCTCTGGCCCCAACCATTTCCCTTAACATTCTAGACCAGCGGTTCTCAACCTGTGGGTTGTGACCCCTTTGTGGATTGAATTACCCTTTCAAAGGGTTACAGGGGTTGTCTAAGACCATCGGAAAACATATTTCCGATAGTCTTAGGAACCGAGACACCATTCCTCTATGCTTCTCCAGGCAAGTCTGCCCACATGTAGATAGGCCCACATGTGAATATTAAAGGGTTGCGGCATTAGGAAGGTTGAGAGCCACTGTTCTAGACCCTTTGTTCCTACAAAGGAATTTTGTCATTATTTTGTCTAGTAATTTTATTGATATATTATCAAATCTGTGAATTTATTTATATAATATCATTTTTAATATATAGTCAAGGTTCAGCCATAAATAATGAATATCTGTCTCCTTTTATTTCTTTAACAATTGTTTCGTAAAGAGCATTTCTATGTCTTCTATGTGTCTTGGTAGGGGTGGTTTCCAAACAGGTTGCTTTTTGTAGCTAATTTTAAATGAAATTTCTCTATTATCTTTCTTTCCACATTTTTAATTAGAATTTTGCATAAATGCTAACATTTTGTGAATTTATTGCAAGAATCTTGTAATTTTTACATAGTTATTAATCACTGGTTAATTTTTTTCCACTAATCACCATCTGTATATAGGAGGAATAATTTTGACTCATTGCCAGTGTTTATATCTTTAATGTTCTCTTTTCTTATGGTTTGCATTTCTAGAGTATTATCAAATAATAGTGGTGAGAGGAATATTCGTGGTATTGCTCTATGTTTTTGAGAAAGCTTCTGCTGTCTTTCCATTATAAACAAAGCTGGCTCTTCATCTTAAATATATGCCACTCATTATATTTAAAAAGGGTCCTTATATGCCTGTGCTTCTTATAGTTTTTAAAATGAATGAATGTTATATTTTATCTAATGCATTTTTAGCTTATCAAAGTAATTGTCTTTTTACCTTTATTGATTAATTTAGTATTTTAATTGTTTCTCTAATGTTGACCAATCTTGCATTTCTAGTATGAATCCAACTTGGTTGTAGTGAATTATTTTTTGAATATATCACTGTAGTACAATGCTTAGTACAGTGACTGGTACCTAGTAGGCACTTAATAAATACTTATTGACTATTGGTTCTAGTCTCCTTAGAGCAACTTTATGTCAAATATTTTTACATCAATAATCATGAATGAAGTTGGTCAATAATTCTCTTTCTCTGATTTTTCTTTTCCTGGTTTGAGTATGAGGGTTACACTCACAGAAGAAAAATGGCTATTTTTGTCTCATTAAAAAACAAACAAACAAATATTTGGCACATAGCATCCTGCCTTTGTTTTCTAGAAAAATAAGATATTTTAATCATTATTTTTAAACTTGGTTTTTAATTCCTATAACTCCTTGAGGTTGGATTTAGAGTTAGAAAGACATGAATTTTAATCTAGCCTCTGATAACTATGAACAATATGACCGAACTGAACTGTAATTTCTTCGTCTTTGCAAGGGATGTTGGGATAATAGTGTTGTAGTGCTTACTTCAATACAGTTGTGAGTCTCACACGTATGTCATGAGCTTTGCAAACTTTAAAGTGCTATTAAATGTCAGTTATTATTATTAGAAATGTTAGTCAAAACACAAGTCTTTTTTCAAAACACCTTCACTTGCCCATTCTATCCTGAAGGGGCAAAAATGATTTTTCTCATTTTATTTAAATGGCGGTTACTGGAATGTTTGAGACTGAGTACAGATGTTACCTTTCCTAGACCTTTATGTCTGGGGAATCCCTGAGGGAACACCATGATAATCTTACTTGTTGCCTATTATCTTGTGTGCTGTGGGAGCTCATTTCTTTACTGAACTGCAGCAGAGGGCAAAGCATGCTGTGAACAAAGTCATAGATCCTTAGAACACATGGCCCTGGTTATTTGGGTGGTGGTTTTATAGTCTTAAGAATATCTTTTTATAGGAGCCTTGCCTTGGAAGGGGGTCAGGGCTTTCATGGAGATTCCTTTTGTCTTAAGGTATCAAACACCCTTGGGACTAAAGAGAAGTAACATGCGTTGTCTATTTTTCTGTAGTATTTCTCCCAGAAAATGCCAACTCTGAAACTTCAAGGCTCCAAATAGAGCTTGTCTCTGTGTAACAATAGCTTTCATTTACATTGTATTTTCAGGTTTACAAAGTATTTCTTTACAACAGTTCCGAGTTTGGAAGTGCAAGTATTACTCCCATTGGCCATGAAGGCAGCTGAAGGGGACTTGGAGAACTTGTCCAGACATCTAAGATGCCGAGGTCATCCACAGCATCCTGAACCATTTCCAGTTGGGTTGGCTTTTGTCTTGCCACTGGACTTCAGTGACTCTGGAAGACAGTGAGGCTGACAACTTTGTGTAGCTCTGCCTCACTTAAATCCAATTCACTCACAAGTCCAACCATCATCCCATGGTGTCACAGGTTATCCTTGAAAATGAGGGACAGTGCAACGTCATTCCCATTTTACCAAAGGGCATATGTTATCAGAAAGACTAAATGAATCATGGGTGGCAACACATTGGTAAGTGTGAGAGTTCAAACTCAGTCCCAAATTTCTTGACCTAAATTCAGTCGCTGTGATTTTCACTGAATCATACTGCCTCTCATTGGCCATTTTCCTTGCATCTTCAAAAAGTATTTGAGATACTTGCTTCAAGTATAGTCTACTATAAGTACCCTGAGGGCAGAGATGGTTTCATTTTTGTTGTTGTATTTCCAGCACCTGGGAAAATGCAAGGAACTCAAGAAATGATTGTTGATTGATTATTGATAGCTATCCCTGGACAAAATATTTTCTTTCCTTAGCTCCAATTTTTGGCCTTTCTTCAAGACTCAACTTGGGTGCCACTGCTTACGCATGGTCTTTCTTGATGCCTCTGGTTATTAATGACTCTCTTGTGTCTCCAGAAATGATATTACATTTATCCTATATACATTTCTCTCTCCTTTCCTTTCACATAATTAATTAATCAAGTATGTATTAAGCACATACTAATAGATAGGTGGCTCAATGGATAGAGTGAAGAAATCAGAGTCAGTAAGACAGCTCCAATCTTGTCTTATATAGTCACTTAACCTCTCTATGCCTCAGTTTCCTCATCTGTAAATGGAAGTAATAATATCTATTCCAAGGATTATTACGAGGACCAAATGAGATCATATTTGTAAAGCCCTTCTCAAACCTTCAAGCACTATATTAAAGTTACTATTGCTATTATTAATCACAATAATTACCACTGCCACCACCAGCATCATTATAGCTTTTTGAGGGCAGCAGCTGTTTTCAACTTTTTCTTTGTATCTCTACTTCCTAGTACAGGGCCTGATATCTAGCAGTTCCTTAGTAAAATGTTGTTGGATTGAATTGAAATATCCATCACTAAATCTTAGATGTCCTCAGCAATCAGGTTTCCACTTGAAGTTAGAATAAACATCTCTTTCTTTTTGTCTCGGTCTTTTCCTGTCCTTGAGCAAATACTAATGATTGGCTAAAAAGAGGATCCCCAGGTTGTTGTAGTGACTCTCTGAGTCTTCCTTCTGTTGTCTGTGTCAAGGAAGTCAAACAAACAAAAACCGTTAGAGACTGGACCAGGAGTTGGGATACAGGATTTCCAAGTTCACTTTAAACTCCAAGATCCCACCCCTCTGTATTCCTCCTGAATACATTTAGTCCAGTGGGGCTAGTGGTGCAGAAACAGTTTAAATGTCCCTGACAGTGGAGCTTGCTTTGGTTGACCCAGCTGCAATTATCTCCTGTGCTCTGTGAAATTGGAAATAGAAAAGTCTGCCAGGTCAGGGTGGAGCCTGCCCCTCCCCTCTCTCAGCCTTTGCTCTTTCTCCCCTCTCCTCTTCTTTCTCTATCTTTTTTACTAGCTATTCCCCCTTCACTACCATTGTCTTCCATCCCTCACTGCCCTCTTCTCTCTCCCCTAGTGCATTTGATTGGAAGGCAATGAGATTAGGCAAGGCTAAAGCCAGAGGCCACGTTGATGCCCAGCAGAATTGAGGTGGAAAGCATGGGGATGAGGAGGGACAATAGTTCTTGTCTGAACTCTACTGTTGCCTCCTCTGCCCATCCCTTAATTCAAATACTTCCAAATAAAGAGAAAAAAGGGGATATAAAGAATAGAGTTTAGGGGTTGATGGAGAAGTAGAAAAGATAATGAGCTCATCTACTAGGCTGTGCCCTACCGGGTGGCTCTGGCTTCTGGGTCTGAGGGTCTTCCACTTGATAACACCAGCAGAAAGTTATGGCTGGGAGAGAGTTCTCTCTCTTTTCTGTCTCTGTCTCTCCTATCTCTCCCTTCTTTCTGTCTCCATCTCCACCCTCTCTGTTTCCCACTCTTTCTCTTTCTATTCTCTCTCTCTGTCTGTCTCTCTCTGTCTCTTTCTCTCTCTCTTCTTTCCTCCCTCCCTCCCTCCCTCTCTCCCTCTCTCTTTCTCTCTCTTTCTTTCTTTCTTTCTTTCTTTCTTTCTTTCTTTCTTTCTTTCTTTCTTTCTTTCTTTCTTTCTTTCTTTCTTTCTTTCCTCATATTTCTCTCTTCTCTGTGTGTCTCCTCTTTTTCCTTTACTCTTTCTCTGTCTGTACTATCTCTGTTCCAGCTCTGGCTCTTCTTTTCTCTTTTCTCTCCCTCCCTTTCTCCCTCCTCCTCCTTCTTCTTCCCCCCCCTTCTCCTTCCTCCACTTTCTGTCCTTCCTCTCTTTCTTTGTTTCTGTCTCTCTGTCCTTGTCTCTCCTATAAGCTTTCTCTTATCTCCCTCTCCCTTCCTCCTGCCCCCCCCCCAGCCCTTCTCTGTTGTTTGGGGCCAGCTCTGACCACTAATTGGCCTAAACTTTTTCCCATGTGAATCAAGCCTTGAAATATACACACAAGGGCAAGTGGCTTACTGGACATTTCCCAGATGACCATTTTAAAAGGCTCCAGGGGGTCTCTCACTTGGTACAGACACTTCACATGTGGGCCTGTGATTGGTCCCTAGGGGGCCTCATGAGGCGGTACCCTCTTTGTACTCGAAAAAGCAGTATGTATATTGGGAGGCTGAACTTGAAATGATCACCACTCTCTGAGAGCTGTTTGATCCCTGGGAAGTAGCCATGAAGGAGGGGGCCCTAAGTCAACTCTAGCAAACTGTACATGTATATATATATATATCTGTCTGGAATGTGTTTAGTGCATATTACCTAAACTTCAGTAAATCCAATGCAATCCAACAAGCATTTTTTAACTATATGATGCCAGCCGCATCCTATGGAAAGAGCACTGGGTTTGGAGTCAAATCCTGACTCTGCCACATACTACCTGGGTGACCTTTGAAGGTCCCTTAACCTCTGGACTGATTTTTCGGTTGTAAAATAAGGATGTTAAGTAAGAATAAGAAGGCCTTGGAGGTCACTTCCCGACTCTATTATCTACAATGATATAATATCACAATATACTTAGTTGTCCTCCAAGAGTTTTTTAAACTCTAAATCTACAATACTATGATCCTGCAATCATATTATATACAAGACATGGTCAATGAGTCAATAGACACTTATTAAATGTCTACTAAGTACTGAGGATACAAATGAAAAGAGACAATCCCTGCCCTCAGGGAGCTTACAATCTAAGGCACAACAATTTTCTTGCAATTTATCATATAAGGAATATAGTGTAGCTGATGGGGGGGAGGGGCTCCCACCTTAAGGCCACATGTGACCCTCTAGGTCCTCAAGTACAGCTCTTTGACTGAATCTAAAGTTGACAAAACAAATCTCCTTAATAAAAGGATTCGCTCTGTAAAACCTAGACTTGGTCAGAAAGCCACACACAAGGACCTAGAAGGCCACATATGGCCTCGAGGCTTCAGGTTCTCCACCTCTGGTTGTAGCAGCTACAGTGAAGGGAATAAGTATTTATTAAGCATCTAATACGTGCTCGACATTGTGCTAAGTGTTTTTTACAAATATTATCTCATTTGACTTGCCCTAGGAAATAGGTATTGTTATTCTGATTTTACAGTTGAGGAAACTGAGGCAGACAAAGGTTATGTGAACTGCCCCACTTCTTCTCCTTCTCTTTCTTCTCCTTCTCCTTCTTCTCCTTTTCCTCCTCCTCTTTTTCTTCTTCTTCTTCTTCTTCTTCTTTTTCTCCTCCTCCTCTTCCTCCTCCTCCTTCTCTTCTTCTTTCTCTTTCCATATACATAAATATTTTTTCTTCCTCTTACTTCCTTTTCTTTTTCCTTTTCTCTCTCCTTTCTTTCTTTCCTTTCTCCTCCTTCTTTCCCTCCTTCCCTTACTTCTCCCTCCCTACTTATATAAATAAGTATACACATGATAATTTGGAGATAGCAAGAGAGGATTAGGAAAGGCTTCCCATGGGAAGTAACATGGGGACTGAACCTTGAAGTAAGTGAGGATTCTAACTGAGGTGAAGGTAGGAGTATGTTCCAGGACTGTAGGGGTACCTACAAAGGCAAAGTCAAAGAGGTGGGAGATGAGATGCTGAATTCATGTAAAAACAGGTGGGTTACTTTGACTGAAACTTACATGAAACATATCAACTAACTTTACTTTAGAAGGTTGAAGAAGAAAAATTAAAAAGCTCAACAGTGGATGTCAAAGGGAGCTTTTGGCCTAAATGAGGTCTGACTTGGTGCACATATGCTAGTAATTAATTGCCTTTGTCTGCTTTGGGGGAAATGCCCCTCAGCCACTTGAGTCAGACTGACTGTACCCTTCAAGCTGGAGCACTTGGTTACTTCTGAAGTGGAGCCAATATGGAGCTGGAAAAACTCTGACACGCCTTTTCAATCAGAGGCTCTGGAACTGAGGACCAGGCTGAGGGAGAGCTCTCCACCCCCTTCTTCTCTTGGGTTCATCTCTACTTACCCCCAAGCCACCAACAAAGTTAGTAGATGGGTAGAAGCTGGGGTAGAGATCAGGTCCCGTGCCAACACCAGCTGGAATGGGAGTCCTGGGGCAGAACACCCTCGTGCCTGTGAACTCCCTCTTCTTCACATTTCCCAGGACCCACAGAATGTCACTTCCAACCAAGAAAACAAACACGTCCTCAGAAATGAGGTTACTAACGTGCAACTGGGAGGCATCCTGGTAGTGTGGAAAGAATGCTGAGCTTGAAATCAAGAGGCTTGGGTTCAAATCCACCAGACAGATGTGTGGCCTTCGACAGATCTCTCAATTTCTCTAGCCTCAGTTTCTCTTCTGTGAACTAAGGAGGCTGAATTAGGTGACCTCTCAGTTCCTTCCTTGCTCTGAATCAGGGGTCTTTAATCTGGGGTCTATGAACTTGTTTCTAAAAATATTTAGATAACTGGATTTCATTATAATTCATTTCCACCGTAACCTTGATTTCATGAATTTAAAAGCATTCTTAAAAGGAGTGAAGAGATTGTCACAGGGGAGAGGGGTGAGGAAGGTAGGCAATGCATAAAAAAGACTAAGGACTTATGTCCTAGGTCATAGGCATAAATTTGTATAAATTGATGAGTCAGAATTCAATTTCGCAAATAATGCTTTTTAATTAATAATCAGACTTTGACACAACCAAATGATCAAATACATTTATACTTCTTGGGTTTATTGAGTCTTCATGATGTCTTTAGGAACTCAAGATTCCTCAGAGGGGCACTGATATTATATTCCACCCCCTTCCATAACCAATTCAAATCATTTCAAATGATCCTCCCTTCTTTCTCTCCCCTTTCCCACACACAGAGTGAGAGAAAGAACTGGGGAATGTGCTCTGTGCTCTTTGGAATTACCAAAAGAATGGGTATGTGGTTGGGATTAGTACCTTCTAGCTCATAAGCCTAGAGACAGATGACTTTTGTCATGCCGGGGTTCAGCCTATTCCAGGGGAATCTGGTTTGGCCTTTCCATATCTATTTTTCCCTGAATGGCACCTAGTGATTCCAATCAGAAGGCTCAGGATTTCCCCAAGTCTGGCCTTTATATAGGGCTTTTCATCGCTTGCTTAATGCTTTAGGCTTTGGACCCAGACCCTGAAGGGAAATCTGGGAATGAAGATAAACAAGAAGTAAAGCATTTTTCCTCTTATCTCTTCTCCACTGATGTATCTCATGTCTCTAGAACCTGTTCTCTCTTCATCCAGGCTTTCCCAAGTCAGAGCAAATGGTCTATGCCAGAGTAACCTTCAGCCATCCTAACCAACAGCACCCTTTCCACATTCTCTGCTCTCTTTCTCACTCTAGAAATTCACAGATAACACAGATTTAGAATTGAAAGGAACCTCTCATCTTACAGATGAAGAAACAGCCTGAGAGAGAGTTTGTTGTTTGGCCCAAGATGGCAAAACTAATACATGTTTGAGGAAGTATTTAAACTTTGGTGTTCTCCTCTGAAGTCTAGTGCTCTCTCTACAACTCCTACCTTTGACTATATATAGACTATCTGAGAGCAAGGGCTGGATCCCCCAAAATGCCCTTATATGCTAGTCACATTCCAAATCTAACTCTTCACAGTTGACCAAGAGCTTTCTCTGTGACTACCTGGTGGGTAGTACAACATTCCATTTTACAGATGAGGAAACTGAGGTCTAAAAGGGGTGAGGGGTGTTATCTAGAGTTTGAGGACCAGGAAATGATGGAGTCTAGATTCAAACCCAGGTCTTCCGATTCTAAACCCCATATTTTTGTACCCAAAAATGTTGAGACATGTGGGACAAATGAGTGGAAACATGGTCCTCGCTTTTAGGAAGCACATGGGCTATGTGTAGGAATCAGATCACTTCAATCAATAAAAAAATCCCAGCTATTAAATACAGGACATTGTGATAGATGAAAAACTTAGATAAACTGTTGTCGCTGCCCTCATGGGGCTTATAATTTAGTAAAGGGAAAATATGTATACTCTGGGGAGTATAGCATACATGCATGACACGAGACAGCACTGGCTGAATAGAAATCTCCCCCATAACATCTCTAATACCTAGTTTCTCCTTGAAGACCTGCAGCCTCACTACCTCTTGGGGTGATGCCAACTCTTGGGAAGCTTTTTTTAAAAAATCAGGCTGAAATCTAGGTCTCTTTAACTTGTAGAATCATGGATTTAGTGAAGCAAGGGACCTTTATGGTCATCTAGTCCAAACCTATCATTTACAGATGTGAAAACTGCAGCTTAGAAGAGAAAATCAACTGTCTCAAGATCAAACATACAGTGAGAGGCAGAGTGAGGGTTGCAGTCTAGCCTCTCTGACTTCAAAGTCAAGACTGTTTGGACTTCACTGAATCTATTGCTGTTACTTCCTTTCTCTGTTTGTTGCTGTTTAGTTGTGCCTGACTATTCTTGATCCCGTTTGGGGTTTTCTTGGCAGAGATCTTAGAGCAGTTTGCTGTTTCCTTTTCTATTTTACTTTACAGATGAGGAAACTGAGGCAAACACGGTTAAGTGGTTTGCCCAGGGTCACACAGCTAGTAAATGTCTGAGGCTAGATTTGAATGCAGGTCTTTCTGACTTCAGGCACTACACTCTATTCACTGTGCCACCTAGCTGACCTCCTTCCTCTGGGGTTGAGTAGAAAAGTCTAATCTCTTCTTTCCAGTGACCTTTTCACATAATTAAATCCAGCTATTATGTTCTCAGTAGGTCTTCTCTTTCTAGGCTCACTATTTCCCCTTTCCTAATACCAATCCTCATATGAAATAAAGATAAGCACAAATAGAATGTATAGAGAATAATAGGTATTGGACTCGGTGAAGACACAATAACTTCCTTGGAGGTTAAGAGATTTGTGTGTGTTCTTTCTATATCCTCTATTTTCTGTTTGTCCTTTTTGACTTCTTGAGCCTTGGGTCTCTCTCTTATAAAATAAAGAACAAAAGGAACTGTTATTTAAAGAACATACATATATAGGTTATTGATGTGGCTTCTTTGAGATAGCAAGTGCCCTGAGGGCAGGGCGATGATCCCAGCTGATGCTTCTTGAACTCTGATGTTTCCATGGAGAGATGATGAAGATGGTGACAGTGTTTGGAGCTTTCCAGGGAAAGAGACTTCAAAACAAATAGGAGGGCAAGGCTGACCACATAACCCCAGGCTTTAAAGAAATCTGCCTACAAGAAAACTGACTCTGGCAAATCGACATTTTGTCTAAGTTGGCAGCCTGTTACTTTTCTAGAACTGAACAACTGAAGGCTAAATCCTATGCTTAGCTCCACTAGGAATCTTCCCGTGATCTTACCGTCTTGGAGGGGCAACAGCAAAGCACTATGGCTATCAATTAAGAAGAGAGTACAGAAGAGAAAAGAGGCTATGTGTGGAGAACAGGATCTTGGTTTGCCTCAGTTTTAGGTCTAATAAAAGACACAGACTCCTTTGTTTGGTCAGGGAGAACCAGGAAAGACACATGTCATGGAAGACAAGGGAAAGGAAATTTTTCAGGTAATTGGGTGATGTCAGATTCTTCAGAAAGATCCCAAGGGATGCAGTTTGAGAAGGCCATTGGATGTAGTCTTAGAAGGTTATTCTTGATATTGGAGAGAACAGTTGCAGTAGAGTGGTGAGGTTGGAAGCCAGATTTTAAGGAGTTGATTAAGTGGAGACAATAGGTATAGACTATTTTCTTTTAAAAATCCATTTTGTTTTTCCTGTTTGAATAGATAATCAAATCCATTTGAATGATCTTAAATCACCTTAAGAAGACCTTTATGCAGTCAACACAGTGACATTTATACCAAGGATCCCCTGTGGAAATTATGGCTTGACACAGAATCTCTTCTCAACTTGGACTTTGCATAAGATGTCTTCAAAGACACTGGATAGCACATTTGGTGAGCTCTCCTCCCCATGTGATGTCTTACTTGATTTGGAAACTCCAAGGATACTTGAACAAAGTAGTATCTCTGTTTTTATCTCTGAAAAGGAATCTTATTTAATTCTAACAGATGCCTGGGACACATACAGAACTCTGAAGCTAACTTTACCAAAGCATTTCTTTTTCATATTCCTGTAGTGGGACTTTGTATTATCTACAAATTTTAGGTATTTGAGTGACAGGATAGCACAGTGGAAAGAACATTAGACTTGACTTTGGGAGAAGTAAGGTGGAATATGTACTTGTTCTGAAGTCAGAGGCCTTGTGTTCAAATCCTAGCTATGATATTTATTACTCCATATCCCCCTCTGGGCATTTACAATGGCCATCCATCATGCCTTCAACACTCACTTTCCTTATCTTTGCCTCATAGCGTTCCTTGTCTCCTTATATCTCAACTAAAGGAAGCTTTCCATACTCTTTAATCAGAGATTGTCTCCAATCTGTTTTTTGTTTATCTTTGTCAGTGGCTGTCTCTCTGTTAGATTGTGAACTCCTGAGATAGCTAGATAACACTATCTAAGTACATGTGTACTGCTGGGGAAGCGCTGGCCCTGAACTCAAGAGGACCTGAGCTCAATGCAGCCTCAGACAGTTGACATAGTTACTAGCTGTGTGGCCTTGGGAAAGTCACTTAACCCCAATTGCCCTGCCTCTCCCCCTCCAAAAAAAAGATTGTGAACTCCTTGAAGGCAGGGGATCCTTTTTGAGTTTCTTTGCATCTCTAGCTTTTAGCACAGTGCCTGACACAGAGCAATGGCTTGATAAGTGCTTGTCCATTTGACTTGACTCAGTGTAGTTTTATGGACCTGATTTAGTCATTTATTAAGTAAAGGGGTTAAACTAATTGTTGTAATTGAATGTGATGGAACATTATTATGCTCAAAGAAATGAGAAACAGGACCAGAAAAACAATATCCATGATGAGTACAACAAAGTAAATGGAAGAAGAAAATCGAATAATAAAAACAGAATGAATGCTGTGAAATTATAATGATTAAACTTGGGCCCAAAGAAGAGATGATAAGGCATTTCCTTCTGTTTCTTTGCAGAGGTGGAGGACGATCAGTGTGAATACTGCCTATAACGCAGAAGTTTTTGGTATTTTGGTTAGTTTTGTTACTATTTTTTTCCTTCTTTGTTATAAGGGGTTAGGATGAGTTGGGGAAGGTAGGTAAAGTTCAAAATAAAAGATATTGAGAATTTTTAAAAAAGTATTTATTTTGTTTTATTTCATTTATTTATTTATTTCAATTTTTAATTTTTTGTTAAATGAAGGGATTAGTCTAGATTGCTTTTGAGATAATTTTCTACACTACATCTTTGACCTTATGATCCACAAATGGCAAGTTCACATCTTTCCCTTTGACACTTATTAGTTATGTGACCATCAACAAGTCCCATAGTCTTTGATTTTATTAAATTCATATTAAATTAAATTTATTTAATTTATATTAAATCAGATTTTTTCTCATCTGAAAATGGGGCTGATAAAGCCTGTAATGCCCTCCTCACAGGGTTATTTTGAGGGTCAGATGAGATGATGCCTGTAAAGAGCTTTGTGAACCATATAGCCTTTTCCTATATAAATGTCAGCTATCAATTGTAGAACTGCAAACATGTGGTCTGCAACAGAAAATTGCCTGGGAGACACTGCCCATTTCCTTCTCATGTTTTCATTAAGCATACCCTAAAAATGTGTATTCTAATAAAGATTTTTATAGATATGAGGAAGTAAGCAGATGGGTGGAGAGTCACTGATGTTTTCTTATTCTGGTCCTAATGGTATTGCCTGTGATCTTTTCCATTCTTCTTAGAATATCCCCCTCTGAAATTACATTAAAATCCATTCCTCAGGGCCTTTCAAATGGGGTTGCCATATGGTCGGGTCAAGCCATTCTTCTGAACTCATAACATTAAAGGATTTGAAGCTGGGAGAGGCCTTAGAGATCAAGACTGCCTTATTTAACATTTGAAGAAATGGAGGACCGGAGAGGTTAAATGAGATGGATAGGTAGTACAGTTAGGATTCAAACCCAGGTCTTGTGATTTCATATTTAGTGATTCTTCCCCCCCACTCCTTTCATCAGGCTTCCTTCTTTTTAAGTTCTGTGGCTTCTTTCCCAGCATGATGTATGCCATTTTCCCTGTTGCCACCAATGGGAAGTAGATCTCCACAATGCCTGGCATATGGTGGGTGCTTCATAGTTACTTTATGATCCTTGTACAAAACCATGGACAGACCCATGACCATTTCACATCTGTTTGTGGTCTTCCATCAGGCATGCTTTACAAATGTTCATGGGATGACCTGCACAGCTGGGTCAGGTTCCCCATTCTTCAAGGAGATCTTTCATCTGTCTTTCAGAGGACTTTGTACATCCACAAGCTAAAACATCATCTGACTGAGGTGATATCTGGGCTCTTTTCTTCTCCTCTTTTTGTCAACTGTTTTGCATTGGTTCCATTTCTTCAAGAAATGGAAACAGAGGCAGCATCTCTACCTTTCTTAGTCCAGCTCCGAACATCTCACCTTTAGAAGTTGTTTCAACAGGTTGGCTCAGAGCTACAGTGCCCTTCATTGTTTCATTTAATTCAGCACTGACTTTAACCTTGCTCTTGACTCACTGATCTTCACATGGCTGATTCTAGAGTGACTCATGATCATAAGTTAATAATCATTTCCCATATGTTAAAATACAGTCAGTTTCATTTTTTGTCATAATAATAGTTAACGTTCATATAGCACTTACTACACGCCAGGTATTCTGCTAAGTAAGCCTTTAACAATTATTGTCTCATTTGATTCTTACAAGGATCCTGGGAGATAAGTGCCATTTTATAGAGGAGGAAACTGAGGCAGGCAAACATAGAGCAGCTTGCCTAGGCTCACACAGCTAGTAAGTATCTGAGGTCAGATCTGAACTCGGGTCTTTCTGACTCCAGGCCCAGCACTGTCCCTCCTTCCACTACTTTTGTATTGAAGTTATCAAGTAACAAGGTAAATATTGACATAATATGGAAGATCTTCACAGAATTTTGTCTCAATCTGATTTCAGGCACTAACTGTGTGACCTTGGGTGAGCCATTTAAGCTCTGCCTCGGTGTTCTTGTCTACAAAATGTGCATAATGATAACACTTCCTTCCAGGGTCCTTGTAAGGGTCAAATGAGGTACTGTTGGTAAAGCACATAGTAGGTGTTATGTAAATATGAACAATGATGATAATTTACCATCACCTTCTGTTTATCCTTAGCAGCAGATGTTGGAGCATAATTGAGCATTATCTTCTATTTGTTCCTGTATATGGTAGCACCATTTAAATTATTTTCCAGTAGACTGGCATAGTCCAGAAGAGCTTTAGAGTTAACCCAATGGAAGTCCTTCTTCTCTACTATGAATAAAGGCATGGAATCATCAAGTGCCACGGGTAGAAGGGGCTTTAGAACACAGTCCGTTGAAAAGAAGAGCCAAAAGGAATCTCAGGAAGCATCTAGTTCAAATCCCTCATTTTATCAAAGGAAGTGGGGAAGTGATTGACCCAAGATCACACAGTTAGTAAAGGGGAACCTTAGAGATGGTCTCATCCAGCTGCTTGGTTTTTGTCATTAAGGAAGCGTGACTTGCCCAATGTGGCTGGCTAGGCTGGCTGGAGGCAGGACCCTGCTTTCTCCTTTAGGGATGTCTACCATCTGGCTTCAGCTTTGCTTTCTAAACTCATACTCATCCTTCAGTCCCCTCTTCACTCCTTTTTTCTTTCCTCCCTGGCTTCTGTGTTATTTCATTCATTGGCACCAGGGAACGTTACAAGAAGCAGAAGGATGGGGGAAATGAAGTCGTGTAGGCAAGGGAAGAAGGGGTTATCTTCAAATTAGATTTCTTTATTAGCAGCATGACTCACAGGATAATAAGGCCACTTTGCCAGTGGCCAGGATAGGAAGTGAGGCTATAAAGGAATGGCTGGATTGGCACTTAAAGGCATCCAAGTTGTTATATCTTTAGGAAGTTAAAAAAGAACCTTAGTGCCTGCTTACTCATCCCTGGGCTGGATGTTTTTAGTTGGAAAAAGGAAAAAAAAATTGGCCTTCTCTCTGATTCTGACAGTCAAGGACAAAAGGCCAGATGATTATCTATAGATATGGGTTCTAATCTCTGGCTTGGCCATTCACCATTTGTGTGACCTTGGGCAAATAATTTCTCCTCTAGGTCTTAACAAGTGCCTGGCACATAGTAGGCACTTAATGAATGTTTGTTGACGATTGATTGATTGCATGAGCCTCAACCTCCCCCCCCATTTGTGAAATGAGAGGGTGGGATTCAAATGGATTCTAGGACCTCTTCTGGCTGTGGTATGTCGTGGTTCTCTGTGCTTTAAACAAAAGAAAAAATATGTATCTATCTCAGAAATCATATTCCAGAAAGAGTATGTCTCCGACCAGAAACTTCCTTGTTCTTGGAGTTTCTGTTCTCATTTCCCAACAAAGAAGAAGGAAAAAGAGGAAGAGGAGGAAGAGGAGAAGGAGGAGAGGGAGAAGGAGGAAAAGGAATAGGAGGAGGAGGAGGAGGAGGAGGAGGAGGAAGAAAAATGATGCTCCATAGGGAGCAGTAAAAGAGCATCAGATGAAATCTTTGAAGGAAGGAAAGCTTCCTCTTCAGCCAGGTTTTCATCTTGACTTTGTTTCCAGTAAGAAGAAACTTGGATGACTTTGCTCTTGAACTCAGCTACTATGGGTATTTTTTTCTCTTTATTCTTATCTTTAAAATGCCTCTGAAGGCAAATGATGCGAAGATACAGAGAGATGACTTCTTTGTCTCCTTTTGTATCCTCAGTGCTTAGCATAATGCCTGACACACAGTAGGCTTATTAAAGTATTTGTTGATTAGCTGATTGAATCTACTGCCTCCTTATGGGGTCAAGCTTTGTCTTCAGAATCAGCTTTCATAAACTTAGCTTCCAGAGCATTCTCAAGGCTTTGGAACAAGCCATCACTGACAGGTAGGAGTCATATTTGTGGTATGGGAGGGGAAATGGTGAGAAGAGAAGACTGCATCACAAAGGCCAATGTGTTTGTTATTAGAGAATATTATTAGCAAAGGCTTGGAGGGAGGAGGGACTTGATTTACTTTTTCTTTTAGATTTTGTTTTGTTTAGATTCATTTGCATGCCAGTCCTAATATAATTTAGGGAATAAGGGACTCCATACCTTCAAGTTTCACATGGTTGCTATAGGATTTTTATAGCAGAGCCCCTGAAAGATGGATTTTGGGATCAATAGGAGGATCCATAGAAGGCCTTAAAGGGAAGTTCCAAGGAGTTTCTAACCTTAAGTCATATATTTGTTTGGAACAGTGGATTTTTGAATTAGTACCAGACAAACTTGATTTTAGTCTGAGGTACCCTGACTGGCTTTTTTTGTCCCCACCTGTGCCCTAGACAGTCCTTTAGATGACTGTGGCACCCCTAGACCTACCAACTATTCATCAGTAGAGCTTTCAGCTTGCTCTCAGTATAGGAAGGCTTTCTAATCACTGTACTTAGCAAATAATATATCAAATGACCCGCAAGTGCCCTGAAGAGATGAAGTCCAGAGGTTGGTAGCAGAGACAGATACCACTATGAGTTCAGAAGCCTGGTTCCCAGAAGGTATGGTATGCTCGGTTCATGTGTAGATGAGTGGGATGGCATCAGTTCCCCTAGGGAGAAGGTATAGATAGGGGCTGGTTTCTGGAAAAATGTGCCCATTAAGGAAACAAGAGGAAGAGAAGAAAGAAACAGAAAGAGAGAGATAAAAGAACTAGGTGGAGAACTATGGTTGTGAAGAGGGAGGGGTGAATTTTAGACTGTCCAGTACAAAGCAGGCTTGAGATAGGAAGTTATGAGAAAATTTTGGAGAGCGAGGGATTAAGGATTTACTAAGCTCCTACTATGTGCTAGGCACTGTGCTAAATGTTTTATAATTAATGTCTCATTGATCCTTACAACAACCTTGTGAGGTAAGAGCTTTTAGGATCCTCATTTAATAGTTGAAGAAATGGAGGCAGACAGTGTTTAAGTGACTTGCCCATGGTCATTTAGCTAAATAATTGTCTGAGGTCAGCTCTGAACTTAGGTCTTCCTGACTCCAGGCCCAGTGGTCTATCCGCTGAGTCACGTAGGTTGGGAATCTTATTTGTCCCCAAACCTTATGACCCTGTCTAGTGACAGGGAGTAATTTGCTGAATCATTTGGAGTTATGACAATGAGGGTCAGTGATGGTTCAATAAGTTTCCTTTCTATCCCTGGTGCTTGGAATAGTGCCAGACACGGGGAGTGCTTAATAAATTCGAATTGACTGTGTCCCAGAGAACATCTGCATTTTTATAATACTTTATTTCAAAAGCAGGAGCAGTGAGGGAATTTGAGACCTTATAATAGGATTGGTAGGGGAAGTTTATTGTGAGTAGGAGCCTTTCATGGCTCTCATATAGACAGATGGCCATAGAGCTAGCTGCCTATTCTACTTATGGGTAAGGGCCCAAGGGTGTACTGTAACTAGCTTGAACCAGTTTATCAGAGCTGATAGTTAAATTTTCAGTGTCAACATTTATACCTTAGAAATTTGCAAATGCTACAAATCAGACCTTATTTCGGTGATTATCCAGACTTAAGAAACTGAAGGGGAAAAATGTTAATAAAGCAAATTAAGCTTAATATATGTTGTGCAGACTTCTTAAAAAAACCTGGTTGTTAAATATTTACTCATGTGCCCATAGTTAAGGACCATCTTGACCTCCACAAGCGAGTCAATGCTGATATAGTAGAAAGAACATTGGACCCACAGTCAAGAGACTTGACTTCAAATCTTTGCTCTGCCATTTATTAGCTATATGACCTTAGTAAGACATTTTGTGACCCTGAATAACTGGGCCTCAGTTTCCTCATATACAAAATGAAAACACTGAATGGGGGGATATTTAAGGTTCCTTACAGTTCTAGTAGTTTATAGGTTCAAGCGGCTAGGAGTCATACATTTCACGGTGCAATATATTCCTCAGCTCATCGATGGGAAAATACTAGGGGAAACCTTGCTGCAGTTCCATCCAAATTCCTGCTCCTTCACCATCCTCTTGCTGGCATCTTATGCCTCTCTTTCTACTTCCTTTAATAGACTCTTTGGGAATTCTTTTATTGTTAGCTTTCCCACACTGGAACCACATTGCTTAAGTGGTGCCTGAACTGATGGGTTTAATTTCACACTCTAAGAGCCAAACCTTTTCTTCCATAGGGAATGGACCTGTCAATCACACGCTGAAATGTACAAACCGTATCAGAATCAGGCATTGCCACGGGCTTGGAGTATGGAGCTAAATAAGGTGCCTCTTATTTCTTGGGCAGTGGAAAAATATTTCATAAAGTAGGATAACATCTGTTTCTCCCTTGCTCTTGAGATAGAGTTGCCAGCCAGTAGTGCTTTCTAAGATTAAGATGGGTGGGTGGGGGAGACATCTTATACATTTGATTATTGAATTTGCAAAGATTTGCTCACTACTTGTATTTTGAGCCTTAATTCAGTTCAAGAAGTATGTTCTGTGAACATATTAGAGTGTAGAACTGAGATTAGGGATGGGAGGATGGAAGAAAAGAATGGGCCGTCTAGGACCCTGCCTTCAAGGGAAATTCTAGTCTCATCCAGAAGACAATTTTCACATGTGAAAATGGAGACCAAAAAAGAAAAAGAAAAGACTGAATTTGCTATACAACCATAGCATAGGCCATATACATTCCAGTGGTTAGAAAGGACCTTAGGGGCCAACAGGTCCAGCTGCCTCATTTTACAGATGAGAGACCTAAGACTTAGAGAAATGAAGTTTCTCACCCAAGGAAACAGCCAAGTTTTGCACCTAATAAATATGTTTTTATGAATTATATACCAAATGAGGTAATATTATATAGCAGACATGTCACTGGACTTGGAGTTAGGAAGACCTGGGTTTTAATCCTGTCTCAGACGCTTTAGGTGGGTGATACTGGGCAGCTCACTTAACTTCTTGGCGCCTTGGTTTCCTTCTCTGTAAAATGAGAGGGTTCATTGGATTTGGTGATTTCTAGGTTCCTTCCAGCTTCACATAGATAATCTCTTGATATTTCCCAGGGATATAATCTCTGATATTTCCCAGACTCCTTTTTCAGGACTCTTCTCACTGAACCACAATTACCTCTCTGATATGTGGCAGGTAAGAAAGCTAATAGATTAATGTGAGTCAGAATAGTCAGATAAGGCTTCCATTCATTGATATATAATCCATTTTTCATGCACCTGCCCCAATTCTGAATCCTCCCTGAAACCTTCCTGGGTGCTCTCAGCTAAAAGGAATTTCTCTCTTATTTAATCTCACAAAACTTCTGTACTGCTCATGTTTTAATTTGCATAATATTTGTGGATATGCATGTTTTAGTCTTCTCTTATTAGATAAAAAGCACTTTGAGGGCAGGGTTCAGCTTTTATTTATCTTTGTACTGAAAAGGAGCGGAGTAGTGGGGAGAAACCTGTCTTCAGCTTCAGGCTAGTTTTGTAACCCTGGGCAGTTCACCTAACTCCTCAATGCCCCAGGCAACCCTCTCCCAGGACAGTAATCTACCCATGTTTATTGTAAGATGGAATTTCCCATGCTGATGAAATCCCATATATGTCTTGGCCCCGTCCCCAAACTTCACATCTTACATTGCAGTTTCTTAACCAATATATTAGAAAGGAACAAAGTACTTTGTTGGAACTTAGTATGTACCGTGAAAACCCAGTGGGATATACAGAGACATTCTGTCCAAAAGAGATGGTGCAAATAAGGTAGGAAGGAAGGAAATACTCGTTTATTAAGTGTCTGTTGTGTGCTAGGCGCTGTTCTAAGGGCTTTCTAAATATTTTCTCTTTTGATCCTCACAAGTCTGAGAAGGAGGTGCTCTTCCTTCTCCCACTTTACAGTTGAGGAAACTGAGGCAGACAGTGGTTAAATGACTTGCCCGGGGTCACACAGTTAGATTTGTGCCTTAGGCTGGATTTGAACCCAGTTCTTGCTGACTCCAGGTCTATCCACTGCACAGCCTTGCCACCTCTGTGGTAAGAAATATACACAATCTGTGTGGGGGATCAGGGGATTGTAGATTTAAATCTGAAATGGAATTTACAGTTGAGTACAATATAGATGAGGAAACCGAGGCCCGTAGAGGTCAAGTGACTTGCCCAGGGTCACGTGGCTTGTCAGTGTCTGAGGCAGGATTTGAATCCAGGTCATTCTGACTTTAATTCAGCGCCCTGACCATCCTACAACACTATCTTCTTGGGCATTTGGCTAAACAATAATAGCATTTACAGAATGTTCATCTGACCCTCACAATGATCCTACAAGGTGTTTGATGTGATGCTTATTCCTCGTGAGAATCATGTACACAGCATTTATTACCTTGGTATAGCCAAAAATAAAGAAAAGAAAGAAAAAGAAAGGAGTGGCTCAGTGGAGCCGCAGCATCTTCTTGAGTTCAAATCTGGCCTCAGACACTTACTGGCTGTGTGACCCTGGGCAAGTCACTTCATCCTGTTTGCCTCAGTTTCCTCATCTGTAAAATGAGCTGGAGAAGAAAATGGGGAAACCACTTCACTATGTTTGCCAAGAAAACCCCAAATGGGGTCACAGAGTCAGATATGACTTAAATGACTGAATAACAAGAAGCCAATTGAATAATAAATAATTTTTTAAAAAATAAGGACGAGGAAACAAGTTTAAACTACTTGCCCAGAATCATGTAACTAGTGAAAACCTTGGGCAGGATTTGAACTCAGATCTTCCTGACTCCAGCAGCAGGATTCTAAATACTGTACTATCCAGTTGCCCAGGAACAGGGAGACTGTATGTTAGGGGCCTCGGGCAACAAGGTTGGGTAAGGTAAAAGGAAGGATGGTCTGGAATAACAGGGCGAGGCACTGCCTTTAAGCCATCCTCCAGAAAGCTCATTGGACAGGATTGTGGGGTTTGACCCTCCACGCAGCAGGGGGCCCTTCTAAACTCTTGATCTAAGCAGTAATGTGATGAAAAGTGTTTAAGAAGTATTAGTCCATGGGCCATGTGCCGGGGTGGGCTGGGGAGGGGGTGGAGATCCTGCTTTCAAGGAGACCAGTTAGGGAGGTTATATATAGCTATGAACGTCTTGATTCAAACCATGCTTCTGGAGATAAAGTGTGGCCCTGCATAGTTATGGCCTTTTAGTTCAGTGCTGGAGACAGATCTCTGTCAAACGCACCTGCTATATTTCAACATTTAAAATAACCGAGGGGAAGAAAAACAGAGAAGTGCCACACCTTCCCATGTTAAAAAAAGGTATTCCATTCCAAATTTCCTGCATTTTTTTTCCTTATGAAATGAATAAGCTTCGTCTGCACTGGGGGCTGAGGGAGGGAGGAAGGAGGGATGAAAGGCTGGTTCTGAAGGCACCAAAAGAAGGGCACGTTACAGAGCCGTGGCAGAAGAAGGGGCTTCTGTGACAGTAGAAAAAAAACTCCTGGAGGCCTGCACCAAGCTCAAGTGCAAATCTGACTCATTCTTCAAGATGAGATGTCTTTGCTGCAGTGGGATTTCAAATCAGGTTTATTAAAAAAAAAGTTCTAAGTGATGCATGGGCAAAACACAGAAGCATAAATTTAAACAAAAAATCACAACAGGGAGGAAAATGAGGTGAGAACCTGGTTCTAATAGGCAGTCTGCCATAAGCCTCAAAACAGAGGGAATCCTGGGGGACTAGGGTTCAAATCTCAGCTCTTATTCTTCCTGTCTGAAGAATCTTGGGTAGGTCACTTTCCCATCTCATCTGTAAAACCTGAGGGCATTGGACCTGATGGATCCTGATGCTCCTTCTGCTTTTTAATCTGTGGCCCCAAAGGTACACAAATGGTGTAGTCCAATGAGTATAGAATCTAGAATGGAAAGGTTCTTCTGTGGAACAGGAGTGGGTTCTTATTCTGACTTAGACACTTAGACATATGCGACTGGGAAAATTACTTGAACTCTCTGAACCCCATTTTTCTCATCTTTAAAATGGGCGTGACCAAGTCTCTACCTCTATCTTTCCAGGGTGGTTGTGAGGAAAATGTTTGCTAAACTCTTCACATTGAGTTATCACCACTGATACAGGCTCAGGCTTGTTGCAAGCATACAATCCATCTCCTGTCTCTATGCTTTTGTTCTGTTGGAGGCCCTGGCATCATCCTTCAACACTCAGCTTAGCAGCAGCTAGGTGACACAGTGAACAGAGCACCTACCCTGGAGTCAGGAGGACCTGAGTTCAAATTTGACCTCAGACACTTAACACTTACTAGCTGTGTGACCTTGGATAAGTCACTTAACCCCAATTACCTTGCCTTCTCCCCTCAAAAAGAAAAAAGACTCAGTTCAGGTCCTACCTTCAGCAGGAGGCCTGTCCCATTTCCCTTGGCTACTAGTATCTTCTCATGGAAAGTTAACCTTTCAACTGCTGTGTCTGTGTCCTATATATATACTTTTTGTTGTTCAGTCATTTCGATCTTGTCCAACTCTCTATGACCTCATTTGGAATTTTCTGCGCAGAAATACTGGAATGGTTTGCCATTTCCTTCTCCAGCTCATTTTACAGATGAGGAAACTGAGGCAAACAGGGTGAAGTGACTTGCCCAGGGTCATACAGCTAGTAAGTATCTGAGACTGGATCTGAACTCACAAAGAGGAGTCTTATTGACTCTATCCACTGTGCTACCCTGCTATCTGTAAATAATGATATATTCGCATCTTGACTCTCCCAACAGAATATAATTACCTTGAGGGCAAGGGTTATTTTGTTTTTGTCTTTGTAGCCCCAGGGATTAGCATAGTACCTGGTACATAATGGGTTACTTACTAACTGCTGATTTGGTTGATTGAGATATTATTGCATTTGACTTGTAACTGGTGCTGATACCCTGGTGCTCAAGGGAAGAGTTATCCTATGTCATATACTACAGATTTTCTACAGCCTTCCAATACCCTTCTAAGCATAGGAGCAATCTCAGGCTCCAGTATGTGACTTGTGATAAGCCTGAATACACGAGTTTAATTATAAACCTCTATCACCACCACCACCACCACCACCATCGCTAGCATTTATAGAGCACCTACTATGAACTAAGCACTTTACACATTAATTAGCATCTGAGGTTCAGTTTGAACTCAGGTCTTTCCAATTCCAGGTCGGTCCAGCTCTCTATCCACTGTTCCACCTTGCCAGCTGAGCAGCCTGGTCACATTAGATGGCCACAGCTGGACAAAGGTCCAACTTTACTCCTTATCTCATTCCTCTCATTATTTATAGATGATGCCAGCACAAGTGAGCCATGTTCCTTATTGTCTTGTTGAGTGAAAACACCTGTTCTGTTCTTGCTGGTGTGACTAAGCTATGCTGTCCATCTCATGGTGGCAGCATCAAGCGTTATGCTGGACAATCCCGCATGTGATCCTTCTTAACATTATGAGACATCATAAGCTCTAGAGCTGGAAGACAACCTGAAGATGTCCTAATCTACCCTCTCCTCCCCTTAGAGATCTTCTTTTGGCCAGGTAATGTTACCAAACTCATAGCAATTACAAACTTTCTATGTAGCCCTTTTGTGAAATCCAGAGAGATCACTATGAAAGAGCATTCATTCCTGACTAAGAACAAAAATGAACAACTTTATGGTCTCTCAGAAAAGTTATCAATGTAAAAGCTATCAGCTGTTAGCATTTCTGGTCAAGTGATTATTAAACTCATCTGTTTGATCTAGTAGTGAACTGGTCTCCCTAGAGACAACATGCTCTACTGAAGGAGACCTGGTCTGGGGTGTGGCAGGAAAACCTGCATATGGAAACACACTGGGCTTAGAGATAAGTATATGGCCCACTATTAATAACGTTAATATAAGATATATGTATCTGTCCACTTAAGATGTAGATATATTTATATTTATTATATTATTATATCTGTACATCTGCCTATTTAAGATGGAGATATATCTGTGTCCGTATTGTATCTATGTATCTGCCCATATAAGATATAGATGTAGATATATCTATGTTTATATTATACCTATTATATTATTATTATTATTGCATATTTATCTGCCAATTTAATATACAGATATAATATAGACACGGATATATCTATATCTTAAATGGGAAAATACAGATATCTTAAGACATCTGTATCTTTTTGTTGTTCACTTTTTTGGTCACGTCCAACTCTTCAAAACCCATTTGGTCTTGGCAAAGATACTAGAGTGGATTCTCTTTTCCTTTTCCAGCTCATTTTATAGATGAGAAAACTGAGGCAAACAGGATGAAGTGACTTGCCCAGGGTCACACAGCGATAAATGTCTAAGGTCAAATTTGAGCTCAGATACTCCTGACTCCAGGCCCAGCATTCTATCCATCACAGCATCTAGCTGTCCATCTATATCTAGATATCTAGCTATCTCTGCATCAATATCTGTATCTATGTCTATCTGTATTTCTCTCTGTGTGTGTGTATATATATACATACATGTGTGTGTGTGTGTGTGTGTGTGTGTGTGTGTGTGTAGAGAGAGAGAGAGAGAAAGAAAGAGGGAGAGAGGACCAAATAGCTGTATATATATATATATCTGGACAGATACATATATCTTAAGATATAGACTTAACTACTTATATCTATACAGATATATCTATATCTTAAGATATATGTATCTGACCATTTATATCTATCTGTCTCTCTCTCTCTATGCATATAGCTATATATAGATATATCTATATCTATATATGGACAGATGCATATGCCTTAGGATATAAAGATATCTATAACTACATCTATCTATCTATCCATCTATCCATCCATCTATCCCTCTATCTATCTATCTATCTATCTATCTATCTATCTATCTATCTTATCTATCTCTCTGTCTCTCTGTCTCTATCTCTCTATCTCTCTGTCTCTCCATCTATCTGTGTATCTATGTCTCTATCCATCCATCTTGATGTCCACATGGGCCATGTAAGTGAACGGACATAGCTGGTGATTGGCATGAACAGATGCCTATAGGATGTGGCTCTCCACTCTCAAAGGGAGACTATAGTTTCTGCTGTAAGGGAAACAGGAAAGGGGCCATTATTGGAAAGTTTCTCCTTCCCCAAATATCTCCAAAATTGGTATCAGACTAGAATTATAACAATCTGCCTCCTTAAATATTGGTTGTCTTGGGGTAGGAGTCTGGTTCAAAAAGAAAAATTGCCTCCTTGATCACTCTTAAGAGGCAGATTAGGTCTCACTTTGTCCACTTGCCAGCTCAGTGCCTTTCCACCAATCAATGGTTACACAAAAGGTTATCACAAATGTCAAATTATAAATATTCAAGTATACAACATACAGAAATTGGAGAAGTTCTATAGACAGAATATATCACAGCATATACAAGGGTAAATGATCTCTCTAGTGAGATGAAAGATTTCTTAAACCAAGAGAGAAGACTAGATCTCAACGGAGGAGTTCCAATCAAGTGCTCTCTAGGGAGGCAAGCTAGAAATTAGTGAGCTGAGGAGGAGTTGGCTTCCCCTATGTGTTCACAGCTTCTTTCTCCTAAAAAGTCTGTGGAATTATGTGTGTCTCTGCCCCAGCTCCATCCCTTGTGCAGAATCATACTGTGACCAAAGCATTTTCTCTACCAAGTATGTGCCATAGTTCTCTCTGTACAAAGTTTACAGCACAGAGCTGCCCCTTCCTCATCTGGCCGGTTTGAGAGCTAGATTACACTGAGGACGTACTGATGAAGTCTGAATGGGATAAAGAAAGCTGTATGTTTAAGGGGAAGAGGGCTTGCAACTGCTCACAACTATTATTATACTCTCAGGCTATGAAAAAGCAGTCAGGACTTTTAAAAAATGATGTTAATTGGACTGCTGGGAGCCATGATGGTGGATTAAGCAGTAAATTACTATAACTCTCCTATATTCACCTCCAAGCAACCATAATATAGCACCCCCAAACAAATCCCAGAAGAGAAGAACAAGTAAAAAGACAGGGTGAAACAGTCTTTTAGCCCAAGAAACATGGAAGATCAATAGGAAAGTCTGTCTTCAGTAAAACGTGAATGTAGTCTGAGACAGGAAGTATCCCAGCAACCAGCAGCAAGCCCTACCTCAGCAAACAAGGGGGAAATCTTAAGTCCCAGTGCAATGGAGAAGGCAGATGCCAACACCAGGACCACCATGTGCTTCAGCACAGGCAGGGAAACCTGTAGCCTCCAGCTCTGAGAACTGCCATGTACTTCAGTATAGCCCTGGGCAAACAGGTAGACACCAAACCTAAGACTGCCTAAGTAAGTAGCAGTCACTGATGCTGGGCCCCTGGCATGTGCTTTAGCATAGGCCTGGGAAAACAGAAAACGTCCAGCAGCCAGACCTTCATTTGCTTTAGCATAGCCCCGGGAATTGCAGAAACAACTTGCTGGTCACCAAACACCATCACTAGGACCCTGGCTTAGTATCAGGTAAGCTGCCAGACTTCTATGACTTCTAGCAGCACCAACCAATGCCCACCCTCAGCCCCCTCAGTGCAGCATCAGACACAAGGGTCCCCAGGGAGATTCAGGGCAACATCAGTGCAGCACCAGGTAAATAAGCAGGGCCTGCAGCCCCTGGCATCAGAAGCCTGAGAGAGTGTCCTTTCCACCCCAGGACAGGGCTCAAATTTTAAAAAAAGAAAAAAGGCCAAAAGAGATGAGTAATAAACAACAACAACAACAACAACAACAACAACAAAAGAATCTGACCACAGAAAAATCAAAACACAAACAAGAGGATAAAAAGATCAACACAGCTAAGGGCAAAGCCCCAAGCAAAAGCAGAAAGTGGCCTCAAGCCCAGAAAGAACTCATGGAGGAACTCGAAAAGGAGCATAAAAATCACATAAAAGAGGCAGAAGGAAAACTGGGGAAAAGAAGGAGAGTGATGCCGGAGAATTATAGAAAAAAGAGCCAACAACTTGGAAAAGGAAACAACTGCTTAAAAAAATACAACTAGCCCAATGGAAAAGGATGTACAAAAGCTTGTTGAGAAAAATCACTCCTCAAAAGTTAGAATTCAGCAAGTGAAGCTAATGATTCTACGAGACTTCAAGAATCAATGAAAAAAATCCAAAAGTATGAAAAAAGAAGAAAATGTAAAATAATTCATGGGAAAAACAATTGACGTGGAAAAATAGGTCCAGGAGACATATCAGATATCAGAATCATTGGACTACCTGAAAGTCATAATCAAAAGAAGGATCTGGACAGCATCTTCCAAGAAAGTATCATGAAAACTGCCCTGATAGCCTGGAATCAGAAGGCGAAATATTCATTGAAAGAATACACTGATCACTTCAGGAAAGAGACCACAAAATAACTAAATAATAATATAATAATAATTAAAAACTCCAAGGAGCTTTATACCCAAATTCAGAACTATCAGGTCAGGGAAAAAAAATCTGCAAGTGGTCAAAAACAATTCATTTATCAGGGAGCCACAATCCAAATTACACAGGACTCAGCAGCTGCAAAATTAAAAATTTGGAAGTCATGGAACATGATATTCTGGAAGGTGTAGGACCTAGGACTACAACCAAGAAACACCTACTTGGTAAAATTAAGCATAATACATCAAGGAAAAAAATGGTCGTTCGATGAAATATAAGCATTTCAAACTTTCAAAAGAAGATCAAAATTGAACAAAATTTTTATCTCCAATATAAAGACTCAAGAGAAGCCCAAAGCAGTAAAAAGAGAAGAGACATAAGAGAGTCAATGGATCAGAACTTTTATATGCCTCTGTGGGAAGATGATATTTGTAATTCTTAAAAGTTGTGCCAATAATATCACAGTTAGAAGGAATATACATAGACAGAAGGTACAGGTGGAAGGTGAATTTGAGGGAATGAAATAAAAAAATAATCAAGGGATGAGAAAGAAGAACACACAAGGTGCAAAATGAAGGGAGATACAGAATGGGATAAATTATTTCACATGAAGAAACATAAAAACCCTATTACGGTGGAGGGAATGGGGGAGGGGTAAGTGCTGGGCATCACTTGAACCTCACCCTCATCAGTATTGACTCAAAGAGAGAATAATACATGCAGTCAGTTGAGTGTAGAAGTCTATTTTACTCAATAGAGAAGCAGGATAAGAGATTAACTAATATGCGGGAGGAACTGAGAAAAGAGGGTAGATCAGGGAGGTGGGAAACAGAGGCAAAACATGGGTGAGAAGGGAAAAGGTGAAAAGAGAGAGAGAGGACAAATGGGAAGGAAAATAGGATGGAGGGAAAGACACAGTAATCATAACTGTGAATGTAAATGGGATGAACTCTCCCATAAAATGGAAGTGGAAAGCAGAGTGGATCAAAAATCAGAATCCTACAATATGGTCTTTACAAGTAACATATCTGATGCAGACAGATAGACACAGAGTAAAGGAAAGGACCTAAACATCCAGAGAAAGAACTATGGAGTTGGAATGCAGAGGGAAACAGAGTATTTTCTTTTTTGTTTTGCTTTGTTTTTTTCTTTCTCATGGTCTCTCCCATTCATTATAATGCTTCTATGCAGCATGACTAATGTGAAAATGTGTTTAGTAGGAGTGTATGTGTAGAGGCATATTATATTGCATACGATCTTGGGGAGGGAGGGGGATAAAATTTAAAAATTATAGAAGTGAATGTTGAAAACTAAAAATAAATAAAATTTAAAAGTAAAATTAAATAAAAAAAGAAAGAGCCTAAAGCAGAATCTATTGTGCTTCAGCTGAAGTAAAAAAATCAGGGGGTAGGAATCCTGTTCTCAAACAAAACAAAGGTAAAAATAGACCAATTAAAAGAGATAAGGAAGGAAATTACATCTTGCTAAAAGACCAACACCAGAGACAATAAAGTAATATTAGCACTAAACATATATACACAAAGTGGTATAGCATTCAAATTCTTAAAGGAGAAATTAAATGAGTTACAGGAAGAAACAGACAACAAAGCTATACTTGTGGGGGACTTCAATTGTTCCTTGCAGAACCTGATACAACCAAAAAAATGAACAAGAAAGAAACAAAGGAGGTGAATAAAATATTAGAATAGTTAAATATGACAGATCTTTGGAGAAAACTGAATAGGAACAGAGAGGAGTATTACTTTTTCTCAATAGCACCTACACAAAAATTAACTATGTATTAGGGCATAAAAACCTCACAATCAAATACAGAAAGGCAGGAATATTAAATGTATTCTCTTTGGATCATAATGTACTAAAAATTGCATTCAAAAATTAATTGGAAACTAAATGATCTAATATTAAAGTATAAGTGGGTCAAAGAAATAATCAATAATTCTATTAAAGAGAATGACAATGATGAGACAACATTCCCAAATTTATGGGATGCAGTCAGAGCAGTACTTAGGGGAAAATTTATTTCTCTAAATTCTTACATCAACAAAATAGAGAAAGAACAGATCAATTAATTGGGCATGTAGCTAAAAAAAAGACTTAGAAAAAGAACAAATTAAAAATGGTCAAGTAAAACTAGATTGGATATCCTGAAAATCAAAGGAGGGATTAATAAAATTGAAAGAAAAAAATCAACAAAACAATTGAACTTATAAATAAAACTAGGAACTGGTTTTATGGAAAAAAACAACAACAGCAGCATGATAGATAAGCACTGGTTAATTTTATTTAAAAAAGAAAGAAGAAAACCAAATATACAGTATCAGAAATGAAAAAGGTGAAATCAGCACTAATGAAGAATAAATTAAAACAATAATTAGGACATATTTCTCCCTCTTATGTGTCAATAAATCTGACAATCTAAGCAAAATCAATGACTTTATGAAAATATAAATTACCTATATTAACAGATCAAGAAATAAAATGTCCAAGGAATCCCAAATTAGAAAAAGAAATTGAACAAACCGTTAATGAGCTCCCTAAGAAAAACATCTTCAGGGCCGGATGGGTTCATGATTGATTCCAATACTATAAAAAATAGGTGAAGGAGTCCTACCAAACTCTTTTCACGACACAAATATATTACTGACACCTAAAACAGGAAGAGCCGGAACAGAGAAGAAAAATATAGACCAATTTCCCGAATGAATATTGAAGCAACAATTTTGAATAAAGTACTAGCGAAGTAATTACAGCAATATGTCACAAGGGTTATATACTATGTACTAGGAATGCAGAGTGGGTTCAATATTAGGAAAACTATCAACTTAAACGGCCGTATAAATAAAAAACCAAGAGAAATCATATGATTATCTCAACAGATGCCGAAAAAGCATTTGACAAAATATAGCACCCATTACTATTAAAAACACTAGAAGGCATAGGAATAAAAGGAGTGTTTCTAAAAATGATAAACAGTATCTGCCTAAAAACAGCAAGCATTATCTGTAACAACGATAAGCTAGAAGCCTTTCCAATAAGATCAGTCAAGCCAGGATGCCTATTATCACCACAATTATTCAGTATTGTATTAGAAATGTTAGCATTAGCAATAAGAGGAGAAAAGGCATTAGAATAAGCAACGAGGAAACAAAACCATCACTCTTTGCAGATAATATGATATATACTTAGAAAACCGTAGAAAATCAACTAAAAAAACTATTTGTAATAATTAATAAAATTAGAAAAGTAGCAGGATGTAAGATAAACCCACATAAATCATCAGCATTTCTTTATATGGCCAACAAAGCCCAGGAGCAAGAGACAGAAAGAGAAATTCCATTTACAATTCCATTGCAAACAATATAAAATACTTGGGCGTCTACCTGCCAAGACAGGTAGTCCTAGTAGTATTGTAATTAGGGCAAGGAAATGTAAGCTCTTCCTCAAGTTGATTAATTTAAAGGGCCCCTCTGAGCAATATGTTGTTTTCTTTTTTTCTTTCTTTTTTTTTCTTTTTGGAGGTGGTGGAAAGGCATGGCAATTGGGGTTGAATGACTTGCCGAAGGTCATATAGCTAGTAAGTATTTCTTTGTTTTTATTTAAGGAAAAAGTTAGGGAAGAAATCTTGTAGTAGGAAAATGCCACATCGAATGATGAACAAAGAGTGGAACTGTAGCAGGTGGAAAAAGGAACAGGATTGTCCTGAGCTGAGAAAGGAAGAATATGATGGCTTTCTAGGTCTCCTGGGCAGAGGAGATGGGTCCCAAGGTTGATACGCTGATGGGACCCAAGATATGACCTACCTTCTAAGCAAGTGGGAAGTCTAGTCCTTGCCCTAGCTAACTAGTCTAGCAGTCTCTTCATATTAAGCCAAATAACAATGGCCCAAGTACTACTTCACCATATGTCTGATTATGTGATGAAAGGGAACAGGCCAAAGATCAGCCTTGGTCTGGTAAGGGCCCCCTCTCTTCCCTAACTATTACCAGCTTGTGAAAAGAAGGCCCTTAGGTTAGAGAATAAGAAATAGTTTTTCTGCCCCTTCTGGATGGAAATAAATAAAAGTGATTATATATTAATAGGCTTGAAACCACTATGATGTGTGAGTCAAATGAAAATCAGCGGTCTATGTCCACTTGAATTGTTTAATTAGAGCAAAGGTAAAAATCAACATTGGTTTACAAAAAATGAAGATGAGAAGATGATGTGAACAATTGTAACAGCTTCAACTTGACCTATTCAAATGAATCACTGATGTTGAAAAGTGAGAAATAGACAAATGCAAAGATATTGCAACAGGCAGAAGATCTCAGAAATCTCCTAGTTAGCAATTGCGTGTTCTCTTTACTAAGTAGAAAGATATAGTAGTCAAGGGTAATACTGGTATAGAGTACAAATTCACTTATGAAGCATCATAGAAAACTGTGGATCTAATATTTGATAAGTATGACCCCATAAAAGAGTGAATGTAAAGCAATGAAAGGAAAGTTTACCATAAGATCTAGGGTAGCTATCCAATCCCAAGAGCATTCATAGATGAAAGTAACTGAACAAACAGTAGATAGAAAATCGAACAAATTTGTCACTGTTTTCAAAATGACCTACTTTCATTAGTAATGCCAGAGGAACCAATACATTTAGACACCTTCATCCCTGATATGCCACATGAAGAAGTTGAGATGTCATATAATACAAAGAGTGGTTGGAGCAGATCAAATATATACCCACAAGGAAATCCAAGTCAGAGACAGGAAAATATTGAAAGGAATTATTTCACAGAATATCTCAGGGAGGGTCAGATGCATTGGCAGATACCTGCAAACCCCAGCTACTAGGGAGATCTCTTGAACTTGGGAGTTCTAATCTTCAATCTACTATGCTTATTGAGTATACCCACTAAGTTTGGCATCAAAATGATGACTCTTGGAAGTGGAGAGCCAACAAGTTGTTTAAAGTGGCTCAGGCGGGAAATGAATCAAGCTAATGAATAGCCACTGTACTTCCAGCCTGGGCAAGATGGGGAGACTCAAAAAAAGGCTCAGGGAATGGAAGACACTAATAGAACAAGGCAAAACAAAATAAAACAACAACAAAGAAACTCACCTTGAATAATATTATTCTGCCCAAAGGACAGCAAAAACCAAAAACTACTTTCCATCATATCTTCTTTGTTACCCTAATAAAATCTTTATGGGAATGGTAGGCATATACAATGAGGATATGTTTTTTTTTAATGAAAAATAGGAGGGAGAAGGCAGATTCTTGCAAGAGATTCTCTACAGCAGATCCATCTATAAAATCACTTAATGGTTTAAAAGATTTAGATGATATTTATGTATATATAGTATAGTTTTTTCGCTAAAAGTGGATTTGACTTTATCATCATCATCTTTATCAACATAACCTTCATCTTCGTCGTCATCACTGTCATCAATCATTGAGAGGGGGTGTGGAACTGTTGGTAGAGCTAGACTGCAGAATGGAAGATGCACGTTCAAAGCCTATCTCTGACATATCCTGGTTTTGTGACCTTGGGCAAATCATCTAACTTCTCAGGGCCCCAGGCATTTCACTAATACTATGAGTTGCAGACAAAGTGCTGATTTGCACTGATAGTTAAAGCTCCTCACTGGGAGAATCTTATATAAATGAAATCACAGGTTTGGTAAATTATTTTGAAAGAAATAATTGATATAATAAAAGATAATAACTAAAATATAATTTCTTCAGTAATTATAATATTAAATTAATTATTAATATTGAGATACTTTAATAATATTAAATTCATCATTAATATATTGTAATTGCTTTAATAATTATTAAAAGTAACAATGAATATTCAATTTTCTAGAATT
>CM053601.1:164577806-164594424 GCA_028646575.1 Pseudocheirus occidentalis
ATAACTGTAATGGCTAAACAGAGAAGTTTCTATTTGATCTCAAAGGCATTAAGAAGTCATTAGAATTTATTAGATGGGAGGTGGGAGAGACAGACAGACAGACAGAGACAGAGAGACAGACAGAGACAGAGAGACAGAGACAGAGAGAGATAGACAGAGACAGAAAGAGAGAGAGAGAGAGAGAGAGAGAGAGAGAGAGAGAGAGAGAGAGAGAGAGAGAGAGAGAGAGAGAGAGAGTTCTGTGCTTACGGAATCCCTTTGGCAGCTCTGTGAAATCTAGGTTGGAGGTAGGACCCCCATAGGAAGCTGCCACTCTCCTTCTGTAACTTTCACCCACTGCTCTAATTTTGCTCTCTGGGTCCAAGTAGAACAAATTTGGTCCCCTCTCCTTGTGATAAGCTTTCAGATAGTTGAAGACAAGCTCTTATGTGCCTGCTAAGTCTTATTTTTTCAAGACTAAATAGCTCCAGTTCCTTCACTCAGGCCTCCTCCTCTTCACCATTTTGGTCACCTTCTTCTGCATGGTGTAGGTAAGAGGACACTGGTCTTTCAGTCAGAAAGACCTGGGTTCAAATCCCACCTCAGACACTTGCTATGAGGATGACCCTGGGAAAGTCACTTTAACCTCTCTATGTCTCAGTCTCCTCATCTGTAACTTGAGGGATGGATTCAATGATCTAACATGAAGGTCTCTTTCAGTTTTGAATTTGTGCTTGTTTGATCTATGATGCTGGCAAGTCCAGCCTTACCAGTGTCATTCCTGAAAAGTCAGTCAGTTTACCTTTGCTGAGGGCCTGCTATATACCAGGCTCTGTGCTAAGCACTGAAGATACAAGTAAAGGCAAAAGCCAGTTCTCACTGCCCTAGAGGCACTCACAGTCTCACGAACTCCCAGAAGTGGCTTCCAGGAATGACCAGAATCCTCCAGATATGATCTGATAAGGACAGAGTAGGGTTGGGTCCCCTTTTTCCTAGTCCTGAACACCCCCTCAGATGCTCCGTTTTCCATGAATATCTCCCTGATTCAGTAACAACAAAGCCCCTCTTGGACTTGGCTGTGCTCATGAACCATCATGCAGTATTGTGCTTTATGGTTAACTGTGTCGGCACCTTATCCTCTCACTAATAGACTATAATCTTCTTGAAGGCAAGGAGTGTCTTATCTAGAACTAGTATCTCTCTCTAGACCTAGCACAGTGCTCTTTACACAGTTGGTTCTTAATTAGCAATGGCTCAGTGAATGGATAAATGAATGGATGAATGGGGGTCAATATCTTCACGTCCAAATGCCTCATTTTATAGATGAGGAAACTGAGATGTAGGGATATGAATTAATCAGGTCACCTGATCTCCTGGCCCTTTCTGAGTCCACAGTTCTAAAATACGTTTAGTCAACTCACTGTCCTCCTCCTTGGCTCACCCCGTGCTCTGCCCAGGCCTCCCTCATCACTCACTCACTGCTCAGAAAACAAAACACACACGCTCCAAACCCTTTCCTACAGGCTTCTGTAGACACACTAAGGCTGATTCTTCCTCCTCTCTCTCTCCAGAAAGGCGAATGAACACTTAACACGTTTCTTTCTCTTTCTCGGTTTCCTTCTGGCCTCCCCTGATTTCTCACACATCCTGGCACAGACTGTTCTTCGTGTCTGGGGGGAGACAAATCTTGCCAGATTCAACATTCAAAACTGGAGACTTGATTAGAAAGGCCTGTAGGATTTCAGCCTCAATTCATCAGCCCCCTCCAACCCCTGTGACATGCCACATAGCCCATCGGCGGCCTTTGAACCAATAGTCTGACACTTTCTTAATTAAGAGAAATAAAATCATTAATCTTCATTATGGGGCCCTCCTTCTTCCCCCAAGTCAGCACAAGCATGGGGACCATGAATGATTTTAGTAGTTGAGACCCTGGGATCACGTAGCCACTAAGGTCTCAGCTGCCACAATCCCAGAAAAGCACGGCTTGGAAATACTGTTTATTATGAAACATGTGGCCGAAAATTAAAAAGGCCTGTTGCCATCTCGAAGGTGTGGGCCTGGCAGGCAGCCTCCCTCTCTGACAGTGCCATCTGCTGGTCTCCCCTCACATGGTGGCAGATGCCAGAGCCCGCTACCCCCTTCACTCAGGACAGCTTACACTGACAACCCCTGATTGGTTATGACTTTTTGTGTTTTCCTGGAGCTGGCCTAATGGAACCTCTCACTGATGAGGCAGAAGGTAGTTTGCCATTGCGACACACTGTAATCTGGCTAGAATTAAACGAGCTTAAATAACAAATGCTCAGATCGTGGTTGCTAATTAAGAGTAATGCCAGAATGACTATAAGTATTACATATGTTACTCGTTTGGCAGGAATATATCACGCTGAGTAATGCAAGACATACACAATCACCTGACCCCCCCTCTCCACCAGCAGCCAGCTGAGAACTTGGTGGGGAGCTTGAGATCCCTGACCAGCCACGCACGTACCTTGGATGAGCACCCAAGGAAGGATGGCGTCACCATCCCGGGTTGACGCAGGATATGGCCATCGGCGGAGTTGGGGCATCGTTTCAGACCACCATTGGCCAGATCAGGCAGAGATTTTTAGTCCAGACCTCTATCCCATAGAGAATGGCAGCCGCATCCTGTGTGTGTGTATGTGTGTGTGTGTGTGTGTGTGTGTATGTGTGTGATGCCAGTTTTGTGTTTAGGAAGCATGTGAAAGCTGGGCTCCTGGGGCTACCTCATTTTCTGGTGTTACTGTTGCCCAGGGCACAGGGTGGAAGGCAAGCCACTTTTCAGATGGAGGCGGAGGCTGTGGAAACAGATCTAACTCCCTGGCTCACAATGCTCCTCTGGCCAAGTGGGAGTCCATGCCCAAGTTGAGACCATAATATTTTTTGGTTTACATTTGGAGTTTGAACGGACCTTGGGGATCATTGAATCTGACCCCCTCATTTTACAGATGAGGAAGGTGAAGCATAGAGTGGTTAAGTGACTTGTCGGAAATCATACAGATAGTAAATGACAGAGCCAGTTTTGAACCCATGACTCCAGACTTTGTAATAGATAAGTGATCATTTTCCATTATGAATGTTGCTCTTTAAGAGGGATATTGCTAAATTGTAGAAGATCCAGAGGAAGACAATGAACATCGCAGTGAACATCCTTGAGTTTATTATATGAGGCTGGCTGCTGGTGGAGAGGGGGGGTCAGGTGATTGTGTATGTCTTGCATTACTCAGCGTGATATATTCCTGCCAAACGAGTAACATATGTAATACTTATAGTCATTCTGGCATTACACACATTTAACTTGGAGACTCCTCCTCCTAAGTTCAAATCTGGCCCCAGATACTTCCTAGCTGTGTGACCCTGGGCAAGTCACTTTACCTGGTTTGCCTCAGTTTCCTTATCTATAAAATGAGCTACAGAAGGAAATGGCGAACCTCTCTAGTATCTTTGCCAAAAAAAAAAAAACTTCAATGAGGTCACCAAGAGTCAGACAGGACTGAAATAAGTGAACAACAATAGTCTAGGAAATAGAAGACACAGTGATGGGAGGTAATGTTAGTTGTTTTCAAGCCCTTGGAGATCCACCACAAAGAAGAAGGAATTAGGTTTGTTCTGTTGGTCCCAGAGGCAAAACTATGAGTAGTCGGAGCAGAGTGCCAAGACTCGATTCCAGAAAGAATTTCCAAACAATAAGAGCTATTAAAAATGGAATGGGTTACTTTGAAAGGCAATAGGTTTCCAGTGGTCTCCAAATAGAGGCTAGATGACCAGTTGTTGGGTATGTCAGAGCAAGAATTCCTGTCTAGCATGGTTTGGACCGCTGAGATCCTTTCCGGTTCTCAGATTCTGGGGTTCTGTTTCATCCATCCCATACAGACTGGCATGGGGACATTATCAAAGGCCTAGAAGCATCTTCTCTGAGATTGTTCCTTCCAACTCACGGATTACCCAGTAATAACAGCAACTCAGACTTGGTAGAGACTTCAGGGTGATGAGTGATCATCCAGCCTTTATTTGGCTGGCATCCTCCAGTGAAAGGGAACCGATCACCTTCTAAAGCAGCCAACTCCACTTTGTGATAACCCTGTCAAATTTATCAGTGATTCTATCACTGATTCTATCACTGTTATCAGTTACTATAGATTCTATGGCCTAATTAAGTACGTATTCAGGCAGCTGGGTGGCACAGTGAACAGAGTGCTGGGCTGGAGTAAGGAAGACTAATTTCTCTGACTTTAAATTGGACCTTGGACACTTAATAGTTGTGTGACTCTTGGAAAGTTATTTAACTATGTTTGCCTCAGTTTCCTCATCTGTAAATTGAATTGGAGAAGGGAGTGACAAATCACTCCAGTATCTTTGCCAAGAAAACCCTAATTAGGGTCATGAAGAGTTGGACACAATTAAAATGATTGAACAGTAATTACCCTCAAAGATACAGAGCGCAACCTGTACATAACTAATCATTCTGTGCAACTTTTCTCCATATCCTCCTGTAAGTTCACCCCAAGAGGATGCTTTCAATATTCTGAGGGAAGAGTGTGGTGGTGGGGTGATTAACTTGACATTTTTTTGACAGTAGAAGCATACCAATGGAGCACATGGGTTGCTCATTAATTATTCCTTGCTCTTGCCACGTACCAACTAATTTTCTTTTTTCCTTTTGGTTGTATATTTTTTGAAAACATTTTTAATACAGTTTTTCATCATAAGTCCCTGTTTGTAATATTTATCAGGCTGCTTATACCCTTCATAGACTTCTCCATTGCCTTTAGGGTAGGTAATATGTATTGTCAAATCTTCAGAGATATTCATGACCCATGACTATAGAACAAGATGATCCATGGTAATGTAAATCATTTTTCCCACCATAAACGTAAATCTGCCTCATTGCAACTTCTCCCCATTGCACCCAGCCCTCCCTCTGTACCCAATAAAACAAGCCTAAGTAATTCCTCTTTCAAGTGATAGTCTATTGAAGACCTCCATTAAAATCCCTGCAAGTTTCTTCTTCTCTAGGTGAGATGCTCCAATTTCTATCCCCTCCCTCATTCACAAACCAATTACCTTTCAACATTCCATCTTGGGAAAGAGAATATTAGATTAGCTTCCTACTCATTAAACTCGACAACTGGAAGTAGGAGAAGGGACCTATGAGATCATCAGGCCCATTATGTAAAAATCTTGCCTCCAGTCTTTGCTTGCACAGCAGCCTGTGGGGCGACTCTGGGCAGGCTTTCTCATCATTAGAATGGAGATAACAATATTAATTCTGCCTATTTCTCTGTGATGAAAGCAGTTCAAGTTATACATACACACATGTAAACACATGCATACACATATACATACATGAACACACACAATGCATGTATACATGTGTGTGCATGTGTAGGACCCTCCTGGCTGTTTTGCTGATGAGGGAACTGAGGCCCACAGAGTCGAAATGACTTGGCCAAGGTCACTTAGCTAGGGAGAGACAGAACAGGGGTGAGAGCCTGGGTCTCTTGACTCTTGGCTTCTTTTCCTTTCTCATTCAGCTTTCTGGATTCCTTTAATCTTCTGCCACCATCTCAGATCAGTTCATGTGCTAGGGACTACTTTGTGCCCACTATTCCCTGCTAAGAGAAGGAGAGAGAGAAATTTAGCCAGCGAAAAACAGCCTATTGGGCAGGGAACAGGGGGATTCCAAGAGGGAGCGGCAGTGCTGTTTATCATACACTATGTAAGACAGATGTTAAAGCCCAAACAATATAATTTTACTCTGGTGTAAAGGCTGCTGAACCGTACAAGACAGCTTTAACTAAAGGGAAAGTCTCCTGGGGCCTCCCTTGGGGAGCTGTGTGATGGGAACAGAGTGAGTTTTAATTTTAGTCTGCAGATAGAAATAGTGTAACCCAGCACCCTTGTCACTGACAGGCCCTGGCTTTGTCATGATGCCTTTCCTTCGCTGTAACACTAGAGGTTTTACGTCAGAGTCTCCTGTTTCAAGGCATTAAATATTTACCAACAACCTATTGGCCATATGTCATGGAGCGTGCCTGGTGACAGACCTGCCTCTCCCTCCCTTTTATTCTTTTTTTCCCTATTTAATCATCTTGATTTTTTATTATTCTGAACACCAATACGCATAGATATTTCCATAGGTGAAGAAAAGAAAGAAAATTGTGCTCTATGTAAAATTATGAATCTTTATCACATATGCTATTTGTTAAAGTACATTGAATACATTGAACATCTTAGTATCAAAGCAGTTCTGCTTATCAGCACCTCCCTATAAACTTTCTTCTGTTAGCTTCTGTGCATTAAAAAATGTTTGTAACCCTCTTTTCCTTCTTTCTTTTTTAGCCTCCCTTTTAAACCCCATACCCCAGGCCTCAGTTACCAAATTAAAAAAATATCGCTAACTCTTGTAACAAATAATCCAAACAGCTCCTCACATCAACATCAGTGCATGGACTGGAAGACCTGAGTTAGAATCCAGCCTCAGGCACTTTCTAGCTGGATGAGTCACTTAATCTGCCTGCCTCAGTTTCTTTAATTGTAAGAGGAGACTTATAATAGCACCTAACTCTCAGAGTTGTTGCAAGGATAAAATGAGATAAACTGCTTAGCAAGGAACTTAAGAAAGGTTTATTCCCTCATTCTCTTCCCTCCCCATGTCCTTAGCACCTTTTCAAATGGATTCTGCAATATAGGATGTATTTTTCAGTTTATAGAATCTTAGTTGTCCATTTCTATTCCCCTCTCTCTTCCTCCTAAGTTACTTGGCCTTTATAAACGTTACATTCATGTAATACCACCTTTTTGCTTGGGCCGCCATGGAAGATGTCAACTCTCCTTTTTCATAGCTCTCTTAATCTGACCCTATTTTTCTGGGTGATCCCCTGCCCTCCCCCAGTTGCTGAGATAAATCTTTTCAGAATCATGGTGATTTGAAGAGTAGGATAATGTTCAGGACCTCAGGACATCCAATCTTGGATTCATCTTTGCCTCTTCCTTCCCCTCAGCTTTGAGTCATGATCAGTTACCAAATGTCATCTATTACATCCCTACCACCTCTGTCTCATTTGTCCCTTTTCTCCATTCCCCTGGTCATCAAATTCGGTCTAGCTTTCACCAGGCACTTTCCAGTGAATTATCTCGACAGTCCCTTGGTTGGATTCCTGGCATCCCATGTTTCCCCTCTTCAATCTCTTTTCCACACCACTGTCAAAATCATATTCCTAAGGCATAGATTTAACCTTGTTATTCCCTTGGTTAGGAAGCTTCAGTGTCTCTCCTATCCACTGAAGAAAATTAAAAAATAAAACAAAACCAGAAGCAAAACTCCTTGCCTTAGCAAGGAAAGCCTTTTGCAATCTACTTCCAGCTTAATTTTCAATCAATCATTCAATCACCAAGTATTTATCAAATACCCGCTACATTGCAGGACTTGGGCTTGTAGCTGGATACAAATATATAAGTACAATGAATGAAGCAATCCCTGCTTGCCAAGGGCTTATAGTCGGGTGGGGAAGATGATAGAAAGAGAGAGAGAGAGAGAGAAAGAGAGAGAGAGACAGAGAGAGACAGAGAGACAGAGAGAGAGACAGAGAGAGACAGAGAGAGAGACAGAGAGACAGAGACAGAGAGAGAGAGACAAAGAGAGAGAGACAGAGAGAGACAGAGAGACAGAGACAGAGACAGAGAGACAGAGACAGAGAAACAGAGAGACAGAGAGAGACAGAGACAGAGAGACACACACAGAGAGATAACTGATATTTGCTTCTGAGGGGAGCAGGAGGCATGTGCCTGGGGATCTGCTCTTTCTCTCACCTATACAAGAGGGGTATTAGGTTAGAATTTTATCTCTATATATCTATATCTATACATATGGAATTATATCCACTACACTTCAAATATCTGTAAGTCTAGGGATACAATATTTTTGGGGATCCAGGAAACACATTACTTTCCCTAATCACTCTCAAAAAGGCACAATTAGTTTAATATTTCCTGCTGAGTTTCCTCCTACTAAATTTTGGTTACACAAAAAACCATCATAAGAAGGAAACAGAAAGTAAACTAATTTGTCTAAGCAAAACACTATGTAGAATTGGGGGAAGTTATGGAAATTGGAATAGATGAAAGAATACACAATAATAAAGGAGTTCTTTAGCTAGGAATGAGATCAGACGCCTCAGCTCAACTACCAAGAAGAGGAACAATCTCATCAATGAATCTGCTTGAGGCAGGCTCTTGGGGATGTAAGGTTTCAGAAGCTGTGAGACATGATGGAAGTCAGATCTTCCACCTGTCTATAGCTGTGGGAGCTCCTGTTAGCCACCACCCCCATCTTGTCTATGTCCCCAGGTTCTCAAATGTGTTCATTTTCTGAGTGTACTGGCTCAGAAAGGTTTCTCACCCAATCAGGAGTCACGCCTTGCTCCGCATATGAGGCACAGCATTATTTTTTTAGACACCATCATCATCATCATCATCATCATCATCATCATCATCATCATTAATTATTGTATTAGAGGGCACCACCAAGTGTCTTTTAAGCACCACCCAATGAGGTGTTTTATGTACACACATACATATACACATATACACACATGTGTACATACACACATATAATATATGTGTGTATATGTATGTGTTTATGTATACACACATATGTGTGTGCATAAACAAACTACAAACTACAAACAAAACTACAAAGTCATTAGGTATAAGAAAGTTAGGTGGAGGAGATGGAGGGCAGTAGCATTCTCTCTCTGGAGGATCACTTTTCCCCTTTGGCCCCCTCCTCTGAGTGGTCAATTCCTTCTAGAACCTTTATTTTAAGGAAAATGTTCACATTCACTCCTTCATTTGTCTCTGGGCTCTACGTCTGACTCTCCAGCCTTCTTTCTCCTCCATGCCCCTGCACAGATTACTTCTCCTGCCCCCCCCCAAACCTCCTTTGTAGTTTCTTTCTATGTGTTCATTTTGTACTTAACAGCTAGGCAGGGATGAGGCTGGATTTGGTCCCTTCCTCTGATTGGTCAAGGAGACCTGAGTTCTACCCTGCCTCAGACACTCACTAGCTGTGTGACCCTAGATGAGTTACTTAACCCATCTCCTTCTCAATTTCCCCATCTGTAAAACTGGGATCATAATAGCACCTACTCCCTGAGGTTGTTGTAAAGAGCAAATGAGTTGACACAAGGGCTTTGCAAATCTAGTATTATGGTAACTGTTAGAAGGATGATGACGATTCTCAGGGCTAGCACGATGCCCTACCCATAAGAGTTACTTAACAGATGTTTGTTTTCAGGTGTAGAAAGGGAAATGATGGCCTGAACACTGAAGCACCTAAACCTGCCCTGGACCAGGTGGACCAAGCCTTGGTTAAACTCCTGAGGTCTTAGAGTTAGTAAGTATCCAAGGTATGGTATGAGCTTGTCTTCCTGATTCCAAGTACATGTTCTATCCGATGTTATCCTAATATTGCAAAAACTCAAAGTTCTTCCCCATCCTGGTTACCTGCTTGTATGTGGCATGCTGGTTAGAGCTTGCTTTTTTCATTCATTTATTCATGTATACCTTTATTGTTGGATTGGATTGGAAAAGATGGTTGGGAGGCAGCTTGGAACCTGGCCCCTGGGTCTTTTTTCATTGTCTTCAAACGAATTCACCCACATAATTATCTTTAGTCATAGATAGATAGAATAGATAGATAGATATCTATAGATACATAAATAGATAGCTAGAAGAGAGCTTGGGGGTCATCTGGCACAGCTCTCCCATTTTAGAGATGAGGAAAATGAGGGTAGGGAGGTTGTCACTTTGAAGATCACTCAGGCAGGGAATATAGATAGGTTTGGAACCTTCTCCAGAGCCCTTTCCATAGTACAACACCAAGGCCCAGCAGAGATGCGAATAAGAAACCATTTCCCAAGGAAACGTAGTGGCTTCTGATATTAAAGACAGCATTAGAGTATGCATGTAGAAATAATGTCATGTCTGGCTAAATTAATTATGTAAGTCTCTTGGAATGCAAATATGAGCCATTTTGCATTGGGATGGTGTGGATATTTTATGGGCATAGGAGCAGCCTTCCTGGAGCCTGGGACAATATTTATGAATAGCCATAATAATAACTCATATTCAGCTAATATTCCACAGTATGCTCTCCTTACCACAACCCCTGTAAGACCAAATTTTATCATGAAAAAAGTTCTGTACTTGGAAGTGGCAGATCAGGGTCTGAATCCTGTCTTTAGCCCTGGCTTTGTGACCATGGCTAAAGTCATTTAACTTTTCTGTGCGTCAACATCATCATCCATAGAATAGGACTACTAATGTTTGCACTGCCTCTCTCACCAGGTTGTTATGAGATAAATACTCTGTAGACCTTGAATCACTAGAGGAACACCCTTTGTTTTTGTCCCATAATATCATTAATGAGAGCACTGTTATCTCCATTTCATAAATGAGGCACCTAAGGCTCACATGAAAGACTCACTAACACTCTTTTTCCTTCCATCACTTCCTTCTCCTTTTTTCTCTTCTCTTTCTCTGTCTCTCTTTATGTATACACACACACATGTCCCTTTCTATATGTCTGTCTCCCCCTCTCCTCTCTATCTCCTTCCCTCCCTCCCTCCCCATCCATGCATCCATGCATCCATCCATGCATCCATCCATGCATCCATCCATGCATCCATGCATCCATCCATGTATCCATCCATGCATCCATCTCTCTCTCTCTCTCTCTCTCTCTCTCTCTCTCTCTCTCCATCTATCTATCTATCTATCTATCTATCTATCTATCTATCTATCTATTATCTGTCTGTCTCTGTCTATGTCTGTCTGTCTATCTCTCTCCCCTCTCTGATTTCATTTGTATAGGGAATAGCAGTCATATAACTCTTAAAAAATAAAGAACTGCACCTGCCCCGTTATTTATAATTCTTTATAGTCTTATAGAGGAATATTGAGACTTGACCTGCATCATTCAGCCAGTAGACATCCAAGATGGGGCTTCAACCAAAGTCTTTGCTATTCTGAGGTTGGTTCCCTACCCATTATGCCATAGGGCCTCTTGGTCATGAAGTTAATGAATGAGGCATCTAGCAAAGGGGTGGAGAATCAATGGCCACATGTGGCCTCGAGGGCCCAGGTTCCCCAGCCCTGGCCAGAACTTAAAACTGAGTCTTCTGACTCTTAAGTTCAGAGTTTCATCTAATTTGGGCTAGGAGTCCTGAAAGTCTTAGTATATTTTAAAGCATTATTAGTTTAATACATACTTGATGCACCATGTAGGGACTGTATATTTTAGACCATATGTTAGGAGGTGGGGACAAAAACACAAAAATAAAACTGCTTCAGCCTTCAAAGAGTTTACATTCTATCAGTATATGAAGAATAACATGGGTTAAAAAAGCTTGGAACAATTTGGTTACTAGTGGTGATTCGTTTCAGTACTTTACAGGGCTGTGAATTTCCTGGTGTGGGTATTCCTTCCAGTGATGCAGATTTCAACCTCTTTGTGCCTCGAGATGAGATCTTTAGGAACTCCTGTGTCTCCTCCAAAATTCTGTACCTGGTGGTCATATCTGATGGCTTCCCAGTCAGGGAAGCTGGTCAGGTCTTTGGATGACACAGCCTTTTGCCAGGCCTGTGCTCAAAGTTTCCAGCTTAGCAGGGCCAGTCAGAGCTTACATTTCTTTTCCTTAGCCTTTGGGGAGCCAAGAACAACTCCTCATCATGATGAGTATCAGAGGAGAATTTTAGTTGGGGGTGACTGTGGGGAGGACCTCTTGTAATTAGTAACATCTAAATACTTCTTTGATGGATTTGCAGTCTCCTTACTGGGGGAACTCACTTCTATGGTGAAGACTGAAAGCCTTCCACACTTTCTTATCTCCTCTGACTCCTGTTAATATCTCCTATAAATCTTCCATAGAGCCCCTACCTGAAGTGCTATAACATTTCATGACTGCCCACCAAGAACATATGTTGTCCATAAGTTGCTCCTCATGACTGGCCTGCTTTCTTTTCTAGACATACATCATTCTCCATATTAATTTTTTCATAAGATGTTTTTTTCTTCCTTTTCTTTTTGGCAATGCATTTTACAGTCCAATTAATCACTGCTTTATTGTATTTAAATATTTATGAAATCATTGAATTTGTGAACCAGAAGATGACATAAAGATTATCTTTTTCATTTTCTATACTTCTTTACAGATGTGTGTGGGACAGAGTGAGTATACATATAGGGTGTCCCAAAAGTCTTAGAGCAGTCTTAAACTTTGATCAAACAGCTAGGAGGCACAGTGGATATAGTGCTGGGCCTAGAGTCAGGAAGACTCATCTTCCTGAGTTAAATTTATTTCAGACATGTACTAGCTGTGTGATTCTGGTTTACTACTTCACTGCTGTCTCCCTAAGTTTCCTCATCCATAGAATGGGAATCATAAGAGTACCTACTGTGTGAGCCTGGGCGAGTAACCCCATTTGCCTCAGTTTCCTCATCTGTCAAATGAACTGGAGAATGAAATTGCCAACCACTGCAGTACCTTTGCCAAAAAACCCAAACCAAGCCCAAATGGAGAGTCCCAAATTCCCTTCTTGCTGACCTGGTAGAGCTCCAGGCTTGAAGTCAGGAAGACCTGAGTTCAAATCACACCTTAAACCCTTCCTACCTGTGTCACCTTGGGCAAGTCACTTAAGCTCTGTCTGACTCAAGTTTTCTTAATTATAAAATTGGGATAATAATAGCACTTACCTCCCCTGGTTGTGGTGAGTGTCAAATAAAATGTTGAGCATAATGCCTGGCCCAACGAAAACCATAGAAAATATTAGCTATCATTATTATAATGATAAGCAATTGTATTTTTTTGGGGGAGTATTGAAGCATCTATGTGATGATCAGTGTTGCTTTGTTAACCATGGTCAATGGCTTTCATTGACTATAGCCTGTATTAGTAAGTTACGTAATATGTCCTAAGCACCAAAAAATACTGAACATATCATTGTCTCCAACTGACTTAATCGGAAATCCTGTGGGCATGAGGTAAAGTATAACACATCATTCAACGTTAATAAGGGAGCAAGCATGCTTCATATTATGTGGGGCACTTTGTTTATTCTGTAATCAATTTTTGTTGACTCCTGGTGAGAGCTAGCTGCATGGTGGGGCATTCATTTTTCTAGGAAATCTGGAAATTTGCTAGAAATGAGAAGTATTATGGTAAGGAGAGATGTGCTATGCTTGAAAAAGAATATAATCTGTTGGACAGAGTGAAACCTGAGAACAAAGGCATTGGGGTACTCTTTCTGGGTCTACTATACATACACATATACATACATACATATATATACATACAGACGTACATATATATATGTGCATGTGGATTTTAATAATTAAATTCTAGTACTTATTTTTTTTTTAAATTTAATTTTTTCAATCAACAAAAATCTATTTTCTTTCTTCTGCCTTCTCTCTGACATTGGAAAAAAGTAAAACAAAACTGAATGAAACAAATTTCTTCATTGTCCACATCCCCAAAATAGACATCTAATTCTGCGCATTAAGCCTGTCACCTCTCTGTCAGCAGGTGGGTAGTGTTCAACAACTATTCATCATCATTGTGACTTATCCATCATTATGTATCGTAGCCAGTATGTGTCAGAGGCATCGCTTAAACCTCACTAACTAACCAAACATGCTTTCAATAGATACTGACCAGGTGCCAGGAACTGTGCTAAGCACTGTGGGTACAGAGGGGCAAAAAGCAATTCCTGCCCTTAGAGAACTTACATTCTAATGGGAGAGAGAGCATGGGAAAAAAAAGTACGTACAAGATACTTAGAGAAGAAAAGGAGAAGAACCTTAGAGGAGAAGGCAGAGACTGGGAAAGAGCTCCTGCAGAATGCAGCCTTTGAGCTGCCTGTTGAAAGAGACCAGCAATGCCAAAATACAGACAGGAGGTCAGAGAACATTCGGGGCACAGAGAAGATGTAATGTGTAGGGAACAGTGAATGGATCTTAGAATGCATAGAGGGGAGTAAAGCGTGAGAAGACTGGGAAGATAGGAAGGGACCAGTCAGTGAAGATCATTAAATGTCAAAAAGGCAATGAATACTTGATTCTTGAGGTAATAGGGAGCTATTGGACATTATTGGGAGGGGTAGGGATAACATGGTCAGACCTATGCTTTAGAGAAATTATGTATTTTATTATTTATTTATTTTGGTTTTAATTTTTTATGACCTTGGAAAATCATTTTGTCATGGAAGTTTGGAATGGGCAGACTTGAAGGAGGTAGACCATGGAGAACAGCTTGGGTGAGGGAATGAGGGTCTCAACTAGAATCTTAGCAGTGTGAATGGCAAGAAAAGGACATAGACAAGAGATAATATTAGGCTAGAAATGATAACATACAAGACAGTCGATGACCTTAGGGAGTTATTTTTCTATTGGAGGTACCATGTCCACTATATATTGTCTGGGTGGAGATGGCTGGCATAGGACATATTGATATTATTCAATCATGGGATCATGGGACTGTGGAACTTGAAGGGTCCTCAGAGGACACACAGCCCAAAGGTCTCATTTTACAGATGAAGAAGCCAGAAAAGACTGTGGCTTGCCCAAATTCATCCAGTTAGTAAACTGCAAAATCAGGATCCAAACCCAAGTTTTCCTATTTCAAATCCAGAACATTCTTTCCGTAGAACTAGTTATTTTGAAAGCAGTTGGTTAAGTTTGCCCCAATTGAAGCTTTTTATTTTTTCCAGGCAATTTATGGCAAACCAAATGAACCATTCTTGGGTACCCCAGCCATGCACATTCCTTTTACCCATTTAAGAAGCAGGGGCTGTGGCGGTTGGGTAGTTTTATTCATTGCTAGATACTGTTTACAACTTGACTTGAGCAAATTCTGATCTCTTCTGTTTTAACGTTTCTCTAGGAATCCTGCTGTTGATTGGAGCTGATGCTTCCAGACCCGGCTTCATCTGTGTTCCCCATTCATTGCTACCTGGCTCCATCTCTGGTACAATAAATAGCTGGTGCCTCCCAGGACCTGGCTAGCTAGCTCCTTCACCTTCTACATCCTGGGTCCCTCAGTGGCTGGTGGCCCTTAATTAACTCTGAATTTCTAGTGTTGGGAAGTTACCATTGTCACGACTGATTTCAACTTCCTTCAGAGAAATTCTTTTTTCAAAGAACAAAAATCATTTTTCTTCCCTATTTACCTCCATCCCATTGAGGGAAAAGTAAAAACAAAAATCCTTGTAACAAATTTACACAAATATGCGGGTAAGCACAAACAAATTCCCACCTTGTCTGTGTTCACAAATGTCTGTCTTACACTGCATCTTGAGTCCATCTTCTGTCTGTCAGGATGTGGGTAGAAGAGGTTGTCAGAGGCTATCCAGAATCATCATTAGTCACTGCATTAGTCAGAGTTCTTAGGTCTTTTAAAGCTTTTATCTCTATGTGATTGCTAAATAAAATTGTCATTATATGAAATTTGTTGATTTTATCATATGTGGTGAAAAGGTTGAGGGTGGATGGAAGTGAATGAATTTAATGCATTTATTAAGTGCTTACTATGTGTTAAATTCTGTTCCTGCTCTCAAAGCATAATGGGGGAGACGCCACACTTAGGGGAGTGACAGTCAGGGAGGGGAAATTTGGTTTGAAAAGTTATGGGACTGGTGAGTGGAGCCATTGAGGAGGAGATGCACCTTGTCAAGGAACATTGAAAGAGGTGACTCTGATCACGGAATGGGGGTGGGAAGGTCCCAAAGTCACTGGCATGGGGATGGGATCCCAAGGCCATTGGTGAGGTTATGGAGATGGTGGGAGGTTAAAGAATGAAGCAAAGCATGTCTAAGGCTTTTTCTCTTTTGGTAGAGGTAGTAACCAAGTAAAAAAATCAAGACAGTGAGCCCCAGGTGGGAGTTCTGGGGGTGGAAGGGACACTTCCTTTAAGGCCTCTGGTTTGGTGATATTTGGCTAAAACGTGGAAAAAAAATGGTGGGAGGGTAGAGAAAGGTTTTTTACCCCAGTGAAATCACAGGCTTGACTAAAGAAGAACACAAGGTGGAATACAGTTAAGTGCATAAAGAGATGAAGAAAAACCTTGAGGTCAGATGAAGGGGAGATTGCTTCTAGCTGAAAAGAAGGAGGGAGCCTTTCACCTGGGCATTGAAGGATTGGGCAGATAGCAATATACAGTTCTCAGGGAGAAGGGTGTAATGGTAAAGAAATCTGAAGATCTTCCCTGCCCCTTAATGGACCTCACAAGCAAGATCCCACACAATGGATCCCACACAATGGATCCTAGCGAGAGAAGCTTGCTCAGGGAAGATTTGTTTTTCAGGAAGGTACACCTTTTGTTTCTTTGTAATTAGGCAGTGGGTCAAGAAGGTTGTGATGTCCTCTGACCCTGAAGAAGGGGATATATCTACATCTACATCTACATCTACATCTACATCTACATCTACATCTACATCTACATCTACATCTACATCTACATCTACATCTACATCTACACCTACACCTACACCTACACCTACACCTACATCTACACCTACACCTACACCTACACCTACATCTACACCTACACCTACA
>CM053601.1:164594524-164608527 GCA_028646575.1 Pseudocheirus occidentalis
GGAGCTCACTTAGGGGAAGAGTTGTGTGATTTGACCAGACGAGACTCTGAGCAGCTGTTGAGTGCCCCCCCCTTTGAAAACCCAGATGTTGGTGCTTCTCTCTCTTTTAACTAACTATATAGGTATGTGATGATCAGACAGCTAGAAACCCTGTCTGTTGTTCTGCTGAATTATATAATTTTCTCTGTCTCTTTTTTTTGTCTGCTTGTAATTTGTTTGTATTTTTTTCTGAAGTTCAGGATCCTACCTGATGTTTTCCCCTGAACTAAGTGAATGATATATATGTTTGATTAAAGTAAGATTGTTAACCCCTTTGAGTTCCTTTCTTTTAGAAAAGCATATGAAAGAACACACGTTAGCAGCCATCCAGGGTATGCTAGGGTGCTTGCTGTTACAGGGGGTAATCGAGATTGTAGACAAAGTGTATGTAATGAGCTTGAAAAGTTCTTTTTTATAAGAATTAGTGTCAGTATTGAATAGTGGATAGGGTTCTGGATTTAGAGTCTGGAAGACATGTGTTCAAATTTCACTTCAGTTATTTATTAACTTTTTATTTATATTTATTTATTTATATAACATTATTTATTTATATAAATATTATTCATTTTGTAATATTTTGTAGTATTATTTTGTAATAATAATATTGTAAATAAATATTATTTATTTATATAACATATATAATGGACATGCCACTTAAGAGCTCCAAACATCAGTTTCCTTATTTATAAAATGAGCATCAGACTCAGTGGCTTGGAAGACCCATTCTAGCTCTAAATCTGCAGCTGTATCAAATACTAACTCTTCTTTCTCTTCCCCCCCCACCCCGCACTTGCCTCAACCTTTTAGCAGAAGACTAACGAGCAATTTCTGCAGTTAGGGTTTAATTCATTGGCTCTTGTCACCATGCTACTGCTCTTAGTACAAAAACTTCCTTTCCCTCTACTCATCCTGGGGACGGAGTGCTCCTTATTGCTCTTTGGCACAACCTCAACTCATCTCACAGAATGTTAGAGGTCATAGGATCATGACTTTAGAGTCGGAAGGCCCCTCTGAGGCAGGCTAGTTCAATCATTTGACATATGAGAAATCTGAGCCAAGTGAGGCATTGTGAATCACTCAAAGCTATGTAGGCATCCAGCCCTTTGTGGTAGGGCTGGGACAAGAACCTGGGTCCTCTGAATCTCAGAATACCTCCTTTTCCTATGACATAACCACCTTTACCCTAATTATGCTTAGGTTGGCTTACTAGATGGGCAGAGTAGGTGGTAACATCCTAATATAATTTGAGATGCTCTGGGAAAGAGAATCCTGCCTAAATAAATTTCCCCAACTAGAGTGACCCTTACAGAGAGCATGTCCCTGAGGGAATGGAACATCGTTGTCCCTTTTGAAAAGAGGAAGGGAGAAGCCATTATATTTGGGTTGCTAGCCAGAAAATAAGCGCCAGTGAGGTGTTCCAGTGGAGGGAGGGAAGAATGGGTCTTTTCTCATTTTCACAGCTGCTAGTGCTTTGCCTTGCAAAATTATATTTACTGTGAATGTGTATCTACAAACACACATGCTCACACACACACATATAAATAAATTTATATATTATATAATTATATGTAATATTTTACAAGGGAAGAAACTCAGGCCCATAGTCCCAGAGAAGCTAAGTAACTTGTTCAAGGTCACACAAATTTTAAGTAGCTGAGTTTGAACTGTAACTCAACTCTTCTGACCTCAAACTCTGTTCCCCTGATCTCATTCTGTTTTTCACTTAAAGAACAAAACACCTCCCTCCCTTTTCTCCTACAATGACTTCTCTCTTTACACCCCCATCCTACCCCCACATATATACAAAATATGTCACCAACTTTGGCGTTGAGTCAAGGCTCAGATATAGTTGAATCTCTCCTTCCCACTTCCAAATTATTCTACATACATAATTTTATATATATCTAATCTCCCTGAGAAAACAAAATAGCTAATATAACATTGTTTGAGTGTTTGCAGAGTGCTTTATCTATATCATATCTTCGACCCTCACAAAAACTCGGAGAGATAAGTGCTGTTATAATCCCCATTTTACAGATAAGGAAGCTGAGATGGAGAATGATTTACCAGGAGTTATGCAGCTAGTGAGTACATCAGACAGGATTTGAACTCAAGACTTCCTGACTCCAAGTTAAGAGCTCAGGGCCTTGGGTACATCGAGAACAAGGAAGCTCTAGGAGTTGGGTTGCCAGATTCCTTCCCTTTTCAAACCCCTTTCAGAATGTACATGAAACCCCCACTTGTAAGGAGAATATTTCCAAGAAAGATGTCAATTATAGTCTTCATATTAATGTAGTGCCCACATCTGATTTCTCACTTTTCAGACTTTGACACCCTGGGACCAGACCTGCAAAGGGTGGTCCCTCCACCTTCTCAGAATTGTTGGGGGGAACCATTAATATTGGGTTGGGGGAGGCAGCAAGGTGGAAGAGGGTTTGGAGTCAGAGGACCTAGGTTTGAATTTGCTACTGATGGTCAGTGCCGCCTCTAAGAGCAAATCACTTAAGCCTCCCTGGGTTTCAGTTCCTCATGAAACAAGGTGCCTGGATTAGGGGATCTCTGAAGACCCTTTTGGTTCTCAAGCTGTGATTTTGTAAGGAGGCTGTGTGGGAAGGGGAAGCAGTGTGGTACTTGGAAGGGGGTAAAAGGACTTGGGTGTGGGTCACCCTTCTACTTCCTGCTTGTGCCATCAGTAAATAAGCATTCATTAAACACCTAATATGTGCAGGTCACATCACCAAGCATTTTTTTAAGCACCTACTATGTGCCAGGTACTGTGCGAAGGGCAAGGGATACAAAGAAAGGAATAAACAGCCCCTGCTCACAGAGAGCTCAACCTTATGTGACCTTTGGCTTCAAGTAAGCTCCCTTAGCCTCCATTTTCTCATCTGTAAAACTAGGGGCTTGAACTCCATAAGTTCCCTTAAGGTCCCTTTCAATTCTTTATCAATGATTCTATATTTTGAGAGTTTGTGACATCATTTGAGACAGAGCTAGGCAAGAGAGAGTGTTATAAGCACAATTTCAGATGCTACTTCAATGTACAAATGAAGAAAAAGTGTGTGAGAGAGAGGAAGAAAGAGAGAGAGAGAGAGAGAGAGAGAGAGGGAGAGAGAGAGAGAGAGAGAGAGAGAGATGGTGGAGAGATGGGGGAGAGAAGTGGGAGGGAGAAAAGAGGAGACAGGAAAGAAGAGAAGTAGAGGGAGAGAGAGAAAGGGAGAGGGAGAAGATGCTGAGAGCTCTCTTCTCTCTCTTCTCTCCCTCCCTCACCATCCCAGGACCTAGTTCATGCCACATCCTGATCTGGCTGAGAGAGGTTACACTTCTGCAGCGGGCCATGGCACAAGTTTCGGTGAGGCAGGCAGGTGGTTTCTAGGGGCCTCTGGCCATGCCAGCCCACGTGCTCACTGGGTAAGCTGTTTTCTGAGATCACACCTTGCCGTGGAGTCAAGAGGAATCTCAGCGGTGGCTCTGGCACTTGTGGCGTCACGTGGTTCCCTCCAAGGGGGATTCAGGCAGTTTCTCCGAGGAGGACACTTGTCTTATCTGGGCTTCATTGTTTCTTTTTTCCCTCCATCTCGAGACTGAAGGAGCTGAAGCAGATGACCTATGGGTCTCCTTGTTGAGCTGGGAAGGCTTGTGTTGTGCCAAGCACACGTGCGGATGCGTGCCAGCAATCCTCCAAGCCCTTTCTGGCTCTGGGAGTGCTGGCTGATGGGCACATACTTTAGGTCTGAGTCCCATCCTTCCCCTTCCCCCTCTCTACCCCTCATATACGCAGCCTTGCCATAGGCCTTCACATGCCTGGGCAAAAAACAGACATTCCCCCACCCCATCCTTTCCTTGATCTAATCCATTCTTCAGAATTGTTAAAGTAATCTTCCTCTGAATCCACTCCACCACCTCAACATGTACACACACACACACACACACACACACACACACACACACTTCATTTTACTAATGGGGAAACTGAGACCCAGAAAGCTTCTGTGACACAAGTCACCAACTGGTGGAACCAGGATTTGAATCTAGGTAGAGAGCAGGAGAAGAGAGAAAAACTGACCCCATTTTTACCATATCAGACTACCTCTCTCTGTAGCAACCCTGCTTTTCATTATAATAACAACAACTGATTTTTATATACCATTTGCTATGAACTAGGCCCAGTGCTGTGGGAGCTAGGTAGCCTGATGGATAAAGCACTGGGCATGGAGTCAAGAAGACTCATTTTCCTGAGTTCAAATCCAACTTCAGAAACTTACTAGCTGTGTGACCCACGGCAAGTCTCTTGATCCTGTTTGCCTCAGTTTCCTCATCTGTAAAATGATCTGGAGAAGGAAATGACAAACCACTCTAGTATCTTTGCCAAGAAAACCCCAAATGGGATCATGGAGAATCAGAAAAAATGACCAAGCAACAAAACAACAGAAAGCACAGTGCTCAAGGCTTTACCTATATTATCCCCACTGATCCTCACGACAACCCTGGGAGATAGGTGTTATTATAGGTGGGGCTACTGAGAGGGTCAGAGGTCATTTCTCATTTACACTGTACAGGATATCCCCAAAGTCTTTAGTGTTAATAGCTTAAAACTGCAGTAAGACGTCTGGGACACTTTGCGTGTGTCTTGTATGAGAGTTCCTTGAAGGTAGGAAGTGTCTTAGCATTTCTTTGTATTCTCAGTGCTAAATACACTGCTTGGCAAGTAGTAAATAGTTAATAAATACTTGTTGGCCCATTTCCTAGAGAAGGAGAGACTGAGGCACGTAGAGGGGAAGTCACTGGCCCAATTCCTCAAAGCTAGTAAGAGCCAGAGCAGGATTCAAATCCAGTTGTTCTAACTCCAGAGCTGGACCTCTTTCTACCACCTTTTTTTCATCTTGTTTCTTTGCTAGCCGGTCCCAGAGAGAAGTTATCTGGGGAGTGAACTAAGCCACTCAATTCCATTTTTTTAACCTATTACTTCTTAAATTCCACCATCGGTTTTCTCTATCAGGTGAAAGCAGAGCAGGGAAGGATAATTATCCACTGCTTCTATCTCCTGAAAAATAAGAAAAGAAATGCATCGTAATGAGATTCCTCATTCTATGGGCCCTTGGTTGAAGCCTTTTGACCTGGGTAGGCTTTGACAGTTTCTGCATTGCTGTCAAAGCTTTTGTTTGTGGATGACTCAAAACCAGCGATTCTCCACCCACACCCCCCCTTCCCCACCACCTCCACTAACGTGGGTGCTAAAGGCGAAGGGGACCAGCAAAGGCCGGAGGAGCCTCATATATTTTTCTCTCCTATTTCAGGGTTGTTGTGGCCAAATAATTCCTTAGTTAGCAGTCAGCCTTCTCCCGGTTAGCCTCTCTGTGCTCTCTAGTCTGGTCCCTAGTTTTCACAGAATTTGAAAGTTAGCAGGGACCTCAGTGGGCATTAAATTAAGCCAGCACATTGTACTAGAAGTGATGAGATTTGGGTTTGAATCCTGCTCTACCCCTTACTCTCTTTGAGATTTTAGGGAATCCCAGAAACTTTTAAGACCACATTTTCTTGTTTGTAAATTTAACAGACTGGTCTGTATTATTTTGCTGCAGTTACTTGTCCTTAGTTCTCAAAGAGGATCATGATGTCAAGGAGGTGATGCCCTGACACACAAGTGGATTGGCTTTAAGGGAGGAAGCGTTGTGCAAAGTTTCTCCTTTCTCCTCCAAAACCATCTGGGTCCAGTGGTCAGATATGGATCAGGATGACTGGAGATGACCCAGGATGTGTGGGAGACCTTGGCCATTACAAGTTAAGATCTTTAACAGATCTCAGTCTGACTAAGGCAGTGCCCATACAGTGATTAAGGCTTAATAAGAAATGAGGCAAAGAATGGTCTCTTAAAAAATTCCCCTGGAAGGGGAAGACCTGCAGGCTTTCTGGCCAAAACAGACACGACTGGGTACTGCCTCAGTCAGATTGAGACCCGATTATCTTAAGGCTGCTTTAAAAAACTAACACACTAGTTGTGTGACCCTGGGCAAGTCACTTAATTTCTGTTGATTTACTTTCCTTATCTATAAAATGAAGATGATGACAGCATCTATTTCCCACGGTATTTTTGAGGATCAAGTGAGATAATTGTAAAGTACTCTAAGTGATATATATATATATATATATATATATATATATTTCAGTCATCTTTATCAGTATTATTATTATTACTTAACATTGTCAAAAGTTTTATTTGGGACATGTTGGTTTTTATGGTCCCATGGGACATCCAAGGGCAGGCATTCTGTGGGTAGTTTAGACATATGTGTCTGATATTCAAGAGAATGATCAAGTTGTCAATTTTGGAGTCATTTTTTGAGAGAACTTGGTGAATGACAGTGACAAGATTGGCATGGGAAAGATTATGTAATATGTACACATATATCAATATATTATGATATATCCCTTCTCTTCTTCCAAATCTGGAAGCATCAGCTCCAATTAAAAGCAGGAATCCCAGAGAAGAGTTAAGACAGAAGAGATGAGTATGCTCAAGAAAGGTGTTTTGACCTAAGAAGTCATAGGAATGTGTGATCTTGGGCAAGTCACTTAACCCCAACTGCCCTGCCTTGTCCCTCTGAAAAGCAAAAAAATAGAAGAAGAAGAAGAAAGAAGGAGAAGGAGAAGAAGAAGAAGAAGAAGAAGAAGAAGAAGAAGAAGAAGAAGAAGAAGAGGAAGAAAGTATAGGAATGGTGAATGGAGTCATAGGGCTATCTGTTGACACACTCTTTCCAAAGGCAATGGTTGATTTGACTACTTGGGACTGGCAAGATGAATTAGTTGAAGAAAGGGATAAAGACAGAACTTTTACTGTGTGACCCTGGGTCACCTTATTTAGCCATTTATTCATTTTTAAATGAGGCTAAATAATAGCACCTATCTCCTATGGTGGTGAGGACAAAATCATGTAATATTTGTCAAGAACTTTGAAAACTTTAAAATGCTAATTATGCTAATTATTACATTCTATCTTAAGGTCAGCTCTAACATTCTATCTCCTAAGTTCCTTTTCAGCTTTTACATTCCATGTTCCGGGTTCTAAGGTCCCTTTCAACTTTAACATTTTTTGTTTTGTGTTTTAAGGTTCTTTAAAATTGTATTGCATGATGCCAAATCAGCTTTTACTGGACAGGGGTGGACATTAGGTCTAAATAATCTGCTGAGCACTTCTCAGATCAGCCCACTTCTTTTAGCACCTGCTTTGCTCACATCAGGCACAGAAAACCCTTTAATTTTTAATGACCAAGAAGTTCCACTGTCTCAATATCACTAAACCAAGTGAGTGCAATTTGTCCTTGCACATTCACAGTTGATAGCCCTCCATAATTATGGGCTTTTGGCAGATGTGTACCTTGTCTTTACCCATATGACAACTTTTTGGTGTCTCTGGCATTCCTAACTCTAATTGAAATCATCTCCAGAGAAGCCCCTAAAAACAAGGGTGGGAAATATTCTGTCCTGTATGCCTAGGACTAGAGTTTTAACCTCTCAATTGACCTTCCTAGTCTCACATCTCTATCTGCCTCTTGGGTATCTTGAACAGGATGTCCTATAGACATCTTAAGCTCAACATGTCCAAAACTGAAGTCAATATTCCTCCACACCCATCCCACCTTCTCTTCTTCCTATTGCTGTTGAGGGGACTATCACCCTCCCAGTGCCCCAACGACCTAGTTATTGTCCTCCACTCCTCACTTCCCTTCCACAACCAATCAGATCCTGTTGTCTCTGCCCATTACATTGCCCTCTCTCCTCTGACACTGTTATCACCTTGATGCAAACTTTCATCACCTCATGCTTGGAACGTTCCAATAACCGATGATCAACCCACTTGATCTTCCTGCCTCAGTTATCTCCTCATTCCAATCCACTCTCCACTCAACTATGAAACCAATCTTCCTAGAATGCAGTTCTCACCATTTCACATCTGTATTCAGTAGACTCCAGATGCTACTGATCAGCTCCAGAATCAAATATGAAATGCTCTGTTTAGCTTTTAAAGCCCTTCCTACCTTTTCAGTCTTCTTATACTGCACTTCCCTCCATGTGCTCTGAGATCCAGTGGCACAGGTGTCCTTGCTCTCCCTCTAAGAAGACCCTCCAGCTCCCAATTCTAGTCATTTTCATGAACTGTCCCTATGCCTAGAATGTTCTCCTTCCTCTTCCCTTATTTCTAGCTTCCTTGGCTTTCTTTAAGCCTCAGCTAACGTCTTATCTTCTTCAGGAAGCCTTTCCCCATCCTCATTAACCTTAGAATCTTTTCAGAGGTGAACCCCAATTATACACACACACACATACACACGCTTATATATACAGACACACACATACACACACATATACACACATACATATACAGACACATACACACATATATATACAGACACATGCACACACATATATACACACACGCACACACACTTATATATACAAACACACATATACACACATATACAGACACACATATGCATACATACAGACACACACATATATACACACACTCATATGTACAGACACATGCACATACACACATATATATACACACATGCACACACACTTATATATACAGACACATATATACACACATACACACATGCACACAGACACACACACACACACATATATACAGATACAGACACATGCACACACATGTACATACACATATGTACACACTTATATATACAGCCATACACATATATACACACATGCACACAGACACACACATATATACAGACACACACACATATATACACACACTTGAGTGTGTTTTATTGTCATTATCATTGTTGTTGCTCAGTTGTTTCCGTCCCGTCTGATTCTCTGTGAGCCCTTTCTGGGGCATTTTATCGACAGAGATATTGAATCTCCTTCTCCATCTCATTTGACAGATGAGGAAACTGAAGAAAATGGGATGAAGTGACTTGTTCTGAGTTGCACAACGAGTAAGTGTTTGAGGCCAGATTTGAACTCGGGTCTTCCTGATCACAGGCCTTGCACTCTTATCTTCTGTATCACCTACTCACAGAGAAGTCCTGCTCACATACATACACATACGTGTGCACACACATACACGTGTTTTGTTCGACTCTAATCTTTTGCATGTTTTTAAATTGAAAGCTCTTTGAGACCAGGAATTGTTTTTGGCTTTCCTTTGTGCCCCAGTGCCTAGAATGATGCCTGTAACAAAGGTGCTTGATAAATGTTAGTTGATTGATCGACTAACAATACTCGATACTTTTTCCTCAAAGTTTTGCTTATTTTTCCTTTTTCCAGGGTAACTAAGATTCTGACCTTCCTAGCTTCAACTATTCTTTACCTTAGAAAAGTGAGTTTTAAAAAGACATGCACATGTGGGGACATGTGGAAACACATACACACATATATATCAATATTCACATAGATGTATGTGCATGCATACATACATACACACAATATTCCACTGCCATTTTTAATGGAAAATTTTAGTTTATCCATTCTGATATACCAAAAGAAAACGATGCAAGTTGAGGTTCATAAAATTTTTCTTAAGGAAATTCACCTTCAAGCTAAGATGAAATGTAGACACTTTCAATCTAAAGAGAATTTAATTTTAAGAGGTAATTGAGAAATTGGAAAAGGTGGTTGGGGTATATGAACTGGATTCTTTTACTTTTATAAATCATGACAATTCACCTTCTCCAAAACAAGTTAGCGACATAAGTAGTGTATAATTAGCTTCACTTGATTAATAAGGCCCAGAAAATTTGGGTGATTTGCTTAGTCTCACAGCTAGTAAATGCCAGAGGTGGCATTTAAGTCTACATCCCCTAACTGCTGGTCAATAATCTGGCCAATATGCCATTGCTTCTTTTCCTCAAGTAGAGAATTCTGGATACCATATGCAGCAAAATAAACTTCCATAAAAGTAGTCATCCCCCAGAAATCATGGGAACTATTGAAAGTTTTTATAAATGATTAACAGGGTTGGACCTATTCCTTTAGGAGATATTTCCTTGGATAGTTTTGTGAAGATTGACTAGAAGTAAACTGAACAATTATGTAACTGGTAAAGTATCCAGACATCAATAGAAAGGTGAGGGGAATCTTAAAACGTAGTACATCCACAGATATTAATGGAAGAGTGGTGTAAACTTTTGAAGCACGGTCCCTTTATAGCTATGGGTCCTTGAACTCAAGATCGTGCTTTCTGGAAGTTGCCTGGGACTAAGATTGAGGAATAGGAAGGAGGGAAAGAAGTATTTATTAAGCAACTATTATGTGCTAGGCACGATACTATTTATTTAATATATTTAATATAATATTTATATATTATATATAATATAAAAATTAATATTTCATATAATATTTACAAATATTATCTCATTTGTTTCTTACAACAACCATGAGAGGTAAGTGATATAATTATCCATAGTTTTTTTTAACAGTTAAGGAAATTGAGATAGACTGAGGCTAAGTGACTTGCCCGGTGTCACACAGCTAATAAGTGTCTGAGGCTCAATTTACACTCATGCCAACTGACTCCAGACCCATGACTCTGTGCCATTGCTTTCGCCTAGTTGTTACTATCCTATTCAATAGCTCATGATATATAAATATGATAGAGTACTACTCTACTGTTAGAAAAAAGAAAATAGATTATTTTGAAGAGGCATTAGAAGAGTTTTATTAACTGATACAGAGTAAAATGAGCAGAACCAGAAAAAATTTATGCTATGCCATCAAGATTATTAAAATAAACAATTTTGAGGACTTTTAGAAACTGATAAAGAATGAGATGAGCAGAACCAGAACAATTTTTATAATAGAGCAATAATGTACAACTTTGAAAACTGTAACAACTCTGATTAATACGATGACTATTCATGCTTCGGTAGGACTGATGGTGAAATGTACCATCTATTTCCTGACAGAGGGGTTTTGGATTTAAGGTACAAAATAAGACTATACACACACACATATTTATACTATATATGTACACATATACATACACATATAATGGTAATAGATTTGTTTTGCATATAGATATATATACATACATCTACATAACACACATATATACATATACATATACATATACGTACATATACATACATATATACATACATACATACATATATATACTGTTACATGTGGTGGGAGAAAAAATAAATTCCTGTTAATTGAAAAAAATAGAGGAGAAGTACTACAGATTTGGAATACTGCATATATTTTCTGGAGGGGAGAAGAAATGAGCATTAGCATAGCGCCTACTTTTTATCAGGCACTGTGGTACGCACTTGACAAATATTATTGTATCTGATCCTCATAATGGTTCCATGAGGTAGGAGGTAAGGACTGTAATTATCTCCATTTTGCAGTTGAGGAAACTGAGGGAAACAGATTATGTAACTTGCCCAGGGTTGCACAGCTAATAAGTGCCTAGGATTGGATTTGAACTCAGGTCTCTAGGCCCAGAGTTTTTTTTTTTTATCTACTGAGCCATCTAGCTGCCTCATGTTATAGTATTAATTTGCTTAACTTATTTTATGAAAAGAGTGTTCTTACAGAGTAAAGTAGTCTGTCAATGTTTGCAATATAAAATCAAAGCATGCCAATGCAACTTTAAAAAACAAGCAAATGATATCTTCCCTTTGGGTCTCAGTTTCCATATTTGTCAAAGGAGGAGGGGAATCAGATGATCTTTAAAGGCTCTTTCTGGCTTTGACCTTCTATGTTCCTTTGGGCATCTTTCCCCATAGCCTGTGTTCTGATCAGTAGTTCTGGCCACTTCCCCCACTGCCCTCAGGGTCTGAATTTCTTCCTTTTCAGCATTCAATGATAGACATTCTGACGCAGGATGAGTCACCCCACTGGGGACTGGTGTGCACGCATGGGGTACGCATTGAGGAACGAAGGACCATTCTCTTTTCTAGCACAGTGAGGGAACAGGCCTCCTTTTTAATCTCCTTCTATTGATTAATACCATCCACTACATACAGATCGTTATTAGAGTAGGCTCACCAGCCGCATCCATGAATACAAATCCTGCATGTTGATGGACCTAGGTGTGTGTTACACTGACCTCTGCTAGGCTCGGTAAACGCTTTAAAAGACGGCTCTCTCTCCTATCTGAATGATCCTCCCCTTTGTTTTCTTATTCTGACTCATCTTTGAATCAGTAAACTAAATATGTATAACTTGCAAAGATCTCATTTTTGTAAAAAGTGCTTTGTTGGGGAAAGTCAAACTTTGCATAGAGCCCTGAGTTCTCTTGTTCCTTCTTCTTGATATCTTCCTCCTCCGCTTCCTTTAGTTGGAAGAAAAGCTTTTGGGATCAACTTCATCTCTTTCTTTGTTTCTAGAAATTTTGGGAGGTTACTCCTCAGGTTCTGGGCCCTACTTTCACTGATTCAGATTGCAACCCCTAAGTACAGTGTAGACCTTTGGACCAGAGAAACTCAGTTGAAAGCACAGATCTGCTGTTTGTATGACCATGGGCACCTTAATCAACATTTCTGGTGCTCAGTTTCCATCTCTGAAAGATAAAGGGGTTGGACAAGATGCTCTCAGAGGTATAGTTTCAGCCATAAACTATGGCCTCATGCCTCATTAGTTGTTTTATGAGGAGAGCAAATCTTCCTCAGCAGAAAAGCATGATGATCATGTGTCTGGTTTTAACATCTACGGACTTAACTTAATTAGTCCTCAAATGGCTCGACTAGGTGGTGAGGTGGATTGAGTGGTGGCCCTGGAGTCAAGAAGACTCATCTTCTGAGCTCAAATCTGACTTCAGACATTTACTAGCTGTATGACCCTAGTCATGTCACTTCACCCTGTTTGCCTCAGTTTCCCCATCTGTAAAATGAGCTGGGGAAAGAAATGGCAAACCACTCCAGTATCTTTGCTAAGAAAACCCCAGATGGGGGCATGAAGGGGTCTGTCAGGAATGAACATAACAACAACAAAATAATTATTTCAGTGATTCTTTTCCTCCCCCACCATTTCCTTAAAACAAAACGTCCACCGTTTTAATAAAGACATTTTAACTGATGTTGTTTTGGGATTGTAAAGTAAAAGAATACTACTGTCTCTGGAAAATTATAAGTGAGTGTCATTCAAAGATCCATGGAGAAGTGCAAGATGAGTGTGATCAGGCTGTGAGATGTTATATGTAATATGGCTGGTGGCTGCATGCTTGGACTCAAATGTTCACATTTTCTGCTTGGTCAAAGGCTGGCACTTTGGAAGGATGTGACAAGCCCTTATTGGTCCTTGTGACCAGGCTCTGTGTCAGAGAGAATTGGGAAGTGAGAAAGAGCATAAGTAAATCGCCATGGAGTACCATTACATACGAATGAGAGAATAGGAAGGTGAATTAGGATAATTACCAAAGATGCCAAAAGAAATGGTTTGGTCAAGTCAAGAGGCAAGAGCAAGGGATAACTGATGGTGACAGCCAATAGTATCTCAGCAATGACAAGAAAGAAAGGGAAGATCTCTAGTGTACTGGGTAAACAACCCTATGGCAAACCTATAGGATGCTATGGGCAAGAGTTACATGAGGTGGGCAGTCAGGTTTGCCCAGTGGTGGTCTGTACTGATGGAGGGAACATCCATATTGATGAGATCCTATATGTATTCACTACTATCTCAAGAGAGAACCATGGAATGTTGGTTTAAAGGGTAGAATTATATTATTCAATTTCAGAGTAAAATTCAAACTATTAATGAGTCTCTCATAGCTCAAAGCTGATCAGAATTCAGTTCTCTCAAGATAATAATAAAAGTAGCTAACATTTATTTAGTACTTTAAGATGGGAAAAGTCCTTTGATCTCCACAACAACCCTGTGAGATGGGTATTTTTACATTTTTTTTAGACGAGGAAACTGAGACTGAGGATAGTTAAGCCACTTGCCTAGGGGCACACAGCTAATAAATGTCTGAAGCAGGATTCAAACTCAGA
>CM053601.1:164609027-164637290 GCA_028646575.1 Pseudocheirus occidentalis
ATGCAGAAGACGATATGCACCAGGCAAGCCAAACCATCTCTAACCCCTTGACCACCATCTTTCCTCGGAACTTGATGGAGACATCCCAGAACCTTGAAGCCAAGAGCCTTGGGAGTGACAATGTTTCCATCCACTCTCTATAACCATTGTCCTGGAAAACGAGCCTTGTAGAGATGTAGCCTCACAAAGGTTTCTGCGTGTGCTAGGGACACATTTATTGAAGACCCTGAGAAGAAAGACCTCTGCCCTGTCAGATGGTTCAACATCAGAAAGTGGTATAGTTTTATCAGTGGTAATGACATTAAAGGAGATGCAAAAGGGGTCAAATTAGATAACAGTTGTAAAGTGTTTAGCATAGAGCCTGGGACATAGCAAGCACTAGGTAAATGTTAGTTATTATTGTGATGATGAGGATGAGGATGATGATGATGATGATGATGATGATGATGATGGTGGTGGTGGTGGTGGTGGTGGTATTTGAACATCTGCTTGGCTGCTGCACCTTGAGAACCATAGGGGAGAGTCTGAGGAAGGAAATCAGGATAGTAAAGGAACTTGAGCCCATATTGTATGAAAATCATTTTAAGGAATTAGGCATGCTTAAGCTTGAAAAGAGAAGACTCAGAGTAGGGAGAGAATGACAGCTGTCTTCAAGTATTTGAAAGGATATCTTATTGAAAAAGGGAAGGGGGTAGACTTGATTTTTTTAACTCCATGGAGCAGAACAGAAACAGAACCAGGAGCAATTGGTATAAGTTAAATTTGATTGTTAGGGATGACTTCTTGACCATTAGAGCTGTCCAAAGGTGCAATGAACTGCCTTGAGAAGTGGTGGGTTTCTTGTCCTTATAGATCTTCCCATAGAGGCTGGGTGACAACTTGTAAGGTACATTTGAGTGGGGACTCTTACTGTGTATGGGTTGGACTAGGCGGTCACTGAAGTCCCTTCCAATTCTCATATTTTGTGATTCTATGATTCTGATTAATTTCTCTCCATGTTTCCTGGTTATGCCTTCTCAGGACTAGCACAATGAGTGTTGTCCCTCCATAATATACCAAAATACATTTGTCTTGTTACTCTATACAAAATGACCACAGGTTTCTGTGCTTTTTATTAGCTTTAAAATCACCTTCCTTGCTTCCAAATATCTATTATCATTCTCATCCGTGTACCCACCTAGAGAAGCTTCTTTACCACCTTCTAATGTGCTTCTTCTCATCTGTTTACACTTAGAAACCAGATGACCAAGTGTCTTAGAATTATGTGGTAAACATGAGTCAATAGGCCCAGAGTAAAAGCCCAAAGTACTCTAAGAGTTAAATGCATGAGGTTCAGCATAATTGGAGAGCGCTATGAGTATAAAACCTCCTGACTAACAGCTGTGTTTCAGAATGGTGAATACCATTACCAGATAGGTAAGCTCTATATGCTACTTTTGGATCAGAAATGCCATTACCTCGTAAAAAGCTGGGTCTCTTAGTGAGTTCCTTTCACCACAATTTAATTCCGCAAGTATTTATTTGTTAAGCATGGACTATGTCAAGAACTCTGCTAGTTGACGGGGAAACAAAAACAGAAATGAAACAAGATGAAGATCTGCTCTCAAGAAACATTTGTTCTCAAGGGGAGAAACAATGTCTGCACCAATGCATAAATAGGAAATAACTCCTGGAGTTATGGTCCCTGAGCTGAACCTTGAAGGGAATTAGGAATTCTAAGAAGTGGAGATGAGGAAAGAGTTGATTCCAGGCAGCAGGAATAATCTTTGCAAAGGCACAGAAATAGGAGTACAAGGTGACATGAAGAAAGGTAACGAGCAATCAGCCTTAAGCAAATTAGGAACTTAAATGCATTCAAGGCCACATCTTAAGTGACTTATGAATTGATATAGATTCAAATATTAGTGATGTATCAAATCACTACTTTAAAAATATTGGTTAAGTAGGACAAGGGAATCTCTTAGTTGACTGCTAGATTGGCATATATGCAAATATTAGACAAATGGAACTTACTCCTCCAAAATAGAAGAGGTTGGGTGATGGTGGGGAGTGAAGAGTCTTGAGCTTCCTCTTGACAATGCATTTAACTCAAACACAAGATGTCTGCTTTCTGCCTGGCCCCATATGGCTTGCCTCTCTTGTTTCTGCCTTTCTTCCCATTTGTGGTTTGGAGATCTTATACCAATTCTTGTCCACAGCAGAGCAAGAAGTGAGGAATTACTGAGTTCTGCTTCTAGATTCACCTCTATATTTGAACATGTGAGGGAAATAAATAGTCATGACATCTGTCTTCTGGGAGATCTCAGTACACTTGGAAAGACAAAACTAAGGTCTGGGTCTATTAAATAATCATGGATTCTCAATTGACGGGACAAGGAAAAGAGGAGAGAGAATTTGGAATTGAATTAAAAATACATATGTAAAAACATCATACATGATAGTGTCAAATTAGACTTCATCATTAACTAGACATCATAGGATCATAGATGTAAAGTTATAAAGGACCTCAGATTTCATATAGTTCAATACCTTCTTTTTAAAGATGGGGAACCAATGTCCATAGAGGTCAAATGTGTTGGTAGTTAGTTTGGAGGTGGGGTTAAGGGGAGTTGGAAAGGATGGGGAAAGAGAGCTATTGTCAGGTATTTGAAGGCCTGTCATTTAAAAGAAGAATTTAACTGTTTTATTTGGCTCCAGATGACAGAACTAAGGAACAATGGATAGATTCAGAATGCTGGGAAGAAAAAAAATGACACAGCTAGATGGCTCAATGGGTAGAATGCTAGGCATGGAGTCAGGAAGACCTGAGTTCAAATCCCTCCTCAGACACTATGTCACCTGGGGCAAGTCACTTAACCCTGTTTGCTTCAGTTTTCTTATCTGCAAAATGGTCTGAAGAATGAAATGACAAATCACTCTAGTATCCTTTCCAAGAAAACCTCATGGACAATTTGGTCTTCGAGATCAGGAAGAGTCAGACTGACTAAACTACTGAATAATGACAACACCAAGAAAAACTTTCCTAAGAATTTGAGTTACCTAAAAGTAGGATAGTTTGCTATAGGAAGAAGCGTTTTCTCCTTTCACTGGAGGTTGTCAAGCAAAAGTTAGACCACCTTTTATCAGGGAAAAAGATTCTTCTGTGGGTCTAGACTGGGCTAGGTGGATATTGAAATCCTTTCTGTTTGGGATATTCTTTGATTCTCTCAAGGAGAGGGAAGATCAAAAGTGACTCCTGGGTGATTTGGAATATGGTAGATGGGGAAGTTATCATGTGTCAATATGGGAGAGAAGGAATATGGAATTAGAGTGAAGTTATACCATTAAGGCAGGAGTACACTAGCATCCCCTAGCCTGAGAGCCTGAATATGGTCTTTCATTCATTGTCAGGCAAAGGCACTTTAAAAATGGAAATGATTACTACTGTACTAGTTTGTGAGAGGCTCTCCTTTCTCCCCATGGGAAGAGCTAATCACCATATTTCCCTCCCTTCCTTTGTTCTCCTAAACCAATAAGAATGAAGGTAGTAGCCTCATCCACACGTGTTTGCCATATGCTCTCATTCTTAACCTGCAGGTGTGTTCTATCAAGTCATTAATACCAGGAGCCATACATAAAGCTTCTCAGTCGGGCCAATTTTATAATATCCTTTTCTGCAGAAGAAGGTCTGTTTGTTTATTAGATCTAAACAAAAATTATCTTCAGTTTTGACATACACAGCATATGGAATCTCACCGCAACTGCTAACAAAACCCATCCCATCCAACACTAGGAATTTGGGGGTTGGGTGAGGCTCCTTTAGTAGAGATAAAATGTGACCCAAGGATGAGAAAGTTGAGTTATCTTGTCTACTGTAGTCGACACCCCAGTGAGTAGAGACAATTAAGAATTTCCAGCATTCATAATGATGGGTAGACACCCAATAGAATGTAAGCTCCCTGAAGGTAGGGGCTGTTTAATTATTTTTCCTTATAAACCCAGCCCTAACACAATGCCTTGCTCACAGCAGGTGATTAATAAATGCTTGTTGATTGATTATGTACTTTTATTTGCACCCATTAACTCCCCTAAAGAGTGGAAGCTCCTCGAGACAAGGACTATGTCATTTTCTATATGGAGAAAGTATCTCTTTTATACTCAGCATCCAGCATAATGTCTGGTACACTGCAGGTATTTAATAAATGCTTTTTGATTGATTAATTGGCAAGAATAAAAATACATTTTTTGAGGTGCTGAGGCAGGGACTTTGGAAGTCTTACAGGTTTGAAAAAGGTTTGCTAACCTCCACGGCAATCTCCAATCTCAATTCACTTCGAGAACTCATTCCCAGGCAGTTAGTTATGAAACAGAACATTAAGATCCTGGGCTGAGAAAATATTTATTACCTTGAGAAAGCTCTTTCTTGTAGAAATGATGGATAATCCAGACATAATTAGTGGCAAGACATGACCTCTGTCCTCAAAGAACTCAGTTAATTCCAAAATGTGTGCCAGTAATTTGTGGTATTCTCTGCCTGGCAGGCTTAAAAAAGGGATCCTGAATTTTTGTCCCTTGTGGTTAGGGGCTTATTTAAGAGAGGAAAAGGTTCCTGGGCATTGGTCTCCAACCTCCTGGCTTGGTCTTTGGTGCCAAGGTGAAAACAAATGTATTTGGCTTTTGTGATTGAATACAGGAAATGTGTTATGGAACTGATGGATTGGAGGAGTTACTGGCTACTGCCCCCAAACCCAGTCCTTTAAGGCAGTTTTAAATGGGCACCCTTGAGGCTTTCCTGGTTGTTGTTGTTCATCCCTCCCCCCTCCTTCCCTCTTCTCCCAGTTTCCAGATGGAGAAAGAAAAGGAACAGAGAGTGGAAGTGGCCTGTCTATGGTCACATAGGAAGTTCAGAGCAGAACCAGATCTTTACCACAGAGTTCCTAATTCCAGTCCTGTGTTCCCTGGCCAGCTTCATCTCAGATTTACTCATCCAAACCTCTGCCTTTTATCCAGTATTCTATGTTCCACCTGCGGGCCTGATTTTCCCTCCCTCTCTCCCTTGTTTTCCTTCCTTCCTTCCTTCCTTCCTTCCTTCCTTCCTTCCTTCCTTCCTTCCTTCCTTCCTTCCTTCCTTCCTTCCTTCCTTCCTTCCTTCCTTCCTTCCTTCCTTCCTTCCCTCCTTCCCTCCTTCCCTCCTTCCCTCCTCCCCTCTTCCTTCTTTCCCCAATTATATCAGTCTGAGAACTAAATCTGACATCTCCAGGACATGCTATATGAGTTCTCAGGTGGGTAATATCTTCAAGGCTCTGTGACACCAGGCCTTTGGGCAGGTTTTCGGTGGCTCAGACTTGTGCTGCGACCTTTCCCCTCTGAGCACCTCCATGCTAGGAACTATGCAGTATGCTTAGTGAGCATAACATTTTTCAGTAAAGATTATGGAACAAAATTAAGAATTAATTGACGATTTCATTCCTATAGCACTGTGAAGTCACAGAATACCTTTGTCACAACAGCCCATTGAGGTAGTTAGTAAGATGTTACTATCCCCATTTTATGTATGAAGAAACTCAGGTTTAGATAGACCTAGTGATCAACCAATAGTCTCTTGGCTTCCTTTTCACTGTAGCTTCTTGAAGGAAAAATGGGCTTCTAAATCAATTTTTTTTCCTCTTTATTCCATTACTCTATTTTCTCTTCTCCTTTCACTGTTCTCAGTACTGGTTTCCCTCATCTTCCTTTGAGAGAAACCAAGGAAAAGTTCTGTGATCTGACATCATACCTGATATTCCAAAATTAATTTAGTTCAAGGTTCTAGGAGTGAGTTTGTTTTTGCTTTGTTTTGTTTTGGAGGCAATTAGGGTTAAGTGACTTGCCCAGGGTCACATAGCTAGTAAGTATCTAACTTTTTGGTAAGTTTCCCAGGCTTTGAAATCCATTTGTCTCCTCTCATTCCCAACAAAACCAAAGACAATCACCAAAACTTTATCACCAGAGCTGAAACTAGGAATTATGGTACCTGGAAGAAATTTAATTGGGCACAAGATGGGGAAAGTATCTTCATACAATGATAACCATAAGAACAGTCTTCATAACATAATCCAGTGATGTATTATAAAGCTTTCACTCATTCAGAGAGACTTATCAATAGGTTTATTAGATCATATATGTAGAGCTGGGAAGGACCTGAGACATTATCAAGTCCAACGTCTTCATTTTATAGATGAGAATACAAGATTATAATCTAAGCCACTTGGCACCATGTTAGCCCATGGCAAGCATTATATCAATGTTTGTTATTATTATTATTAGAAAATGAGGTACAGGGGAGTTCTGTGACTTTCCTGGCATCACATGGTTCATATACATTTGAGGCAGGATTCCAAACTGGTTCTTTCTGGCTCCAAGTTCCAAGTTCTATCCACCATATCACACAACTAACATTCAAAGACCATCTAGGAAAGTTTCATTTACATCATGTTTATATTTATACATAAATAGATATTTATACATAAATAGATTTATATGTATTCTATAATATTTATATAATAGATTAATATGTATGATATATAATATATATTTCTATTAATAAATTATATATATTTATTTCATTTATGTCAAGTTTCTATTTATATCATGGCTGACAAATTGCTTTCAATACATTAGCTCACTTATGGAGAGGTTACTATTGGAATCAGAGGGGAGAGTAAGTACTCTGGTCAAAGAAATCAAAGAGATCTTTTAAGGATGAAGTAAACATTCTTTCTCCCGAGTCTATCGCCACTCCTTATAGTCATCAATCTACATGAAATCTGCTCCCATGCCCTAGTGTCCTAGAGATGGATGTAGCTTTAAGCATTTTGAAATAATAATGCTAAAAAGGAAATATAGTGTTAGATCAAAGGAGTATCTGAGCAACTGGATACCCAAAGGGGAATGTGTCTGTCCTTTTTGGCCTCTGAGGACTTTCTGAAGATCTGCACCAGAGATGCAGTAAAGGGTCACCAGTTGCTTTTAATGGTTCATCATACTGGACCATTAGTGCTTGTCATTTCCTGATGGGACTTAGGCCAGCTTCTATTTGTCTCCTGGTGATGGTGGGATGAGGGTCTCTGATTCAGACTTCTTACAAACGCCGTCAGGAATATCTTGTCTTAAGATGTTTCTCGTTATTCTGTTTTCTTTCATCAAATTAATGTCAGTGGAGCATCTCCCGTCCACAGGGTCCTACTCCTACTTAGGTTTCAAGAAGGTATGTGACGGCCCTTCCCTTCCCCCAAATGACTAAAAGGTGAGAAGTCTGAGATAGGAACCTCACATGAACATTAGGTTGGGGCCGGTGTTGTTCACAGTGTCAGAGTCAAGACTAGAACTAAGGAGTCCTGAGTGTAACATCTTACCAAACTGTAAGTCAAGTCACGGGCCACTAGGTGGCAGCATTGTGAATAAAGCACCAGGCTTAGAATCAGGAAGACTCATCTTCCTGAGTTCAAATCTGGATGCAGACACTTACTAGCTGTGTGACCCTGGGCAAGTCACTTAATCCTGATTGCCTCCAAAACAAAGCAAAACAAAAACAAACAAATAAACAAACAAACAAACAAACAAACAAACAAACTCACTTCTAGAGCCTTAAACTAAAATAATTTTGGAGTAACAGGCATAGTCAGGTCACAGATCTTTTCCTTGGTTTCTCTCAAATTACAACCGGGAGATGTTCCCTTCAATTTTCCAGAATAAAACTAGCTTTGTCACATATCACAGGGGCAAATCACCTTCTTACACTCTGAGATACAATAACCTAGGATACCTTCTGCCTCCTTTGAACGCATTTTAAGGAAATGAGCTTGGATTCAGGAGGACTGAATTCGAATCTGTCTCTTCCAGTTCCGATATTTGATTTTCTAAGATCTCCTCCAGTTCCAAAGATTTGTGCTCTAGTTTTCGCATCTTGCATCTATCCAGTTGCACAACTGCCCTCTTAGTTCATGCCCTCTTACCAGGAGATTTCTGAGGGCAGTCTAGAAGGTCTCCCTCACTCAAGTACCCACCTATTTCTATTATCTGTACAGTTGCTAAAATGATTTTCCTTAAGCATAAATTTCATGATGCTTTTCCACTACTAAACAAATTCCAGTGGGGCCTTTTTACCTTAAGAATGAAGATAATAGTAAAAATAATAAAGGTTTTGCATTGATTATTTTTAAAGCCCTTTACAACTTGGTCCCAACCTATTTTTCCAGTCACTTCATATATTATATTATGTGTATTTGTCTATACACACATACATGTATACACAAACATGTGTATACATACATGTTTATGTGTGTATTATATGTGTATTTGTCTATACACATACATGTATACATATATAAACATATGTATATACACACCTGTATGCATGCACACATGAACATATATACATATACACACATGCATGCATACACATACACACACATATACGCACATACACATACACATATACGCACACACACACACACACACATATATATATACACATACACATACACATACAAAACTACTTTGATTTACCTGTCTGGCTAATACCCTCCTTCCCAAACAACCTTGAATTTATTCTGCATATACTTATGTATGTGCATGCCAGAACATACTTGAGGGTAGCAGGTGTTTTGGTCTTTGTATTTGAATCCCCAGCACCTAGGACATTGCCTAGAATGTAGTAACTATTTAATTAATGCATGTTGATTGAGTGATAGACTCTCTGCTTATTGGTATTGTCACTTTGACATTTGACAAAATTCTATATTCTAAGGTCTTTCTATATTTCACGGTCTAAAGTTCTTGTCAATTGTGTGTCTCAGAACTCTTCCAGGAATTCTGACCTGTGCCTCTGGGGTCATTGTCCTGCCCTGGGATATTCTCTTCTTTCCTTCCTACTACATTATTTCCTAACAATTAAGTGGAATACATTTTCCCAGAATGTCCCGGTTCCTCCCTCTCTGAAGATCTCTGTAGAAGGCTAGACCAGTTACTTGAGGAAATGCTTGTCCGGTTCAGGTCAGGTCCAATCAACAAGCATTTCTTAAGGACCTAATGTCTGCCAGAGACTGGGTTAAGCAATGAGGACCCAAAGAAAGGGCAAAAAAAGGTAGCCTGAAGCCCCCTCCCATTCCTGATAACCTGTGACTTCATGAGAGGTTGCTGATATCTTCAAAAAGAATTTATAGGAGGAGAAATACCATTTTTCATTTCCTTTCACGTAGACCCGTTTGACCCTGGAAAACCAGTTACCAGTCCCAAACCTCCCTTCTGGGAGGAGGGCTCTTGCCAACCCCAGCTGAGAACTATTTGACTCTTTTGATGGCCCAGCTTTGGTCCCCCTCCCTTTACAGGTGCAGGGAACACCCTGGTGCCCCAACCTTCTCCCACCTGTTTCTTTGATTAATGACTTGGGACCATAAGTAAACAGACATCAAACGGCTTCTTTTTGAGAAGCCTCTCCCAGTTTCTGACAGCCACAGCTGCTCTCACTGGGAGAAAAGCAGGTTTGCCTGAGAGGGAGAGGAAACAAACCAGCCTGTCCTTGTTAACAACAACCACAAAACTGGCCCCTTGATGAGATGGCCCATGGGGGCCAACCCAAGGGATATAGAAGGCAGAAATGCAGCTGAAACGTCAGGCCCAGGGAACTTCCAGTCTATGGCATTGCTAATTGATAATGATCACTCAATATTTCCCCTCCTGCACCCCAAGCTTTAGTAGAACTGGTTAGTTTGGGAGTTGCCTGTAGGTAAGATGCCAACTCCTCCTTCCCTACCTTAGCATAAGGTATCTCCTGGGAGTTGATGTTTATAGTTGGAGGGCCTATAGAGGCCACTGAATCCAACCCCCTCATTTGACATATTAGGGAACTGAGGCCTGGAGAAGTTTAGTGACTTGTACAAAGGAGACAGACTCGGCATAGGGTGAAAGGGGATGAATGTGAAGCCAGGCTGGGGCAGAGACTTCTAGAGTATGGTGGGGACAGTCTGTAGTGATGGTAAGTTCTGTGTTTTGGCCTGAGAGCAGGAGTGAGTACAGAAGGAAAGGAGATTCTGGGAAGCACCGCATTAGTGACTGCAGTCTCACGGGGCAGGCTTGCTCTGGATCACCATCTCCATAATGGTCATCTTGCTGTGTGGGGGAGTATGTGTGTGGCTATTTGTCACTGTCAGGGTTTATGGTTTGGTTGCTGGTACCTCCTACACAGTTTATGCCGGTATAAAGCAAACAACGATGAGAGGTGGAAGATCACATTCTGTCTAATTCAACTGACTTGAATTAGGGCATAGTTGAGCTTATCTCCATTTCCTGGAGAAGAGAGTTGGAGGCTAGGTGGGTGGGTGGGCATTAAACAATCTAGTGTTAGCTTGTAAAAAAAGTTTCATTTAAGAGCCTGGCAAGATGCCTGTTATATAAGGACCCATGAAGGTAAATCAACCAGAAGGTTGATTACCAAGTTCTTTTTTGGAGGGTGGGGGAAGGAGAGCATCTCATCAAACCAATGTATTGTTTTTATATCCATTGTTGTGATTGTGGGCAGCTAGGTGGCAGGGTGGGCAAAGTGCTGGACTCAGAAATTGCAATCTTCCCTCTGACAGTTGCTGGCTCTGTTACTTTGGGCAAGGCACTTAATGACCCTCAGCCTCAGTTTTCTCATTTATTAAAATGGCAAAAACGATGGTCCCTTTCTCACAAGGTTATTGTAAAGAGCAGAGGAAATGATCCCTCTAGAGCAGCGGTTCTCAACCTGCAGTTTATGTTCAATCTGTAACAATGAAAACACATCCTGCATATCAGATGTTTACATTACGATTCATAACAGTAGCAAAATTACCGTTATGAAGTAGCAACAAAAATATTTTATGGTTGGGGTCACCATAACATGAAGAACTATTAAAGGGTCACAGCATTAGGAAGGTTGAGAACCACTGGTCTAAAGTGTCCTGTAAATCATAAAGTATTATATAAATGTTAGTTATGATGATAATGTCTTGCATTGTGATTTACTTGGTGTAGGGAGTTCTTGAAGAGGAGCATCTTGGCATCTACTCTGCAACCTGTCATCTTAAAGAGTTGACTGGGGCAATGAGAAGTCCCACATCTTGTGCCATGTGTCATGGGCAGAATCGGGGCCCGGATCTTCCTGATTTGATTGCCCGAGAGGGAGAAGAAACAAACCAGCCTGTCCTTGATAACAACAACAAAACTGATGAGGCTTTGATGAGACTAAACTAGATCCTCTAGTCTGTGATTCTGTGATTTTTCTTACCTGCTCACATTTCTATAGTTCCTTGAGAGTTATAAGACCCATCATTTTTTTTTGTCTTTTTTTTTTTGGAGGGGGCAAGGCAGGGCAATTGGGGTTGAGTGACTTGCCCAAGGTCATGCGGCTAGTAAGTGTTAAGTGTTTGAGGCCAGATTTGAACTCAGGTCCTCCTGACTCCAGGGTTGGTGCTCTATTCGCTGAGTCACCTAGCTGCCCCCAAAACCCTTCCTTCTTAACAACACCATGTGAATGATAGTGTGTTATTATCCCCATTTTACAGATGAAGAAACTGAATTTAATGGAGGTTGAATGATTTGGGAATGGTCAAATGACAAGGTCCTCCTCTAGCCAAACAATTGAAAATACATTTTTTCATTTTTCCCCAATTGGCAAATAATTTATTAAGCACTAACTGTATACAAGGTATTGCACAAAGCCCTCTTTCCACTAGACCACACCAAAGGGGCAACATAGTATGGAAAGAGTCCAGCTCTGTGCTGGTGAAGAGTACGCACAGAGATGGAAATGCCAGAGCCGAATGTACTGCCTACGGCAATAGGGAATGGTTGTTCTCCAATTCAAACTGATGGTGTTTCTTGGGTGTCTGCTATGTGCATGGCACTGAGCTCAGCACTGTGAGAATACAAAGATGAATAAGGCACAGTCTCCCTGCCAAATTGCTTGTAGTCCAAGATAAGCAACCTGCAGCAAGGAGGGGTCACTGTACTTTGAAAGATGTTAACACACTGATGCATTTTCTGTATATAGCTGGGACAGTTGAGCCCTGTCTCCATTTGGCTTCTGAATTGTAAACATCCATGTGGGAACTGGAGAAAGCCCTTTTTATTCAAGGCAAAGAGCATGGAGGAAATGCCACATTAAACCTGTCTCTTTTCTCTGCTTGGTGGTCTTGGCCTAGTTAAAAAGGCAAGGAAAAATCACACGCGAACTTTTTTTTCCCCTCCTCAATTTTCTTGTATTGTGCATTCAATAAATTTTCCTTGTTTCAATTCAAATTGACTTTGTGACATTGAGGCAATTATTCATAAAAATTCAAGAAACTCCCTCCTCCCTCCCACAAACAACCAAAATTAAAAAAAAAAACCTCTTATCACCTAGCTATGGAATCAAAACAGGATATTCTATGTTTAAATTAAGTAAATCTGCCATTTACCTTTCGAATCAAGCAACTAGCAACTCAAACTTCCCCCTCCATCTTACCCACATAGAAGCAACTTAAATATAGTGATGCTTTTATCTTAATAATGCTTCCTGATTGATTTATGGAGAATTACCATCTCTATATAAAATGCAAACCAGAGGAGGGGGAGCTGCCATGTTAGACAATTCATTAACTTAGAATCTTGGGTCATATAGAACAGAAGGGGTAGCTAGGTGGCACAGAGGATAGAACATGGGGCTTGGAATCAGGAAGACTCATGTTTGTGAGTTCAGATCTTGCTTGCATCTTGCTACAATGGGACTGGTATAAGGAATTCAAAATATTGGGCTCAGAGAAGGGAAGAATTATGTGGGACCTGAGAGCTTTTTTCAAGAGCTTTCCCAAAGAACAGGGATTAGAATGGGCTGCTTGGTGCCAGACGATAACACTAGAAGAAACAAGTGCTCCCTACAAACAAGAAAATGTGAACCTCCTAACAGTTAAAAGTGTCCAAGAATGAAACAGGCTCCTTGGGTTCTCCCACAATTGAGTTTCCAAGTGAGAATGACTTGACCCTGTGATGGATGTGTTGTATTCAGGCACAGCTGGTGTCCTGTAGATGATGTCTGAGACCCTTTCTTACAGGAGACTGCAGTTATACCTGTGTTCCAAGACTGAACTTTTTAAGGAATAGACTTTTTTTTTGGATAGCTCTGTTGAAACTATGGCCTAAATTTTTCTTATGTATTTGTTTTTAAGTTTTTTGTTCCTTAATTGATCACAACCAACCAAACAAGCATTTATTACGTGCCTACTGGAACTGCACTAAGGACTAGGAATATAAAGAAAAGCAATCATCAGCAACAGCAACAACAAAACAACCAATCCAGCTTCTCAAGAAACATATAACATGCAATTAATTATATTAAATCCTTACTCTGAATCAGGCACTGTGCTAAGCATTAAGGCTACAAACACCAGAGTGAAATAACCTTGACCCTGAAGGATCTTACATTTGATCAGGCAAATGTATCGAAACACACAGTCAGTCAACAAATATTTATTAAGTTCTTATCATGAGCCAGGCACTGTGATGATAGTTAAGATTCATATAGCTTTTTTTTTTTGCTTTTGCTTTTTTGGAGGGCAATTGAGGTTAAGTGGCTTGCCCGAAGGCACATGGCTAGAAAGTGTATCAAGTGTCTGAGGCTGGATTTGAACTCAGGTCCTCCTGACTCCAGGGCCAGTGCTCTACTCACTGTGTGACCTAGCCACCCCGGATTCATACAGTTCTTTAAGGCTTGCAAATAATTTTACAAATATTATCTCGTTTGTTCCTTGCAATAACCCTGGAAATCAGGGGCTACTATTATGCTCACTTTATAGATGAGGAGACTGAGGTAGACAGAATTTGAGTGACTTGCCCAGGATCACACATTTATTAAATGTCTGAGACCAGATTTGAACTCGGGTCTTCCTGATGCCAAGCCCAGTCCTCTATCCATAGTGTCTCCTAGTTACCCCCTTTCTGTATCCAGTTGCTAGGACACAAAGAGAGGCAAAAACACTAACCTGCCCTCAAACAGCATATAGTCTAACGAGGGAGACAACATTCAAATAATAATACACATATACACGTACAGGGGTAGGTAGGTGGCACCATAGTGCACAGAGTTCAAATTTGACCTCAGACTGATTTGTTGTGTGACCCTGGGCAAGTAACTTAGCCTTGTTTGCCTCTGTTTTTTCCCATGTAAAATAAGCTGGAAAAGGAAATCACAAACTACTCCATATCTTTGGCCAGAAAAGTCCAAAATTGTGTTACAAAGAGCCAGACTGGCTGAAAAATGACTCAACAATGGCAAAAAATACATGTACACAGGGCACGCACACAATGAGAACCAGGTAGTCTGGGGAGGATGTAAACCCTGCAGGATTCGGGGGAATCAGGAAAAGCTTCATGTAGAAGGGGGATCTCAGGCTCCATTCTGAATGAAGGTGAATAGGAGGGCATTCCCGGCAGAAGCACCAGTCAGTGCAAAGTCCCACATTTCAGAGGCAGAGTGTGTTGTGTCTGTGCAACAAGACCAATGCGGATGGATCCATGAGTGAATGGAGGGGAGTGCTGTGTAAACCGAAGCAAGAAGATTTGTAAAGAGATCTGAATACCAAGCAGAGTTTATATTTGATTCTATACGTCTTTGGCAACCACTGGAGTTTATTGAAAAGTAAGATGACATGATCACAGCTGTGCTTTGGGAAAGCCAGTTTGACAATTATGTGGATGATTTGGAGAGGGGAGTGAGGCTTTCAGTAAGAAGACTAATTAGTAAGTTGTTGAAGAAGTCCATCTGAAAGTGATGAGGTGTAGTCTCTGGGACCCCTGAGCTTTCCTTCAATCTTTGAAGTACATACTCTGGGAAACCTTCAAGTCTGATTGTTATTAACTCCACCTGAAGTACTGGAGTCTGATCGTCATTAACTCCACCTGAAGTCCCTCCCCAAACTCATTACTGGAGTCAGACCTCATTGGCTCCTCCTCTGAACCACCCCTAAACTCCTCCGTATATAAGACCCCATCTTCCCTCCATCTTTGTGAGAGCCCTGTGGAATGGCTAGGTACAGACTTTCTATGTGAGAGAGCCACAGAATGCCCTAGCAGAGACTTGGTCTGGGTGAGAGTGCCTTAGGATAGCTTAGCAAAGACTTGCTCTGTAAAAGTCTAGCCCATATCTTTCAATAAACTTTACTTTTTCTTTGGCTAAGAAGACTTGAGCGGAGTTCTTTCAGCAGGACCCGGCATGTTGGTATTTTGGGATCTCAGGCAACCCTGATCCTCTTTGGGTACCTCTTCAAAAGGAGATGAAGGTGAGAAGAGGGGACCTAGGAAAGAGAACTGGGAAAATAATATCAATAATCAAGAACTGATTTTTGAATTTACTTTTCCCTATAACCATTCTTCAGTATATTCTAGAATCCACTGAAGGTAGAAATAATCTCCATTCTATCCTCTCCCTTCCATTTCAGATCCCTGTCCCCAAGTTCTTTAAAGGCAAAGATGGTTTTATTTTCTCCTAGATATTAATGCATTCTCTAAGACCTTTTGCCCTCTTGTTATTGGACTATTTTTGATGCAGGAAGATGCCTGGAAGATGCCAACAAGTATCAAAGGCCAGGGCCTAATCCCTCATATTCAAGGTAGGTCATCAGGTGGCTCAGAACACCAGCTTGATCAGAAGTTACATTTCATAGAGGCATGAAGGTGACTCATTAATACATTCTACTTCCCCAACCAGTGGTCAATGTTTCTGCAAAGCTAGAGAGAGATAACAGAGTCAAGGTTAATATGGTATTTTATAAACGTGGACCTTAAAAGTACAAGAGGTGGATTTGTGATTCTAAATTCAAAAGCAAAGAAATACGTTTTTTAAAATTAGTAAGTATCCACTCTATACAAATGACTTTCCTCCATTACATTGTAAGGTTCTTGAGTGCTCTTTTGTATCCCAAAAGCTTAGACTAGTGCCTGGCACATAGTAAGCTCTTTAAATATTTATCAGCCAGCTGGTAAGTGCTAAGCAGCCCCAAAGTCTTGTACTTGGCTTCCCACAGGTAACAGAAACAGAATGAAATCAGGTAGTCAAGAATCATTGATTAAGCTCCTACTCTATGCCAAATACTGGGGATAAAAAAGAAAGGAAAAAGAAAATCCCCAAACTCAAGTAGCTCTAAGTCTAAAGGACCATCACAAACTATGGCAAACCTGGGAGGGCATTTTTAGGATCATCTAATCCACCTTTCCCCCAATTTTTTTGTTACAGAGGATTAAATTGAGACTCAGACACATGAAGAGGATTGGCTAAAGTCATATGGCTAGTTAGTAAAAGACATGGACAAAAACCCACGGTGTTCTACCTCCTGCATCAATTCCCTTTCCACTACTGGAGAAAGAAGGGACAAAAAAATCTGCTGGCAGCTAGAAATCTATGCATTTTTAAGCAATTACCAAACTGGGTTTGCAGAGAATCAAGCATCCTTGATTAATTTGGCCCTTGAGGGAAAGAAATGACATAGGGAAGCTCAGTTGACATGATATATTTGAACTTGGGTCCAACATTGGAGAGTTTCATGAAATTGTTCTCGAACAAAAATAATTCACTCGGCTATCGATAGTGTCAAGGTGGTTTATAAAGCAGTGATAAAGGTGATGGGCTGTGGGAAAGAATGATGCATCTGCATGTTAGGGTCGTTTTGTGGAATTGATGGTCAATGCTGGGATGTGGACATTCTATCAGCTTTTATTTGACAGTTTCGCTGGGGGGGGGTAATACGCTACATACCTTCTCTGTGAAGCCAAAGATAATGGTGGGTGCAAAAGTGATGTGAATATCTGTTATTCTAGCTAAGATGTGGATGATTGCAGGTATTGACGAGACACCGAATGAAGGCAAAACGTCAGGTTGAGATGATGACTTGAGATCTCAATCCTGATAGGGAAATATAGATGTCAGTCAATCAGTCAACCTGAATGAGAGATTTAAGGGAGAAGCAAATGGGTAGGCAATAAAATATGCCTGAAGGATGTCAGCTTCCTTACAGTGGCAAAGTGATGTTTATTATTCAAAATCACTGGTGGCTAAGGGCTCCTGCTTAACACCAGCAGTGGCAGGTAGAGAATTATGGAGAAATTTTCCATTAATTTCCCCCTCTAGCCTTCCATACTTTTGAACTGCATTACATGAATGATGAGATTGTGACTGATTGAACACAATGGGGTGTAAATGTGGGATATGATATGTTTCAGGCTCTTTCTACATTACTCTATTATCCACTGGTCATATGTGCCAAAACAGAAAATGCTTCACCATGGTTTCTGCAGAATCCCAACTGTCTTCCTGCTGCTACAAGCCAGGGGACCTAGAATCTTGTATATGAACCCTGGTCTGAGAAATATTCCCTGCTCCTATCCACTTCACTTGGTCAGTGTGGAATCATAAGTTCATGTATGCTGAGCAGGAAAGAACCTGAGAAGTCTAGTCTAATCCCTTAATTTTATGAATTAGTAAAGGGGGTCCCAGAGGAGACTTGCCCAATAATGTCATGGAGGTAGCAGGTGGCAGAGCCAATATTTGAAACTAGATCGTATAAGTCCATATCCAACAGTTTTTCCATTGTTCGATGATTCCTTATTAATAATGTTGATTAATTAACATTTGGACTATTGTGTCCAATGAAAGCAGAACTACTGTCAACTTAAGTTAGAATAATGGTTCATCTACAGTAGACCAGTATTCTATCACACTATCTGAATGGGAAAGGACCTCAGAGACCAACAAGCATAACCCACATGTGAGCAGGAATTGCTTCAACCTTCCTTCCTTCCTTCCTTCCTTCCTTCCTTCCTTCCTTCCTTCCTTCCTTCCTTCCTTTTCAAACTCCCCCCCCCCAAAAAAAATAGACAGTGGAATTGTGTAGAAGACCTTAGCTCAAATCCTGTCTCAAATGCTTACTGATTGTGTGACACTGGGCAAGTCACTAAACTCCTCTTTCAGCCTAAATTTCCTCACCTATAAAATGGGTTTAATAATAGCACCTAACTTCCATGGTTAGTGCATCTAATGAGACAGCATCTTATAAAGGGCTTTACAAACCTTAAAACCTGAAATAAATCCTAGCCATTAAAGCTTCAATTTTGAATCCCTTGTACCTTGTGAGATTCTTTGCAACATTGGAGGCACTTACATGTTTGTTGAATTTGTTGGATTAAATTGGAATCGTCTTTGATAAATGGACATCCAATTTCTTCTTTAATAGTTTCAGATGATGGGGAGTCTACTACCTCTTAAGCTGCCCTTTTATGCCCCTTTGAAAAACTCCTTATTTGGATGAGGATTGGCTCTCTAAAACTTTCACTTGTTGCTTATAGGTCTTCTCCAATGCCAGCTGCCACTTAGAGTCAATGTTGGTGTCTCATTCTTCAGTGGCTGTGACACTGAACACTGAGTAACTGTCAGTGGAGCCCAATTTTTTAGCACGTTGGGAAGACTTTGAGCATAGGCTATTGATAGTCTGTAAATCTATTATCCAAAGGACCCACTGTGCTAATTTTTAAGAGGCTCATCACCAGGATAGATAAAAGGTGAGGGAGGGTCTTGCCCAACACAACTAAGGAAGATTATCTACTAACCAATGAAAGGATTGTGTATTCTCTGTGGTCATGGGAATGAGTTCCCACCCAGTGATGTCATGGATTGTTGAAGGTTAGAGGTGAAGTAGAAGCAAGGAACACATTGGGAATAGGGGTTGTTGTTTGTGTTGAATTTTCCATTCTTTTGTCAGCATTTGCTATATGCACTGCAGTGTTGGGGAATTAAGGATGAACCATTCAATTCAGTTCAGTAAGCACTAATTAAGCATCTACTATGTACTGGGGATTTGTACAAGAACAAAAACAAAAGGGTTCCTATATTCAAAAAACATACTTTTTTTTTTTACAAACATCCATAATGTGGATAATTCTACTATGTGCCAGCACTATATGCTAAGCACTTTACAAATATTATTTTTCTTTGATCCTCACAACAATTTGGGAGGAAGATGCTATTACTATCCCTACTTTACAGATAAGGAAAGTAAAGCAGAAAGAGGCTAAGTAACTTGTCCAGGGTCACACAGCTAGTAACCAAATTTGAACTCATACCATTTATCTGCCCCTATTTGGAGGGAAACGACATGCCCATAGACATATAAATATAAAATGTATGCCAAAAAGTTGGGTTGAGAGGAGATTGGGGAAAAACCACCAGGGGAATCGTCAAAAGTTTCGGAGCCTTGAAGGAAACGAATTTTAAAAATTGGGTAAAATCATAGAGGGCGCTTCCTGGCTTGTAAGTCCTTGAGGCTGGCCTAAATCCATAGCTATATCCATTCATTGATATGCGATGATATCTTTTAATGTACGGAATTGTGTTTTTATCAGAATTTTCTGAATAGATCTATGAAAAACTAGTTTTTCCTTAAAAGAAATTATGATTTCTTTTTGCTACTGACTTTCAAGCTTTTTTTTGGGGGGGGGGGAGGGATGAAGTTTGTAACACATGTCAACTTCATGGATATTTTCTCTTCCTTTCTGGATTTCAGATCCATCATCTGAATGCCACATCCCCCAAATATCTGTCTTTTTCTTCATGCTTCCTCAAATGTTCCAGATCTTGGTTTTTTGAAGCCCATGTTCTAACAGCCACCTGCCGTGTTCATTTCCGGTCGCTGTATAGCTTACAATAAACATACCCCTTTCATTTCCTAGGTTCACTGAAAACCCTTTATATTCTCATAATTTGCAGCCCCAGCTCCAGTCCTCTCTCTGCATTGCCTTTGATGTAGTGAGTTCTGGCTGCATGGTGTCAGCCTGCTTCATGTCTCCTGTCGTGCCTTCTTAGCTGCATTCTATTCTCTTGACTAGAATCCACCTCCCTCCTCCCCACTGCCCCCAGTGGAGCCATTGTCTTTTGCTTAGGTTAAGCACATCCTCTAGGTAGGGGCTTGGGTATTAAGATTCCCAAAGCCAGCTCAGGAAGATATGGTGAAGTGTGCCTTCTGCCAGACTCTTACTTAAGTCTCTTGGTCCCATCATGGCAGAAGGGTGGCTGCAGTGGATGACAAGGAGATACTTTATGTTTTATTTTGTAGACCTCGTCTCCAACTTGGAAGTGGAGGCTGCTGTAACATTTTAGTAGGAGAGCTTCTAAATAGAGTCATTTGGTCAGTCAACAAGAATTTACCAAGTGCTTCATAGATGCCAGACTTTGTGCTAAGTTCTGTACCAGCAAAGAAAGGTGACTTTGGGTAACTTACATTTAAATGGGACACATAACATGAAAATAACCAGGCACGTACAAAATATATAGAGAAGATGGATGGTAATATGAAAAGAGAGGCTATAGTGGTTGAGGGAACCTGGAAAGCCCTCTTGTAAAATGTGGACTTTGAACTGAGTCTTGAAGGAAGCCAGGGAAACTGAGAGGTGGAGGTGAGGCTGGCAGAGCCTTCTAGAGATGGGGGATGGTCAGTACAAAAGCATAATCACAGCAGATGGAGAGTTGTTTGTAGGGAATATGAAGGGAGTAAAGTACAAGGAGATGGGAAAAGGGAGAAGGGACTGAGTTAAGGTCAACTTTAAATGTCAAATGGAGAAGTTTATTTGATCCTGGGGTAATAGGGAGCAACTGCAGCACTGTGTGCGTGCGTGTGTGTGTGGGATGACATGGAGACTTGAGGTCAGATGCCGAATTAGGAGTTTGTTGCAATAGTCCAGCAGAGAAATGATGAAGGTCTTGAAATATGATGGTAGTTGCATGAGTGAGGAGAAGGGCATGCCTGGGATGGATGCTGTGAAGGTACACATTGGGGATGAGGAGGAAGGTGTGGGAAGGGCAGTGTGGAATTGAGCATATTCTCAAATTTAGTTTTCCCATTTATAAAAAGAAGGAAAGGCTTGAATTAAGCTGAGACGATGTAACCCGTACAGGGGGTGTTTCATTTTGTTAATAATCTCTGCTATTTAATGCATTTATTTCCTTGGGTAAATGGCTTAGCGACAAGACTGGGATGTATAGCCTAAAATGGTGTCTGGCAATAGTGTTGTTGTTCAGTTGCTTTATCAATTGTGTTTGACTCTTTGTGATCCCATTTGGGGCTCTCTTGGCTTTCTTGGGGCTTTCTTTGGGGCTTTTTCTTGGCTTTTACTGGAGTGGTTTCTCATTTCCTTCTCCAGTTCATTTATAGATGAGGAAACTGAGGCAAGCAAGGTTAAGTGACTTGCCCAGGGTCACACATCTACTAAATGTCCGAGGCCATATTTGGACTCAAGAAGTTGAGTTTCTGACTCATCAGCATTCTGTCCACTGCACTACCTAGCTGCCCCTGGCACATACTGTTTAATAAACACTTGTTGACTGATTGATAAGAGGTATAAATGTATACATAGGCATATGTTTGCATACGCACAGAATGACAATCTAAAGAATGATGTGTGTGGAGTCAGGGAGATCTGGGTTCAAAATTTGCCTTTGATTCTTATTTGCTCTGTGACCCTGGGTGACTAACACTATATGTTGCAGGAAAAATGACTAATCTGCTATGGAGTTTTTTCATTGGGAGATAGATTCTTCCTCCAGTGAAATCACAGGACTGGCAAAAAAACCCAAACAAAAAACAAAATACACCCCCCACCCCCAACAAATACAATAAATCTTTCTCTCCCTCCTTCCCCCCATCTCTGTCTCCCTCCCTTTTTCCATCTCTCTCCCCCTCTCTGTCTGTCTTTCTGTCTCTGTCTGCCTTTTTCTCTGTCTCTGTGTCTCTCTGTTTTTATCTGTCTCTGTCTTTCTGTCAGTCTCTGTCTCTCTATCTCTCTCTTTCCCTCCAGGATATTGCAAAAACCTTAGTGCAGTTTTAAATTTTAATAGCTTTAGTGAAATTGTATATATGGGCAGAGGGGGAGGTAATACGTGTGTGGATTATTAACAAACCCCCATGTATGTGATATATATATATATATATGTGTATATATATATATATATATATATAGATGTGTGTATATATATATACAGATGTGTATATATATATATATATATACAGATGTGTATATATATATATATATATATATATACATATACACACACATATAAGCTCTCTGTATGTTTATACGCATGCATGCTGTTCGCACTTATCATTTATAATTTGTTAGGCTCCAGGCACATTTAAAAGTATCAGAGCACAGATGAAAAGCCTTCTCAGTTTCTCAGAGCGGAGGTATTTAGCCAGGTCTACACATTCAAAGCAATGTGGGAGATAGACACAATTACCCTTGCTAATGCTTGAATGGTCTGTGTAATTGGGACCCAGGAGTGCTGGCTGTGGAACGCTGCTTAATTCATTCTACTTCTGACCTGTTGTTGTCATTTGTTTGAAATATCTCACTGTATTGTAATTAATGGTTTGCTTACACCCTGAGGCTTTCTTATGAAATGGCACCATTTCACAAATTGAATAACAAATAATTAGGTAGGTGATCTCTTTTATGAATAGGATACACAGATACTTCTTGTATTCAGTGTTGTGTGTGTAAACCACATGTTCTCAATTTATCAGGATAGTTAAGGGGTTATCATTGTGGAAAGCTCAGTTTATTGCAGAAAAAAATAAACATTAACAGGATCATTTTTGATCTTGATTGATAAAAGCAGCAGGAAGGTAAAGTGGAATGAGGGCTGGTTCCAGAAGCCAGGAGATCTGGGTTCAAATCTGCTGCAACGTTCCATTTAATTAAACAGGATTTTAAAAGCACCTACTATGGGTCATGTGCTAAGGATCCAAAGTCAGAAAACAAACAAACCAAAAAACCCCTGCCTTCTACAAGCTTCTATTTTATCAGAATATTAGTTGTGTCACATAAACTCCCAAGTCTCAGTTTCCTTAACTGTGAAATAGTAAGAATAAAGTAGGATAGTAATATATTGACTTAAAAATAACTTACATTTCCAGAAATTCTTCACATTCCTCACAATAAGTGAATTATATATATACATATATATATATATATATGTATACACACATTATATATATTGTTTTGTAACTTAGGTCTCCTAATCTGAAGTCTAGCCCCCGTCTTTTCTATCAAGGGATGAAAGAATTTGGTAAACCCTAAAGTGCCAGAGAAATGTAGGATCATTATTGTTATATAAAAAGAGAATGTTTATGTGCAAATACTTAAAGGGATTAAGGCGAAGGGGAAGAAGAACAGTGAGAAAATTTATTCTTTTTTAAAATTAGCCCCTTTTAACTCTGGCAATGTTAAGGTGGGCACACAGCTCTGTGGAGGAAAGAACTCTTAGAAGAGAAATTAGAAAACTCAGCTCCAAGGTCTTCCTCTGTTTCTTAGTAGTTCTTTGTCCTTGGGCAAATGCCCTTCCTTCTATGGGCCTATGTTTCTGCATTCATAAAAGGATGAATTTAGGAGATTGGAACTGATGTTCTCTTGGACCTGCTTCAGCTCTATGTCTATGGTAGGTAAAAAGATACAATGTAAAGAACTCTGACTCTGGAGTCTGAAGTGATTAATACATGCTTTAAGAAGCATTTATGAAGTGCTTACTGAATTCTGGGCAAAGTGCTAAGTTCTGGGCAGATATAATATCAGCTTTCAAGGACCTTAGATCCTAATGGAGGAAGATGACTCACAAAGGCAAACCAGAGGACCCGCATTCAGATCTCACCTCTGATACCCCTCATGTGATCTTGATCAGTGGCATTTAACTTGTCAGGGTTTCAGTGTGGCACAACAGCATTAGTGCTGGATTTAAAGTCAGGAGCTCTGGGTTCAAATTCCACCTCTGACATTGACTAGCTGTGAGACCTTGAGCAAATCACTTAAATGCTTTAGTTTCCTTACATATAAAATGAAAGGCATGCAGCTAGAGAAATTTCCTAGTGCTTCCTGAGCCAGACTAAAATGTAGTTGGGAAATGTTTAACAAAGTAAATAAAAATACAATAAAACATAGATAATGTTAATTTGTTTTTTTTTAAGTCAGTATGCTGGCTTGTAGGGTTTTTAAAAATTTAACTTTTTCTATTTAACTTTGACACCATTGACTTGGATGAATTGAGGTACCTTAATGATTTCAATCTATTGATCTTATGATTTTTTTTGGTCACAGATACATGAAGGACTTTGATTTCATCAGATAAGGGAACTCACTGTGTGTAAAGTCTCTCTACTGAAGCAGATTGCTTCTAATCTATACTTTAGTGGACACAATTCTAGTGAGCTGCCTGATGGTGGGGAAGAGGAGAGAGTAGGGGGTTTGTTCATGGCCACATGACTAGTATCAGAGGGAGAATTTGAATGTGACTGATTCTAAGCTCTGCATTTGATGCATTGTGCAAAGTGGTATCTCTATAACCCAAGATGTAAACAAAATAAGCATCTTCTTCCTTCTGGAAAAATGAAGTCTTGATTAATAATAGTGCCATTGAGTACCTGTGTAGTAGGTGCTTATGTTTAGAAGATAGTCCACGTTCTCTCTTCTCTCTCTTGTCCCTCAAGTAATGGATTTGATTGGAAGCCTCTCTACAGAGGGATAACTACCCCTGCTCCCAGCCTGAGTGAGAAAGCTTTTCTTGAGCCAAACACAAAGCCTGTTATAAATAGGCAGTAATGACGTTACTAAAGTTAAGGAGATTTCATTCCATTAAAAACTTCACTCAGAAATGTAGAGAAGTGCTTAATAATTAATGGATATGATTTAAGTCCATTTGATACTGATGACACTTTTCCTATAAATATTACAGGAACATTTAAATTTTTATCTCCCGTAATTCTAATGAATGAATTTTCCTGACCCTTACTGAAAATTATACCTGTAAAGTCGGCAATTTACTGATGATTGCTGGGGCTATTAAAGAGGCTTGGGTTTCAAAACATTTTCATTTCATTCATGAGATTCCTGTAATGCTTTGGAAGCCAAAGTTTAAAGCTGGGTATGGCAGGGCTGATTCTGCTCTGAATGGGATTAACCCATCCAAGTCCAAAGGAGATAGCTTAAGTACACAAGGTCTATTAGCACAAGAATTAGTCTACAGGTAGAATCCAGATCTCAATGGATTTTACCAAGAAGAGGCAGCTTCAAGATGGTGGAATGATGGCTTCTTCCATATTGTTATGGTCTGATTTTCCAGCTTTGTGCTGAGAAAACAGCACCAGAGTAGGAGGGGTAGGAATCCTGGGGCTATAAATTCTGCTGTTTCCTCTCATTACAGAGTCTTGTACAAGCAGCCTCTTTGGCCCTTGGTTTCATCAGCTACTTAAAAGGAAATAGTGAATGGGTATATGAGGGAATTGTGAGGTATATCAGTTCTCTTTATCTGATATTCTTGCAAATGAAAATGAATGAGTGAATTTTAAAAAAGAAACATTTCTTAATTGCTTACTCTGGGAACGTTCTGTGTTATGTACTAGATTAGAGTTTACAAATGTGGAAGTAAAGACAAGCCTTGTTCTCAAAGAACTTATGTTCCTGTTCAGTCATGTTTGACTCTTTGTGACTCCATTGGGGGGTTTTTTGGGAAAAAAAACAAAAACAACAACTTGTATACAATATATATAGGGGAATGGCAATCAGGGTTGGGAGCTTTGGTCTGGAAAATTGTGGGTGAGACCAATGGGGCCGTACTGGGGAAAGATTGATGTACCTTGTCCAGGAACAATGACAGTTGCTTTGATTCAAGAACTAGGGGAAGGAGAGGACTGGAAAAAGTTAAGACGGAGGGGTCAGGCAGTTATGGAAGAGATGACAAGAGACTAGGGAGTGAAATGAGCATGGAAAAAACCGGTGAGGTGGTCAGTAATCAGGCAGTAGAGAACCCAAGATAGAAGTGCCTCTGGCCTGGCAGTGTGGTTGTTATGGTTTAATACTTTGAAAAATTACAATCCTTTCTACCTTTTCATTCTATTAAAAGTTTGTTTACATTTTCAAACAAATCAACTACAGCACAGGCCATCCCATACCCAGGTTCTGAGGAGATGTCAAATAAATGTCTAAATCAAGCATTAGGGGTGTGTATGTATGTGTATGTATTTTCAGGGGTGGGGAATCTGTGGCTTTGAGGTCACCTGCCTTTCCAGGTCCTTGGGATGACCTTATGACTGAGTCCAAGTTTTGCAAACAAATTTTTTATTAAGGAGATTTATCTTGTGAAGTTTATATTCCATCAAAGGGCCACACTTGAGGACCTACCCTGCTATGTGTGTATATTTATAAATACACATTTATTGTATATGGATTGTAGACATATATATATATATATACATATATATATGAATTATGGCAAATATATATGTAACTTATATGATATATAGCTATATCTATATATATTTATATATATCTATGTACATGTTGTTCAATTATTTTTCAGTTTTGGTCAGGTCTCCATGATCCTATTTGGAGTTTTCTTGGCCAAGATACTGGAGTGTTTTGCTATATCTTTTTCCAGCTCGTTTTACAGATGGAGAAACTGAGGCAAAGTGATTTGCCCAGGGTCACACAGATAATAAGTGTCCAATGTTGGATTTGAACTCAAGTATTCCTGACTCTAGGCCAAGCACTCTACTACTCCACATGAATTCCTGCATATATACATACTTACATATTTATGTATATATACATTGTCTCTCCTGATAGAATGTAGGCTTGTTGAGGGCAAGATTGGTTTCATTTTTGTCTTTGTATCCTCAGAGTCTGGCACCAAGGAGGTAATTACCAAATGCTCGTTTATTAATGAGCAACTGATTGAAAATCGCATAATTCTTTACTTGTAGAGTGTTGCCAGGAAGTGGGTGATTTCATACAATTTAACTTCCTGGATAACTGGTACTTAAAGTAAAAAACCCCACCAACATTTATCTTATTCTTATATCTTTATTATTATATTATTTAATATAATTATATTATTATATTAGTATTATAGCTTTATTATTATATTACATAATATAATTATATATTGTATAATCATTATATTATATTAGTATTATAGCTTTATTATTATATTATATTTTAATATTATTATATTATTATATCTTCATTATAGCTTTATTATTATATTATATAATTATATATTGTATAATCATTATATTATATTATTATTATACCTTTATTATATTATTATTATTATTATTATTATATCTTATTAGATCCCCTACTCACATTATTCTATTTGATCCTCACAGTAATAACGTGAGGTAGGTACAACAGGTGGTACAGATGAAGAAATTTCCATAAATGGAAAAGCAAGTACCTATTTAAGTGCCTGCAGTATTCTAATAATAGTTATAGTCACCATCACCAATATCATCATCATAACTAGTATTTATAACACCCACGTCGTGCCAGCTAGGTGGTGCCATAGTGCATAGAGTGCCAGGCCTGGAGTCAGGAAGACTTATCTTCCTGAGTTCAAATCCAGCCTCAGACATTTATTAGCTGCGTGATTTCCACGCTTTGCCAGCCTCTTACTTCATTGCTTGGCTTTGCCTTTTTCTTTTCTTGTCTTTCTCTTTTTCTTGACACTTTTCTCAGTTTTGCAAAGAATATATGAATGTAGTGTTTTTGAGCAGGAAAGGACATCTAGTCCAGGGATATGGAACCTGCCATCTTGAGGCCCGCAGGTGGCTCTCTATGTCCTCAAGTGTGGCCCTTTGACTGAATCCAAAGTTCACAGAACAAACCCAGTTAATAAAAGGATTTGTTCTGTAAAACTTGGCCTCAGTCAAAAGGCTGCACCTGAGGATCTAGAAGGCTACATGTGCCCTTGGGGGTCGTAGATTCTCCACCTCACATAGTCCAATAGTCTCAGTTCACATTTGAGAAACTAAGGCTTAAGGAGAGGGAAGGATTTATCTAAGGTCATACAAAAAGACAGCAAATAGAAGAGCTCTCAGATCTCTTTCATCTCTGAAATTTTGTGATTTTGAGTTTCTGTGGATGTTGACATTAGTGTTCAATCTAAGTAAGCAGATGTATTGAAGCAGCTGGGTGGTGCAGTGAATGGAGCTCTGGTCATGGAGTCAGGAGGACCTGAGTTCAAATTTGACCTCAGACACTTAACACTTATTAGCCGTGTGACCTTGGGCAAGTCACTTAATTCCATTTGCCCTGCCTTCTCCCTTCCAAAAAGCCAAAAAAACCCAAGCCCCACCCAAAAACCCCAGATGTGTATTAAGCATTTGATAAGTGCAAGAATTATATCATGTACTAGAGATTATATCATCTCTCTCTCTC
>CM053601.1:164637790-164653375 GCA_028646575.1 Pseudocheirus occidentalis
ACAGAAAATCCAGGTACAGCATTCACAATGTTACAACATATCACAGATAATCAAAGTATAGAATTCATAACAATTTATCACTGAAAATGGCCACAGTTTTCACCACAGTGGTCACAAAGTTTTGAACAAAAAACAATCATGTAGTAACTCAAGCATTCACAAAATCCTTAATTCAATCACAAAGTACCATAGTCAAAGTTCTCCACTCCTGGGGCACACTAAGTTAACTCAATCAGTCACTTATTTAGTCATTAATCACTAAGTACAATCATTTAGTTAATGAATCATTCAGTCAACTCAATCATTCAATCGTCCTTCATCATTCACTATTCAATCATCAGAAAATACACAGACCCTCCACCCCTAGGTCACTAGTAAATTTACAATTTCTCAGTCAGTATACAGAATCCAAGCAAAATCTTCTTTCAGCTTGACTCAGCATGGTTTCTCAGATTTTTTGCATCCCCTTCCATGGTCCCAGGTCCTATCTGGATTCACCAAACTATCTTCTGGGTTCAAAGGCAGACAGCTCCCAGATCCTTGTCCAGAACTCTGTGTAGTCTCTGTTCCACGCTGAAACCCACAGCATCCAATCCACCCCAAATCCTTCACAGTCTCTGTTTCCAGGAAGTCAAGGCTCAGCAAAGTCATAAACAAGTTCATAAAAGTACCAGCATCACAGTCATGTTTCCTCAGTCTTTTGGAATCTTCAGCTGGCTCTTGGACTCAGCAGAAGTTTCTGGTAGTTCCTAGAATAGAAATCACTCCATCTAGGTTTTCAAAATCAAAATCGTTCTGTTGAGCCTAAGGGGGGGGAATCTTTCCTCTTTAGCCTCCCTGGTGGTGGAAGCTGCTGCATCCGCAGAATTTTCTCCAAGAAGATCTGACTCTCTCTCTCTCTCTGGAGCTTTTTCTTATGTACAGCATTGCCCCCCACCCCGTTCAGCCCCTTCCTGTTACATCAGCAATAGGAGACAGGAGTTCTTACTTTCCGTTTCTTTCAGAAAGGCTTAATCTGAACTAGTCGCTAAGTACCTCTTAGTTTAGCAATAGAAAAGGAACTTAAAATCTCATTACTGTTACAGATGGAGAAAGAAAAGTGAATAATAGATTAAAATTTCCAGGAGTCTTACATACCATCTAATCTATCTAGCTCAATTTATGTATGGAGAAACTGAGGCACAGGATGGTAAAAATGACTGCCAGAGGGTAGCACATGTCAAGTGACAGAGCCGGGATCCAAATGCAGGCTCTTTGCCTTCAAATTGAGCATGATTTCCCTCCTCCGTACTTTTTGCAGATGGTGATATCAAACTTTGTCCTGAAGGGAGCCAGTGATTGTCAAAGGCAGTGAGGTGGGAGGCACCCTTTGAAAGCCCAGAAAACAGCTTGGGCAAAGGCAAGGAAACTGGACAAGTAGAGTGCGTCTAGGCCAGAGTTAGGAGACCAGTTTGGCATCCCATGAAATGCATGGAGTAGGACATCAGGGATGAGGCCGAGAGATAAGATAGGAGAAGGAATGTTGAGTTTAGGTAAGAATTGACCCGTTTATTTAGAACATATTGTTCCTGAAGGGAAGAAATATGAAATAAGGTTGGAAGGGCAGGCAAAAGCCACATTGTGGAGGGCTTCAATTTCCAGTTTGGATTATTTGTGTTTTACTTTATGGGCTATAGAGGGCCAAAGGAAAGCTGTTGCATGGGAAATGACCAGATCAAACATCTGTCTTAGCAATGTGTCAAAAGTTGGGTGGATGGTAGACTGGTAAAGGGACATGATTAATAAGCATCAATCAATCATTAGACATTTAGTAAACTCCTACTATATGCCAGATACTGTGCTAAGCACAGTGATTGAGAAACCATTGAAACAGTGCAGTTGAGAGGTGATAGAGATTGAAATAGGGGTTTGGCAGAGTGAATAGAGAGGAGATAGATTTGAGATATGTTGTAAGAGTGGAATTTACAAGATTTACCAACTAATTGGATATGGGTTGTGGTAAAGGAGTAAGAAGAGTAGAGTGGGTGACCAAAACAGTGGTTGTGCATCAACAGTCATATGGAAAATTTCATGAACTATGATATGAATTTTTTGGGGGTGGAGATGAAGCTCATGAGTTATGAGCTGATCATGTTGTGCTTGAGATGTTGGTACATCCAGGTAGAGATGTCTTGAAATGTGGCAATGTGGGATTGTAATTCATATCAATGTATCAGTGTCAGGCTGTCCACATACACATGCACGCACACACACAAACACACACACAACACATACACACTCTAAGTTTTTTTCCTCCTGCTTTGGACTCAAGATGCCATGGAATTCAGCACTATGTATTGTGCAATATGGCTGAGTCCTCCGAGGGAACTCCTTAACAGTTTCTTGAGACAGCTAGTTCCTCGGATTTGTTCCCTCTCATTTAGGATAACTTTCAAGTCCCTTTAAATGAAAGCTTCAGATGGATGATGCTGATGATATCTTAACTCCATGCCCAGTGTCCTTTAGAAATCACAACATTCTCCATTTCTTTTGTCAGATCTAGGAATCTCAAAGTTGTCGCTTAAGAAATTGTTCTGATCTGAAATGACCCTCATAGGAAGTCAAGGGCAAAGTTTGGGATGAGTTGTCATTTAGTCTGAATTGACTTAACACAGTTCCTGGAACATGGTAGATGTTTAATAAATGCTTGTGGACTTATCTTCAGAGGCCATTTTTTGATCTGTAAGAGGTCTCTTAGTGACATCAAGAGTCCCTTGGAATAGGTATACCTGCCAGATGGACATCCCTGCTCTTAGCTACGCCTTGTAAGCATTGACTGAAGAGGTCACAGTTTATACAGAAAGGACTTGACATCTAAACCATCACTGTCCTCACCCCCAAGTGTTGATTCTGAAGATCTAACCTGGCAACTCCCTCTGCAGGGAATGAAGCTCCCACTCCTTCAACAGCCATAGTGACCTCAAGAACCAGAACAGAAAATTCTCCCCACCAAAGTCCTTGGCACTATCAAATGGTTCAATATCAGGAATGAATGTGATTTTTTTGGGGGGGTTGAGGAGATCAGGCTTAAGTGACTGGCCCAGGGTCACACAGCAATTAAGTGTCAAGTATCTGAGGCCAGATTTGAACTCAGGTCCTCCCAACTCCAGGGGTAGTACTCTACCCACTGTGCTATCTAGCTACCCCAGAATGTGATTTTTATTAGTGGAAATGACGTTAAATATATGAAAAATCACCAACTTTTGCCTCTGCATCCTAAGGGCTATTGGGCCTGTCCATCTGACCTATAGTAGGAACTTCTATACATGTTGTCTTCTATAAACTTCTAGATTACTCTGGACCAGAATAAGCTACCCTGAGAAGATAGGGGTCTCAGGAATCGATGGGGGAGTATACCAGGGTACCCAAGAAACTTTAAGAAAGTAGAGACAATCTTTGTTTTTTATTTGCATCTCCAGCACTTAGCCCAATGATCTGGAGATAATAAATACTTAACAGATGAATTCATTCATTCATTCATTTAGATAAAATGTGGAGCTTCTGAAATCTTAAAACTTGTCTTAAATAGCATCTTGGTATAGTGGAAAGAGTACTGCCTCTTTAGTGGAAGTACTTTGGTTAAAATTCCACCTGTGGAACTCACTTCCTATATAATCTTGGGTAAAACATTTAGCTTACTTTTCATTTAACTTTTCCTTTTTAACTTCATAATCCTATAGCTTCTAATGGCCATGGGTGAGTTGACCCTGTTGGACATTGACTGGATTTTCAAGAGTTGCTTTTTAATGCAGAGCCTAAAGGGTCTTCCCTTTTTTGGTGGTCATTCTCTAGAGTGCCAACACTGCCCTGCTGCTGCACGTTAATTCTTCTTAGTTCTTTATAATCAACGAGAGGCTACCGTGCAAAAGCTGCTGAGGAATCCTAGCCTCATTTGAAGCTTCCTTATTGTTGAGTTGGCTCCTTCTCTGCCCATAAATGCCTGTTTTAATTTTATAATTGCCACACTTTGCATGCTCCCTCCTTCCTGCTTTCCCAAATACATGTGTGGGACCCATTCTGTCATTCTGATGGAAGAGCTCATGTTTACCACCCCCACATGCTTCCAAGGTCAAATCAGGAAGTTTTGCAAAAAAAAAATGGTGTTAATTGGCTAAGACTCATGGTGCCCTTTTCTAATTTCCTTTCAAATACTGTGGTATGTCACCACTCACGTTGTCAGCTAGACCCTTTAAATGTAAATCCTTCCAGGTTAAATATTGATCTCTTTTGTGAGTAACCTTTTATTTTAGCCTTTCCATTTTAAAAACAGTTCCTTGTCATGAATTCCATATTTATGCATAATTAGAAATATACTGACAATTGTTGATGTAGTATTTTAGGCTGAGCCAAGGAAGTTATGTGTGTTATCCTATTTGAGTCTGGCAACAGCCCACTAAGGTAGGTACCATAGGGATGATTATTCTCACTTTCTGGAAGAAAAAATTAAAGGGCAGAAAAGCTACTTGTTCATTTCATATAAATAAGAGGCAAGATTGGAATCAAGGACATAGGCTCACAGAATCATAACTATAGAGCTGGAAGGGACCCTAGGGATCATGTACCTCACCTCCTAATTTTACAGATGAAGCTAAAAGCTGTCAGGTTAAGTCATGCACCCATGATTACTCATGCTAGCAAAGAGAAGAAGCTAGGATTAGAACCCAGGTCTTAGGATGAAAGGTTGATGACTCTAGAGCCAGAAGGGACCTCAAAGATCAAAATTTCATTGATAAGAAAACTGTGGTATATGAAGTTTAAGTGACTTGTCCAAGGTCACAGCTATAAGTGACTACAAGTATAACATTCTTTCCAAGCCCAGTGCTCTATTACTCCATGTTGCCTCTCTGACAGGAAAAGAAGAGAGAAGTTGTTTTTTAAGCAAAACCTTGTGAGCAAATCCAGCTTTAATACTGTAATAAGTGAGAGGGTTCAATATTCATATATATATATGTAGATAGATTTTTCATTACAGAGCTAAAAACAAAAGGTGGTCATGGGATTAGAATTAAGTGTGCCAGAAAAGATCGGGTTCACCTTTTGGAGTGTTCAGGGCAATCAGCAGTGGAACAATCTATTTGAAAATTGATATGTTGGGGGAAAAAATCTATATGATAGCCTTAGAATGCTTTGTACGTGAGGCTATAAGTGGTTACACTAATATGGTCTGATGCACTCTCTAATCAAACACATTACCACATTATTCTCCATAGTGTAGAAAGTTTGAAAATCTCCTAGCACGTAAGTGGTTTTTAAAAACACAGATTAAGTCTCTGTCTTGGTTTCATTTCATCATCCCCCATGATTCTAGGATGGTGTGTTAGCCCTCATTGGGATGTCTGGTTCTGTTGTAAGTAAGTGATAGTGCTGTCAGGTCAGAGATAGTACCTTTGCTGTAACAAAGCCTGCACCTTGTTATCTTTGATGCTTAATCAGAAATCCTGCTGGTTTTATCTTTTCAAGGAGGGGGCTTGTCTGGGGTGGGGCTTGGGGGGAAAGAGAAGCAGTCATAGTGGTAGAGAGACTCCTTGCTTTGTTGGATAACAACTGGAAATGCTTTCTCCAGAAAGCTCAAATGATTTTGGTGAAGCTGACTTGAGAGCATTTCCACCATATGTCAAATACTGATTTATGGCTGAAACTTTATACCTACTTATATTATACATTAATTGAGACCAGTATCATGTGTAGGGTCCTTAGTGAAACTTGAAACTACTTGAAACTTTAAAGGTAAACCATACTTATCTGGTTTCGGCTTTAGTTTCAAAGTGGTAACTCAGACAAAAACTGGAGAATGCCCAGATGAACCGTGTTTCCATTTGTTGATTCCTCCTGGACTGAACCCAGGGGAATATTTGTGATGTTTCATAATTCTGACTTGAAACTAAGTGATGAGTTGGAAGAGTCATAAATAACTTGAATGATGTGTAGTAAGGACCAATGCTCAGATAAAAATGAAGAATGAGTGGCCAAACAGAAGTATGACAGAGAGAAATATGGAGGCTCTAGACTGGAACTTAATAGTCAGTCAGTGTTGTAGTTTAATTGTTTAAAAAGTGGACATGATATAATATTTTTAACTTAGTAAAAGGACCAGAATGGATAAGTCATACACCAATTCACAGGCTGCATTGGTCACGATCTGTCCAATCTCAGGTAGGCCTTTACAGCTAATGAGATAAAACAAATATGGAGGCTATTCCAAGAAGACCATTTAAAAAAATAAAAAAAATAGAATCAGAAGACACACAACAGCCTTTGAGTATAAAAGTTAAAGGAAATAGACATTTAATTTCTGGAGAAGAGCTTGGTCAAGACACAACTAACACTTTATCAATAATACTCATATTCTCTTCCCCTTCCTCTTCACTTTCCTTAGGGTGAAATGAGGAAAAGCTCGATTTAAGATGAAACATCATAATAGAGTTATCCAAATGGAGAATAGTCTGCTTAACCCTGCCTGGCTTAACAATCATTGCTCCTGTTTCTGGGATTCTAATGTTCACCTTAGAAACTACCCTTTGCCTTTGGGTTCTAGACCCTTCATAGTCACAAAGATCTTCATGTGCGGAGTTCATCAGGAAGCTGTCTTTTATTCAGTATAAATTAAAGGGAAGCTTTTTATTAATTTTCTGCTAAATTGACTACTTGTAGATACTTCTTAAATAAGATCCATGACCACTCTTGAGTTTAGCCTAACTAAGTAGATGAAAAATGTTTCTTGTTCATACTATGATCTGCAGTTGGATAGGTTAGAACTGGTCTTAGATTATTATGTTTGAGTACACCTATTCCTACATTTGAGTCCTATACCTCTTCTTATCCCTGGGTCTATACTTTCACCTATACCAACATCTACATTGACATCAGCCTTTTGGGCAGACCTTGTTAGTGGGCATTGAACTAGCCAGAGAGTTGAGCAAGGGTAAAGAGAGTTGTGTTGCCTTTGGGTAATGGCTCAATATTTTGAATGATCGCAAGCTTCCTGAAACAAAGACCTATTCTTTTAAAATGATATTCTGCTAATGTATTGTTATGGAAATATGGAATTCTCTAAGATGAAATATTTTGGAATATATCATTATGGAATGCTGCAGTTTCCAAAGCATTGAAAATTGATGGTTACCAAAAGGCAATAAAAACAGGCATAGTAGGTATGTGTCAAGTAATGAGTCAATATCACAACATATGTGAAGTAGCATAAATTATTTCATCAGAAAAATAAATAAAAATAAAATAAAAAAGAGTGAGGGATAGGCAAAGGACAACTAACTCTACTGGTAGCAACACAATATCAACAAATTTAGAGGAAAGCCTCTCATGTATTAGATTCCTATGGAGGATTTGTGGGAAATCATGATTGACTGCTCACCAGCTCCATACCAGGCTGATCTTCTTCTAGGCTGAGCCTCCCTATATGATATGATTCCATATGTATACATATTTATATGTAATATTTATCTAGCATTTCAAGGTTTATAAAACATTCAGCTTTTACGATTCAACCTTCTGGACATGGATGTTTTCAACACCCCCATTTTACAGATAAAGAAAACGGAGACTGAGAAAGCGTGAGTAACTTAAGCCACAGTGGCAGTGAGCATTAGGGTTGGGATTTGGCTCTGACCATTTAGGGCTCCAAATCCAATGTTCTATTCAGCCCATCATGTTTTCTCTAGCCAAAGGTATAGCTGGGAGACCTTCCTATAGGTATCCTCATCGATTCAGCCTGTATCAAGGACATACAATCCAAATGAATCCAGTCCAGTTAAGTGAAAGATGCTGTACTGAGTGGTGCAGATACAAACACAAAACCAAACCAAACCTATTTCTGGCTGTCAATGAATTTAAGTTCTACTGGGTGAAAGGAACAACATGTAAACATATAAATGTATACCTGATTATTTGAGAAGGAGGGTAGGCACTCTGACAATTAAGGGCTCAGGAAATGCTCCCTCTAGGTGGTGGTGACACATAGGCTCAGTCTTCCCATCCGTTAACTGAAAGGTCCATTAAAAAATGTGGGCTGATTGTTTCAACTCCTCACCCTTCAGCTCCATTCATCCCAATCTGGTTGCTCCTTGGGGCAAACAGCACAGGCTCTGCTGCACTGTTAAAGTTACATGCTGTCAAACATCTATAGCATCAATAAAGGTCGGGAGCGGGAAATGTTAAACCGACATTTCTTTCTGATGAGTGTGTAGGTGCTTTTATTGGGAGAGAATGTCAGGTAAATAGAGGGAAAGGTTAAAAAGAGAGCTATTATTTCAATAGATTGCACAGGGTCAATATCTTGGTAAATCTTAATAGACTCATGCTATGTTCTGACATGAGTGGAGTTAAGCTGCCAGAAGAAAGAGACCCAGGGCTTAGGATAAGGGGAGGTCTTGCCTTGGAATCTCTCCTCTCATCCCGACAACCCCATCATAAGATAATGTTTGACTATTGCTGGAGTGGAGGGAAATTGCCGTGGCCAATCTTTACACCCTTTTAGCTTTATCGGTGACTGGCAGAACCTAAAATGAGGCAGCCTTGAGCCTAGATTTCTTTATCTGAAGAGAGCAGCAGTTTTGGATTGCTGCTGTAAGAGATTGTCATCTGCTGTAATCCAGAAGAAGGCTGAAGAACACCTAGTTGCACTTACAATAGACTATAATAGTAGAGGGCTGACTTGCGAACTTGCCTTGTAAGGTGGATTCGTTGAAAAAAGCTGCTTAAATAAGCTTACAGTGTTAGACCAGTTGGGGGGAGGGAGAGGCAAGCGATTTCATATACTTAGCTTTCTAGAGGTGAAGCATTTTAAATTAGGCTAATGATCACCTTATAATCAGAAGCAAAATGATACATGGTCAGTAGGAGGATTTAGCAGGGCTCTTTTAGTCTGAGCAAAAAATAAATGGCTGGATTCTTTTTGGAAAGAGTTGGTCCTGGGGTCAGAATCCTCTGACTTACTACATAGCTTTGTGACCCTGGGCAAGTCACTTTATTTCTCTGAACCTGTTTCCTCATTTGTAAAATGGGAATATATAATAGTACCCAGCTCATAGGATTGCTTTAAATTTTGAATGAAATAATATGTGTGTATTACATATATGTATGTACATATGTATATACATAATATGTATGACTGGATAATGGAAGGTCAGTCCTCAGAACATGCAAAGGGAACTCTGTGTTACCAAGCAGTATGGGAGGTAGACACTATAATTATTTCTATTTTATAATTGAGGAAACTGAGGCAGACAGAGGTTATGTGACCTGCCCATAAGCATGCATCTAGTAAGTGTCTGAGGCTAAATTTGAATTCAGGTCTTCCTGACTCCAGGCTTTCTATTCCACTTACTTACTGCACTACATACCTGTGCTTTTTATGATGCAATGAAGAGTCCCAGAAGTTTAGAATTGGAAGGGACTCCAGATCTGATCCAACCTGTAACTGAACACAAATCCTGCCTACAATGCCTCTAATAGATGGTGACTGAGCATTGATTTTATCTTTTAAAAGTCTTATTGTTGCCTTTTATTTTGTAGATACACTCCCAATAAAACCCCCACCTATTAGCCATATCCTTTATACAAATAGAAAAAGAAAGACAAGTATTACCTGATGCTACCTACAATTGCATCTGACAGTATAAACAGAGGGTGAGTCTTGGCGAGGAGGAGAAAGTGCAGTCCAGGTATGGTTCATGGCTTCATAGAAGTGCATGAAGACAGGGCATGAAATGGTATCCCCCCTGGGAAAAGTCTGGTTCCGCTGCAACATAAAGTTCATGAAGGAGAGAATGTGTAATATCTCTAGAAAGGTGGACTGGAGCCAGAATGTCAGATCCTTTCTACCTTTCCAGTGTTCTTACACATTACTCTCATCTACTTCCTCTGTAATCCACTGACACAGGTCTCTTTGTTATTTCTCCAACAAAATGTTCCATATCTGGACTCTGTCCGCTTTCACCAGCTACATCTGAATTCCCTCCTCACTGCCACCTTCTGGCTTCCTTTAAGTCTGACGAAAATCACGCCTTCTGCAAGTCTTCTGCAATCCCTCTTAAAGCTAGTGCCCTCCTTCTGAGATGATCTTCAGTTTACCCTGCATATCTATATATATATATGTATATACACACATATGCGTATACGTGTGTACACACACACACACATATATACATACAGATAGTTGTTTTGTGTTGCCTTCCCCACTACATTGTGAATGTCCAGAGGACGGGGATTGTTTTTTGTCTTTGGATCCATAGGCATTAGCATCGTGCCTCCTATCCAGTAGGTACTCAGTGAATGCTGGATGACTTACTTATTTCCCTGTGACCTTCTCTCCCTAGAACACGACTCTGCAATGCTAGCTCCTTCTATTGGTGAATTCTTTCTAGTGCATTCCCTTTGAGGCCAGCCAGTCTTCATTACTTTCTTGGTTGAGGCTAGGATTCTTCTGAGTCTAGACTTCAACTCTTATTTCCCTTTCCTGGGTATTTTCATTTTCGCTCTGCCCCCCTCCACAATTGAGCTTTATGGTTCCCTCTTGTATATTGTTTTCTTATATTAGAATGTAAACTTCTGTCAAAGAAAGGGAGTAGTTTTCTTTTTCTTGTAGTCACGGCATCGTGCCAAAGGCTTAAAAAAATGCTTGTTGCCTTTTCTGTGTAACATTGTCTACCTATAGCCCTCCTTCCTCTCCTTCATAGAGATGAGAAAAATGTTTTCATCATCTGTTTTCTGGGACCAGTATTAGGAATTTCACTTCATCTGTGTCCAATTGCCTTTTTGCATTGTTTGCATTGTTCATTATTGCAGTCCCTGTAGTTTTTCCTGCTTCTAATTTCTTCCCTCTGCATCACTTGATACAATGTTTATCAGTTTCATCATCTCCCATTGTACTCATCTGTCACAATCTGTCCAATTATTCCCTAGGTTATGGGTGCCTATCTAATTTTCAGTTTTTTGCTTACACAAAGAGTGTTGCTAGCAATAGTTTAATATGATCCCCTCCCCAACGACTGGTCATTTAGCCCCAGCTGAAAGAGCTTCTGTGGAGGGGACTCTAGTCTAGCCTGAGGCAGCTTATTCCACTGTTAGGCAGCTCTAATTGTTAGAAAGAATAACATTCAGGTTGATCAATAAGAAGACGTCATTACCTGGGAGAAGAAAGATCAGAATTCAGAATGCTCACTAATTTAAGAAAAGAAGAATAGAAGTGTAATACCATAGACAGGAAGGGTGCCTTGCCGAAATGTCAAGATAGATGGAAAGACAAACAGAAATTCAGGTTATTGTCCCATTGTGCCTGGGATGTTTATATAGGCATATTCAGAGATGTGTTAGAGTCAGCTCAAATTGCCTTTCAGAGCCAATTGTTAAATTTTCAGTGGGAGCATTTGTATCTGAGACATTAGTAAATACTATATATCAGGACTTGATTTATTATTTTATTGATTTTCTAGATTTAATGAAGTGATTAGGAAATGTTAATAATGCAGATTAAAATGAAAAATGTTTTGGATGCACATTTATTTTTGAGATCTGGTTGTTAAATACTTACCAGTGGACCTCTGAATATATTATACATCAGACTCATTATTGTCTGGCTAACATACTAGATTTGGAGAATACAGACCTCATTTTAAATCTTGACTCTGATATTTTCTATATGACCCTGGGAAATTCATTTAGCTTGTGTGCAGGAAATTCTTTAGAATTTATTTCTAAGTTATCGGTAAGTCGTAATTGTGTTGTTAGAGGGAGCTCCTATACCATAAATTTCCTACGTCAATGAAATCAGAGACCCTTCATCTAGTTAGGTCTTACATGTATAAGAGTGAGGGTCACATAGACTTCATTAATCAATCACCTCTACCCCAGCTAACCCCACAAAAGATGTCCTATACCTTGATACCTTTGTCAAGTGAGAAAATCTCTGATTTGCACTTGGTCAATAAAGGTATGGACTACTTTTCTTCATATCCACAAAACCTAGCACAGTGCCAGGCACATAGTAATAAATGTGCTATTTGGCTTGTAATCAATGTTTGTTGATTTGAAAGGTTGTATTAACTTGGCAAAAGCAAGAGAAGAAGGCAAATTTCCACATTACGTATTAGAAAGAAGACCCACAGATGTGTTCCCTTTGGAAGTTTTGAAGTTTCCTTCTCTGCGGATGGAAACAAAGATATTAAATAAAGGATAATACTCACAAACCAACCACCCAACCACAACAGGACAAAAAGGAGAAAAGGAGAGGAATGTGAGCTGGAAAACAGGACTTTCTTTTAGAAGACCGTTTCTCTGAGTCTATAGAAAGTCTCAAAAGGGTGATGTGTACTTAGAAAGTTTGAACAGAGGAAGCAGGGAAGGTCTCACACCATAAAGGTAGCACGCTACAAATCATTAAAAAAAAAAACAAAAAAAAAACTGGCTGAACATGAGGTTGGAACAGCTGTTTGTTTGGCTGGCTGAAATTCTTTCATCCCCCCATCCATTGTTCTCTGTAAACAACAGAGACATGATGTGAGTTTTACTCACCATAATGAAAAGGGTAGCGTTTCTCCCCCTATAAATTGTTTTCAAAAGCCTTGATGATTCACAAGATTTTCACAAATACATTTAGAACTAGAAAAATATAAAAAAATATGTGTAAGGCATTCGGAGTACAGTCTGCCCCTGGCATTATATAAAGAGAGAGTGTATGTGCTAAAAATAATTTTTTGTATGCGTTTACGACATTTACCCTCCTCATTACCAGCCTCCCCCGACCACCCCTAAAAAAGACCTGGAAAAGGAACTGTTTCTGGGGTGGGTGGGAGTGCCAGCCTGCCTGGAGGCAGGGGGATGTAAGACATGACCTTTCGAAGTTCCTTTTAGTCCCATGGCTTCATGGGTTTATCTAAACACTGTTTATGAAGGCGTATAAAATATGGATGAATGTTCAAGATCTTAAAGCAGATGAGACCCACCAACTCCCATCTTGTTGCAGAAGAGAAAATTGAATTGCTACCTCCATCTCCTGCCTTTCTTATTTATTTCATTCAGGGATGCGGGGGATGGAATGAGCATCAATTCACAGATGAAATTCAGCTTGTAAAATAAAAAGCCGGTGGCCTCATCTCTTTCCCCCTGCAGAAATCTTCATTTTTTCTCTCAAGTTATCTGGCCAGGTTGATGTTCCACTGGGGAAGAGAATTCCCAACTTCTTTTCTTTAGGCAATTTATTCTCAGTAGTGCTTTTGAATGGAAAGACTCAAAGGTTACCCTGAATTCAACACCCACACTTCCCCCCCCCCAGCCTTTTCAAAGAATCCCACCTGTTTGCCTGTCATCTCCAAAAATTCTATTCACAAACCCAGTCCATACCTCCTATGTACACAGTTAATTTGGATTCAATTCAGCACAGTTCTACAAACACTCATTAAATGCTGTGACCTCCTTGAAACAGGAATCTAACATTTCAGATCTCTTCCAGGACCTAACAAGTCTGAATGTTAGATAAGATCTACTCTACTCCTTATCAATCACCTAATAAGAATATATTAAATGACTACTCTGTGTTGTACATTGGAGATAGAGATTCACAAGTATACCTCACAAAAATGGCATGGTCCATGTCTTCAATGACATTATATTCCGCGGTGGAAACACCAAGCATGTAAATACAAATAACAAAGTTATACAAAGTAATTTCAAGGAGACAGAACTAAAAAACAGGAGAATCCCCTAAGACTTCCTGGAGGAGGAGGATGAGGCATCTGTTCTGTGATTTGAAGGACACTAGGGATTCTTGAATCAGAGGCAAGGAAGCATTTTTCAGGTACGTGCAAAGACATTTGGATCACATTCAAGGAGCAGCTAGTAAGTCGATCAGACTAGAACAGAGAAGGCCACGTGGAATTAACCTGGAAAGGCAGGTGGGAATCTTGTGATGCAGCGAATGAAATGCTCTGCTGAGGTTTTTCTTTGGCTAAAGAGGAGAATTAAAGATATTTGAGTGGAGGAGAAATGTGGTCAGGTCAATGTTTTGGGATGTTTTATATATCAGTGGTGTGGCTGTGTGGAGAGCAGTTTGGGGAAAGGAAGAGAACATGTCCTTGAGACTTGAAGGAAACTAGAGAAGCCAGGAGGCAGAGAGAAGGAGGGAGAGCATTCCAGGCCTGAGGAACAGCCAGTGAAAAGACAAGGAATGGGAAAATGGCGTGTCTTGTTTCAGGAACAACAAGGAGGCCAGTGCCACTGAATCATGAAATGTGTGTGTGTGTGTGTGTGTGTGTGTGTGTGTGTGTGATGGTAGAAGGTGTAAGAAGAATGGAAAAGTAAAGAAGAAACAGATTATGAAGAACTTTAAGAGACAGAAAATCCTGGAGGTGACAGAGAGACACTGGAATTTATTGAGTTGGTGCTGACATGGTCAGATCTGTGGTTTAATGAGATTAATGAGATCACCTGGACAGCTGAAGGGAAGATGAATTGGAGCTGGAAGACTAGATAGAGAGGAGAGAAAGAGAAATAGAGACACACACACACACAAGAGAGAGAGAGAGAGAGAGAATAAATGTACAAATTGTACAAATGCACAAACACCAGGCTATTGCAATGAGTCATGTGTGAGGTGGTGAGGGTCTGTATATTAGAGATATTCCAAAGGCTGAATCAGTAAAATTTGGCAACAAATGGGATATGAGAAGGGAGGAAGAGTGAGAATTCAAGAATGACAAGTTATCAGTTTGGGCATCTAGGAGGATTGTGATATCCTCAATAATGATGGGGAAATTTGGAAGAGCGAAGGGGATGTTGGGGGGGGGTTGGGATAATGAATTCAGTTTTGGATATGTTGAATTTAATATGTCTGTGGAACATCCAGATGTCCAATAGGCATCTGGAGATATGAAGTTGGAGGTAATATTAGAAGTTAGGGAGGAATGAAAAGATCTGAAAATAATTTGCAGAGAGATGATAGCTGAATCCATGGGAGTTGATGAGATCTCCAAATATAGAATGTAGAGGGAGGTCTGGTACAGAGTCTTGGGGGATTCTTATGGGTGAAGATCCAACAAAGGAAACTGAGAAGACATGGTCAAACAGAGAGAAGAAGAAGGAAAGAACAGTGTCATGGAAACCTAGAGAAAAGAGATTACCAAGGAGAAGTGGGTGATTGACAATGTCAAAGCCAGATGAGGATTGAGAAAAGGTCATTAGATTTGGCAAAAGAATAATCTTAATGACCAATTTTGGTCTTGCAATAGGGATAAGGAAGTTCCTCTCTCTTTTCAGTAGAGGGAGAAATGCTGTGTACACTGTCAGACCAGGTTACCACGAATAAAGATAGGATGCATTTTTGCTGAACTATTTTTTTTTAAGCAGAGAATGTGTTATTTTTTTATCTACAAAGATGATAGATAATGCCACTAACCTATGGTTGTTAGAACCTAGGTTTTTAAAAAAATTTTATTTTATTATTATTATTTTTTAAATTAACTTGTTTGTTCACTTTTAGGTTACAAGATTCTGTTCCATAGTCACTTCAGTTATAGATTTTTCTCCCCTTCCTCCCCA
>CM053601.1:164653875-164709854 GCA_028646575.1 Pseudocheirus occidentalis
TGAACTGTTGAAACTGTGAACATTGTACTGAATAAAGATTTGTAATGGAATAAACAGAGTGTTCACTAATACTGTGTAATCTGAATCTTAAAAGCTCCTCACAGTAGCATTCTCTCAGAAATCTACTGCTGATTGGCTTTACAGGCTGTACCTCTCAATACTCTGTAGCTCTTTCAGCACTGGATAGATAGTTCTGGACACTAAGCACTCTGATAAACTACATTAGCAGATACGGAACCTCCAAGTCCAGGCAGAATTCAGAGAGAAAGGTCTGTTGAGAATCATACATTCGTGATCTAAGAACCATAGAGAGAACAGCAACATTGAAGCAAGAGTTTAAGGAAAGGAAAAATCAGTATTAGTGGATAAGCACTTTTTCTTGTCTCTGACCCTGTATACATTTGAATACTTCATTGTCCTAAACTAGCTTCTTCTATCATGTGGGTTTGTCATGTTTCCTTCTGCCAATAATTCAACAAATTCAGCTAGTGTGAATTAAGCGTATTCTATATGCCAGGCACTGTCTTAGGTGGGTGCTAGGTAGAATAAAGATTAAAAACTACGCTGCTTCTTCCTTCAAGGAGATTTCAAAGTCTAGCCCGCTTTACAGAGCAAATTATGTGCATAGTGGGAAGATCACTTGATTTGCCATTAAAGTACCTTGTTTGGATATGACTCTGTAATTGGCAGCATGTGGGATCTCAGTTTCCTCATTAATCATACAAGGAGTTTGGGGTACACAAATTTTAAGGTCCATTTCAACTCTAATCAGTGAATGGTGCTAGGAGTCAGGGACTCACCCATCCATAGCAAACAGCCCTAACCTGAGACTCTTTAGCAGCTTTGTATGTATTTTGCATGAATTTCTATCTCATAAATTGTTTCCTCACAGTAACATAGAAGGTCCTTGAGAACAGAAATACTTTCGTTTTCGTCTTTGTATCACAGGCTCCAAGTCCAACACCCATAGCATAATCGAAACTTAATGAATGAATGAAGGAATGAATGAATGTGGCCCAAATCTTTTGGTATCTTTGCATAGACTCTGGTGAAAAAAAAAAGTATAGAAGGGAATAGTATCAGCATTTGTGGTCTAAGCTATCCCTTTTTCTTTTTTTTAAATGAGAGTACTTCATTTATTCATGTATCTTTATAATTATTTTAAATGTATAAAATGAACTAGACAGGCTTATGAAGGGAAATAGTTCCAATGAAATACTGCTATCAATTTTTTTAAAAAAGTACATGGACCCAAGATTAAGGACCTTTGCTGTAGGTGAGCCTCCTCAAGAATAGAAGAAGGTGAGTGCTTATTGGTTTGGATTTAGAGCCTATCTTCAAAATGGAATGTACCATCCTCTCCCTAGATGTTAGGTAGCTGTGACTCAGTTTAGTCCTGGAATAATTTCAAGATGGACATTCTTCTCTCTCCTCCAACTGAAGAAACACAGAAAGTGGAGGTGGAATACAAGTCATGAGGAAGACTCAAAAATCTGGCTTGGAATGTGGTCTCCAGACTTTGGAGCTCTTTGACTCTTCTATTTAAAATGTTGATCGAGTCAGTGTGGGAAAATCAAAGGTATGTTCTGAGAACTGAATGCGTTAAGAGTTTTTATCCTCTAGAAGGGCAGGTAGCATCGTAAGCCCCAAATGCAATAAGGAGAAAACAGCAGAAGTCCCTACCTTGCTTTCTCTTTTTTCTCTTTTCTCCTGTGACTATATCCTATAAATGACAGTAGTTACTCCTTTATGATTTTATTGTTTAAAAAATCAGAAGAAAGTATACCAGTATTGGGTGGCTAGGTGACACAGTGGATAGAGTCCAGAACAAGAGTCAGGAAAATAATCTTTTTGAGTTGAAATACAGCCCCAGACACTTACAAGCTGTGTAACTGTGGGCAAGTCATTGAACACTGTTTACCTCAGTGTCCTCATCTGCAAAATGAGCTGAAGAAGGAAATGGAGAACCACTCTAGTATCTTTGCCAAAACAAACAAACAAACAAAATGGGGTCACTAAGAGTTGAATTGAAAAGTGATTGAATACCACCACCACCAATAAAACCTCAGTGGAATACAGTGGTAGGAATGTCAACTCTGAAGTCAGAGGTCCTGGGCTCAAATCCCCTCTCTGATATTTCCTCCTGGTGTGACATTGGGCAATGTCATTAAATTTCTGTTGGCCTCAGTTTTCTCACTTGTAAAATGAAGGATATAGACTAGATAGCCTATGACTATGGTTCCTTCTGGTTCTAGACCTATGGTCCTTTTGGACTCTTATCCTATGATCCTAAGCATTTAATTCAATCCCCTCCTTTTGATGATAAGAAAAATGAGGTCCAGAGAACTTGAGTAATCTCAGCTTTCCTAGATGATGAATAGCAGATCTGATATTTACAGAATCATAGAATTTGAGAGTTGCAAGGCATGCCAACAGCCACCTAATTCAACCCATATATGAAAGGAATAACTCCCACTAAAACACATTCACCAAGTGATCATCTGGCTTGTGTATGAAGACTTCCAAGGAGGTGGATCACACAACCTTTCAAAGCAGTCCATTCTGTAGTTGGACAGTTCTAATATTTAGGAAATCTTATATTTAAACTAAATTATAATTTTGAACTCATGCCTTCTGAATAGAAAGCCATTTATTCTTATACTATACCATAGCTGCCTCCATCTGGAGGCATTTGAAATCTTAGTTTTAAATTTTCAATGTTCTTGAGCATTTGGTAGTTTGGGTTCTTCCCATTTCTATGGCAAATTATTCATAAGCACAAGTATATTTTTACATAACTTTCTGTCTCTTGTGCCCAAAACATCTCATCTGGGCTTGACTTTATGAATATTACTAATATAAGTGACATAAGCTCAGAGTATGAATATTTTCTTTTAGGCTCCAGGAGAAATAGCTGGTATCAGTTTGACCTTCCTGTGAAAGGCTAGCTAGCAGATGACATCACTGCATTCCATAAATGGGGATGTCACTTCACGAGCTCTTTTCTCAATGCCAAGAAATTAACTCAAAATATTTTTCTTCAGATAAGTGAACATGCTTGTCATGGCATACTTATGCCTGTTAAGTCTTTCTATGAAATATCTCATGGAGGAATATGTAAATATTTTGACTGTTCATGCCGTGCATTGCAGCCTTCCTGGGATGACACATGGTTCTCCCTGCACGAAGCGGGCAGTGGGGGGATAGCAAAGTCTTGTTAATGCTTGAACATTTTTAGTCAATGGAGCCACACACAAGTGAAATTTTTTTAAAAAGGAAGGAAAACAACCCTACAATGAATTTGTGTAAATGTCAGAGCAGATGAATATACGCTTTCATCTAATGGGTGCCCTTGGAGTGCTGGACTCTGATTCTGACCAAGGTAGACTCTGAGTTCATGGTACATCTTGTTTCCATACCTTCTTTTTCTGACAGCAAAAAAATAAACTAATGTTCAAAAGAAGAACCCTTTGCCAAATATATATTAACAGAGACCCTGCAAAAGCAGATAGTTCTTTAAGGAATTCCTCCTTCTGTCTTATATTTTTGACTTTAGCTTTTCTAATAGCCAACACATCTGTGATCTCATCTACGTGGATGGCCCTTCCAAACGATGCAGATGGAAACCCATCCACAGCAGCTCATTCTTATCCATATCAACAACAATGAAATTCAATGAATGTATCAAGCCCTATGCTAGGCAGATGGTGGCACCAATACAAAGAATAGTAGACCTCCTCTTTCTCTACAATGGCATTACATTGTAATGCAGGAGAAAAGAAATCTATCAAAAATATGTGCAGCACAGATATAAGTAAATAAATACAAAATAGTTTAATAGTCAAATACAAGATAGTTTTAGGAGGGAGAGCACTGGTAATTGGGGCTTGGGATCAGGAAAGACTTTCTGCAGAAGTTAGGGCTTTAGTTAGACCTTAAAGGGGAGAAAGATTTCTATGAAGAAGTCAGGAGCGAGTGCATTCCAGGTTAGGGCAAATGCAAGGGCACAGAGATGGGACATGGGATGACGTGGTTGAGGAAGAGAGAGAAGGCAATTTTGGTTGGATTGTGGAATAGAGAAGGGGATGTAATGTCTGACAAGGCTCTAAATCAAGAGTGGGGAATGTGTGGCCTCAAGGCCACATGTGGCCCTCTAGGTCCTCAAGTGAGGCCCTTTGACTCAATCAGTAAAACCTAAACGTAAATTGAAGTCAGATTGTATAGGGTTTTAGAAGCTAAATGAGGAAATTTATATTCCAGAGGCAACAGGAAACCTCTGCAGTCAACTAAGTACCAGAGTCAATCAGTCAGATCTGTTGCTGTTCAGCCATGTCCTACTCTTAATGACCCCATTTCGAATCTTCTTGGCAAAGATATTGGAGTAGCTTGTCATTTACTTCTCCAGTTTATTTTACAGATGAGGAAACTGAGGCAAACCTGGTTAAATGATTTGCCTAGTTCTTATAACTAGTAGTTATCTGAGACTAGATTTGAACTTGGATCTTCCTTCTTCCAAGTCCTGTGCTCTATCTACTATGCTACCTTACTGCTCTGGTCAGATCTGTGATGAAGGAAAATCACATTGGCAGCAATGTGTAGGAATGACTGGAGTGACAAGAACCTTGAGGCAGGCAGATCAATTAGGAAGCTGTTGCAATAATCTTGGGGAGAGGTGGTAAAGTCCTGAACAAAGGTGGTAGTGGAATGAATGAAGAGAATGGGTCAGATGGGAGAGATGCTGTGGAGAAATGCCAAGTACATGGATATCTTGGGTAAGGAATAATCCAGGATAATGTCAAGAGTATGAACCTGAGATGCTGGATGGATGGTAGAAATAGGATGAAGGGAAGGTCTAGGGAGAAAGAATTCAGTTTCTGGCACACTGATTGTGAGATGTCTCTGGGACATTCAGTTTGAAATGTGTAGTGGGCAAGTGGTGATACAAGACTGAAGCTTAGGGGAGACTCTGGGACTAAAAACAAAAACTCTCATTTAGGAAGCAAAAGCTCTCATTTAGGTATGTGCCAGGCACTGTGTTAAGTACTTTATAATTATCAACCCCCTTTGAGCCTCACAACCCTCTGATGGAGGTGCTCTAATTATCCCCATTACAGATGAGGAAATTGAGGAAAACCATGGTTAACTGATTTGCCCAGGATCACATAGCTAATAAATGTATTATAAAATATCAATCTGGGGTTGGCCAGGTGGCGCAGTGAATAGAGCACTGGCCCTGGAGTCAGGAGGCCCTGAGTTCAAATCCAGCCTGAGGTACTTAACACACAAAAAACTAGCTGTGTGACCTTGGGCAAGTCACTTAACCCCAATTGCCCTACCTTCCCCTCTCAAAAAAGAAAAAAAAATATCAATCTGGAATCAAAATATTACAGAATCTCAGAATTGGAAGGAACCTCAAGTTGCATCTGAATCCAACTCATACCTGAAAAAAGAATTTCCTTTTTCCAACTTCTCAACATTGCTCTAAATGTGAATTAAAGCCACCTATTGGACAATGGGCTTTCAAAGATGGAGTGGGCTCCCTTCAAGGGATGGCAGGCTTCAAACACAGACTGACTGATTGCTTCTTGGGTATTTGTAAAGGAGTTTTTCCAGGTAAAGGGTGAATTCAGTGGCTATTGCAGTCCTTTCTAATTCTGAAGTCCTACCATATCTTAGGTCCAGACTGACTTTTTCTTTCAAATTTTATAAATGAGAGCTCAAAAGCACTGTAGTCATATCTAGTCATAGCTTTATAGATTCAGAGTAGAAGTGGACCCCAACAGTTATTCCATCCAACTCCCTTATTTTCTAGACAGGAAATTAGAGCCATAAATTTTAAGTGATTTGTCTAAGTCACTTAAATACTGAGTAGTAAGTGGCAGATCCTCGTCTTGAGTCCAGGCCGTTTAATTTCAAACTTTATTTCTCTTTTCCCTATTGTCCTATAATCTACACGGTCATTTTACAAGTGAGGAAACTGAGGCCCTAGAGAAGAAATGGACTTTTTTCCTTGCTAAGGGAAAAGTTAAAGTATTCTTCAAGACACCAATACTTCTGTTTTAATGGCTTTTGATTTCAAACAACCTTATCTAGATCATCGCTGTCATTGGATGATACACATTATTTGTTTTTACTTTTAAAACATTTTTAAAACCAGATATGTGATTTCGCTTGTATAAGAAATTCCTGGGAAGGAAACTATCTTTACCAATGATGATCATCCATTGCTCTTTAAAAGTGTTGGCTTTGGCACTAAGAAGTTAAGTGCCTTGTTCAATAGATGTCTCTCTTTTTGACCCTTTCTGACTCAAAAGATAGCATTACCTACACTAGGGGAAGCTAGATGGTACAGTGGATATAGTTTGGGCTTAGAACCAGGAAGACCTGAGTTCAAAAGCATCACGAGCCCCCTATTAGCTGTGTGACCCTGGACAAGTCATTTAACCTCTGTTTCCTCATCTATAAAATGGGGATAATAATAGCACCTACCTCCCAGGGTTTCTGTGAGAATCAAATGACATAGAAATTGCAAGGTGCTTAGCACAGTATTTGGCATGTAAAAAGTGCTACATGTATTATTATAATTATTAATTATTGATGTCATCATCACGATCATCACCACCACCATCATCATCAACACCACCAGCACCATCATCATCATCACCATCTGTTCTCTGGGTGTTCTTGTTTTTCCTTAAAGAATGAACTTAATTGTAATGTGAGCTACACTTTCTGGGGGGGTATATGGGTAAAAACTGCCTTTGAACCTGGCAGCCTAAGGAAAAAAATCATTTAGTGAACCAAATATGTAATAAATATGGAAAGAGTGCTGGATTAATATTTAAAAGTCCTGGTCTCAAACCTTGGCTATGTTTCTTACTATCTATATGACCTTGGATCTTACTTTCCTAAAATTGACCTTAGTTTCCTCAATTGTATAAGGAGTAGGGAGGTAGGGCTAGATGAACATGCTTGGAAACTCTCCATCTCTAAATATAAAATGTACTGTGCTATTGTAGAGAGTTGGCTTGTTCTTGATTATTTTGGCAAGAAGAATTATTCTTACTCTTCTACAAAAAGAGCCACCATTGGACCAATTGATGCCTTCACACCCTTTTAAAATTGGCAACCTGTGAGTTCATATTGAATAGGGGTGTCTCATGCTTCAGAATGAGACATCAGTAGAATTATATTCCCTTTCTGAAATTAGCACATCCTGTCCATATCTTCAGAGTTCTTGAGATGCAGCGATCAAACCAATTGACATGATTATAGCAAGCTGGAGTACTTCAGAAGTACATAAACAGTACACTGGTGCATTCCCTCTGAGTGGGGATTGCATCACTGAATTGTGCTGATGAAAACAAATCTTTCATGATTGCAGATGTGGTATGTAATTTAGGTATTATCCTGTTAATCAACATTTATCTAACATTTCACTTTTTCCAAGCCTTCTATAGTGACCCCTCCTCCAGGAAGCCACCTACAAGGCGTAAACAGAAACAGAATCCTGAGAGCAGTATGGTGCAGGGGAAATGATAACAGATGCAAATTCAAAGGATTTTGAAATAAAAATTTTAAGCTAGTTACTGTTTGACATTGAACAAGTCCCTTAAACTTCTTTGAAAAAAATTATTGTAATATTGCAATCAATATGAAAAGATGTTTGTCAGTGATCTGACTTTGTACTAATAGGAAGAAAGTTCACTGCCATTCAGGCTACTACCAATTCTGGCTGGTAGTAACAATGATAGTAACCTATTAGCTTCTCAAAATCATTCCAACTGCTTCTTTACTTCTTGATCAATCTCTATTCCCAGTCAGCCTCTCTCTGGAACCTAACAACAGACTCTCCTGACCCTTCAGGATGTCATACCCTAATCCCAACCTCTGTCTTCTCCTTGACCAAGCATGGGGGGAAATTACAAATCTCAATGGTCATGTAAAACATTTGCTCTAGTGAGCAGGAGTTTTTTTTAATCTATTAAAATTAGACAAGGATTTTTCCTCCTTCGGGAATTTTTTCATTGTTTCCTTAGTATCTTCTTTCTGAAATTTGGTTGTCTTGATTTTTATTTCATACTTGTTAATTTGTAGATTTTATACTTTTGTATCTAGTCATATATTTCCTTTAAGTTTTCATTTTTCTTGGCCTATAATTAAATCATATTAGATTCCTATAATTAAAAAAATCCTGTGCTTGGAAATTATTTTTATTTTCAATCTTTGTTTTTATATTTCTTTTTGAGCAAATTAATGTGATCAATTTTAAAATCAATTTAACTTAATCAGTTTTATGGTTTTTTAAAAACTCCTTTTTGTTTCCCATTTTGTCTCCCCATTGATTTAAAAAAAATCCTCTCATTGCATATTTGAGAATCCTAAAATTATTGATTTTGTACATTTTCAGAACCACACAGAATTAGGGTTAAATTGTTTATTGCTGTAAGATGTCAGATGTATAAGTTTTTCTTATGACTTCTGTAATTTATGTGTTATCACACTATTTTCTTTGATATTAATTTTTTCTGTTCTCAAACAGAAATTTTTTCTTGTTCTCAAGCCCATTAACTATATATTATAACAGTTTCTAGACTCCATCTAAATGTCTTTTTTTTCAGACTTCATTTATTGATTATAATTTATATTATGTTATAGTAAGGATGTATTTAGTCTTTATGTTTTTATTTGTATATGTATGTATCCTATTATAGGATGATTTTTTTTATGATAGTGCTTTACCATATTAGAAAACAAGAATGTTCTTCATTAGATTATTAGCTCCTTGAATGCTGGGTCTGTCTTTTGCCTCTTTGTATCTCTGCTACTTATCAAAGTATCTGGTACGTTGTTGCTCAACTAAAATTTATTGAATGAGTAATTGATGTTTCCTATCTCTATGACTATGTCCACCTGTCTATCATCTTCCCCCCCCTCTCTCTTCCTCTCCCTCTCTCCCTCTTTCCCTCGCTCCCTCCCTCCCTCTCTCTTTTTTCCTCTCTTTTACTCTCTGTCTCTGTCTATATGTCTGTCTGTCTCTCTTTCTTTCCCTCTCTCCCTCTTTCCCTCTCTCCCTCTCTCTCCTTTTCTTTCTCTTTTATTCTCTCTCTCTCTCCCTCTCTCTCATTAATATTGATATTATCACATTATCTATACTTTAAAGTATATTATAGTTTTCACATGTGCCTCTTGACATTTTTTCAAGTTGCCTGATATGATTGCCATTTTTCCTTTTTTAAAAAAGTCATCTAAAGCATAAATTCAGAACCATCTCCTCATTTGAATTATGCATGAATATTTATGTTTCCAGTGGGATTCTTGTGTGTAACTAATTATTTTGGGTTTTGCTATTTAATCCATTCTGTCACCCTCTTCAATTTTATTTATGAGTTCATTCAATTAACATGCATAGTTATGGTTATTGATTTTTCCCTCAATCAAATCTTGTTAAAATGTTCTTTTCTTTCTTTTCTTTATTTTTAAGGAAGAAAAATATCAGCATTCATTATCTACAATTTATTTTGCTTTGAGCAATCCTAATCTCTTATCTTCTTCCTTCCCTCCTAGACCTTTCTTTTAAATCTAACTTTTGTAATTCTTTTATTTGAGGCCATTTCATCTCTTCATTTTCTGACCTGGATTCATGAAATTGTAAGTGATCCCTAGTTGCAAGCAATTTTGTTTTTTGATATATCATATTCTAGGATTTTTTTTCAATTTCTCATTTATGGTAAATAGTTTGGCATGATTGGTATATTAATTTTTTTCCTGGCATCTTAGAAGATTTTTTCCTGTGATCTGGAAATTGTTATGCTTGGCAACTATATTTAAGGTCAGGGAAACCTAGAGTTGCCCCCTGTATTCATAATGTGCAATCTGAACTTTTCTCTTTTATTAATATCACTCTGTTACTGATCACATATTCCCATCACTCTGGAATTTGCCTTTGAGCCTGGGGCCTCCTCATCCTAGAACATGCTTTCAGCATTCCAACATCCCTTCTCTCATTCTTGTGTTCCTTTCAGTGCCTTCATTTCAGGGAGGGATCCAAGATAGCCATTATTCATTCCCTTCCTGAAGGTGCTTCTGATTTTTTTTCTCTTTTTAAAAAATTTCCAAGAATATGTATGTTATTGGAATTGACAAAGTAGAAAGCTAGATGCCATTTTGATTTCCCACTATGACAAATTCATTAAATGGTTAATCCACTTGTGATGAATCAACAGGTGATGTACCAACCATTAATAAAATTCTACAGTGGTGGACAAAGTACTGAATTTGGAATCAGGAAGACCTACATTTAAATTCTTTTTTTTAAATTAACTTTTGTGTTTATGGTTAGTTTACATAATTCACTTCCACAAGATTTTGAGTTATAAATTTTCCCCCCATCTTTCTCCTACCCACCACCCCAAAACAGCAATCCCACTGAATATCCCCTACCCCAATATACTCTCTCCTATATCCTCCACCATCCCCCTCTGACTTTCTGGCAGGGCAAGATGGATCTTCCTACCCCAGTGCCTGTATATCTTATTTCCCAGTTGCACATAAATAATAATAATAATGATAATGATAATAATAATAATTTGATTTTTAAACTTAAAATTCCAGATTCTTTCCCTTTTTCTCTTGTCTCCCACCCTTACTGGGAAGATACCCAATTCAATATAGGTTGTACATGTGTAGTTACACAAAGCTTTTCCATAGTGGATATATTGTGAAAGACTGACTATATTTCCCTCCATACTATTCCCCCCAACTTGTTGTACTCTCTACTTTGTCCCTGTCCCTTTACAAAAGTGTGTACTTCTAACTACCCTCCCAACCTGTCCTTCCCTCCATTATCCTCCCTCTCATCCCCTTCCTCCCTACTCTCCAGTAAGGCAAGATACCCAATTTGGAGTGTATGTCATTCCCTCCCTAAGCCAAATTTAATGGGAGTAAGGTTGACCCATTCCTTTTTTGCCTTCCTGTTCTTCCCCTCCATTTTAACAGTTGTCCCTTGACTCTTCTGTGAGATAATTTACCCCATTCTGTCTCTCCCCATCTCCTCTCATTGTATTCCTCTCTCACCTCTCAATTTCACCTTTTAAATATCTTCTGTTCCTATTCAATTGATCCTGTGCCCTCTGTCCATACCTGTACACATATATACACATACTCGCATATGTATTCATACATATATATACCCTCCTATATAGACATATATGTATATATACATACATATATTATACACACACATTTATATTCCCTTAAACTATGCTCATACTGAGAAAAGTTTCATAAATTACAATTATTGGTTTTCCATGTAGGCATGTAAATAGTTCAACTTTGATAAATTCCTTATGATTTCTTTTCCCTGTTTAGCATCTCATGCTTCTCTTGCTTCTTGTATTTGAATGTCAAATTTTCTATTCAGTTCTGGGTTTTTTTTTCACAAAGAATGCTTGAAAGTCCTCCATTTCATTGAATGAGCATATTTTCCCCTGAAACATTATACTCAGTTTTGCTCGGTAGGTGATTCTTGGTTTTAATCCTAGCTCCTTTGACCTCTGGAATATCATATTCCAAGCCCATTTGATCCTTTAATGTAGAGGCTGATAGATCATGTGTTATCCTGATTGTGTTTCCAGAATATTGAAATTATTTCTTCTTGGCTGCTTGTAGTATTTTCTCCTTGGTGTGGGAACTCTGGAACCTGGCTAAAATATTCCTAGGGGTTTTCTTTTTGGGATCTTTTTCAAGAGGTGATCAGTGAAATTTTTCAATTTCTATTTTGCCCTTTGGTTCTAAAATATCATGGCAATTTTCCTTGAGAATTTCTTGAAGGATGGCTTTCAGGTAGTCCAATAATTATTAAATTGTCTTTCCTGAATCCATTTTCCAGGTCAGTGGTTTTTCCAATGAGATATTTCACATTTCCTTCTGTTTTTTTATTTGTTTTGATCTGTTAAATAGTATATTAATTTCTCATAAAGTCATTTGCTTCCATTTTCTCCAATTTAATTCTGAAGGAATTATTCTCTTCACTGAGCTTTTGAAATTATTTTTCCATCTGGCAAATTCAGCTTTTTAAGGCATTTTTCTCCTTGTTGGCTTTTTGAGCCTCTTTTGCATTTGAATTAGTCTATTTTTTAAGGTATTTTCTTCAGTCAGGTTTTTGACTCTCTTTTCATGATATTCTTTCATCATCCTCATTTCTCTTCCCAATTTTTTGTCCACTTCCCTTACTTGCTTTTCAAAATCCTTCTTGAAATCCTCCATGGCCTGTAACAAGTTTATATTTTTCTTGGAAGCTTTTGGTGCAGGAGTACTGACTGTGTTGTCTTCCTCCTGCTCCATGCTTTGATCCTTTTTGTCCCCCCAAAAGGAATGTAAAGTTGAATGGCTGCACTTGCTTTGCTTCCTTTGCTTGCTCATGTTGCCAGTCAATTACTTGACTTTTGAACTCTTTGCCACAATAGATAGAACTCTGCTTCCAGAGGGGAAAGCTTTGTCCCAAATTACTGGGAATTTTTTGCAGCTATTGGAGGTATTAGGAGGGTGCTGTCTCTACAGCCCCCACCAGCTTTGGCTCACTGGTCACACACTTCAGGATTACCACCCAAAACTACAATCCTGATCTAGGCAGGTTAAGGCAAGAGTGCTTAGCTCTCACCCTCCTCCCATGATCTAGAGGCCAGGAGCTCTGCTCTGGGGGCAGAGGCCAGACCACACTCCATTCCCTCCCCCCCTACCAAATTTCAGAGTTCCACTGACCTTTTACTTTGTCTTTGGCATTTATGGGTTGATAATTCTGGAAACCACCATAGCTGCTGGTGATCTACTTTCTCAAATTCTCCAGCTGTGGCTGGTCTGGGCTGCCCTGGGGCTCATGTGGGGCAGGGCTCAGCTCCCAATTTGCTGGGATGAATCCTTCCTGTCTACCTGCTGGGCTGCCTTCAGCAGGAGATTTGTTTCTCTCTGTCACTTTGTGGGTTCTATAGCTCTAAAATTTGTTTAGAGTCATATTGTATAGATATTTGAGGTGGTTACAGGGGGAGCTCACAGAGTTTTCATGCTTCTACTGGTACTTCTGATTTTCAAGACTTCAACACCATGATCCACATGAGTACTTTCTACCCCCACCCCAAGGCCCCCTTTTATCAGCTTTCTTTTGTGTGTTATCTTCTTACTTAGAATGTAAGCTCCTTGAAGGCAAGGCCTTTTTCTTTTGGCCTGTATTTATTTGCCTAGTCTTAGCATAGTGCCTATCACATATTAAATGCTTAATTAATTCTGGTTGCCTTGCCTTATCACAACCCTTCTCCCTTCTTCCTATTAGAATCCCTCCTTTATAACAAAGTGAAACAAATCTAAATATTGATCATGTCTGAAAATATTACTTTCTATTGGAGAGCTCTTCCATTCTCCCTAAGGTACTCATGACTTCTCCTTTAAGGTTAACTTTTATCTACTCTGTATATCCTTATATATTATTTTTTTAATATATTCTTGTTTTCTTTTTATCCCCAGTATTTGATACAGTTCCTGACACATAAGAAGCATAAAACAATAGTAGATCAATTAATGGATTGGAAATCAGGAAATAGTTTCTTTCCCCCTACTTCCTTTATGACAGAATAAGAAGCAAGTCTCAGAAACAGGACCCTTAATTCTTTTCCTTTTGTGTTTCAAGCCCTCCTCCATGGTGCTTTGTTTAATTCTCTGCATTGATGAGCTGGTGAGTGTGGGTCCAGAGAAGAACAACCAGAAAGGCTAAAGGTTTCAAATTCATGACATGTAAAGATAGGCCAAAGCAACTAGGAATATGTATCCTGGAAAAGTGAAGACTTAAAGGGTCATGATAGTGTTTTTTGCACATTTGGAGGTCTACTATGTGAAAGGAGCATTAGACTTCTGATGTTTCTGACCATAAAGCAGAAGTAGGAGAAAAAGGTAAAAGTTGATGGGAGACAAATTGAGATTAAATGGGAGGAAAAGCTTCCGAAAAGAACTAGCCAAAAATAGAATGGTATGACTCAAGAGGAAGTGAATTCACTTTCACTGGAGGGTAGTTAATTATTTAATATTTTGCAGAGGTAATATTCTGGAAAGTATTTGTTGATATAGGATAGTTATTGAACTCTGAAGTCCCTTCTGTCTCAAATTTTGTGAGACTTTTACAGTTGTAGGGATATAACGGCAGTGGTGAAGGGGGGGTAGGATTTGATTCATTCAATCAATTAATTACTCAGACTTACTTAACTTCAGTACATTTATCAATTGAGAACACATCTCAGTTGATTCAATCAATAAAAAGTATTAACTAGATGTGAATGAGGCCTGGACATTTGTTTTTCTTCATTGGATCAATCAATGAAACAAATGGAATTTTCACATAGGAATGATAGAAAATTTGGATTAAGGGAACAGCCTCTGCATTTTTTTATAAGATGGCAAGACAATCTAGAACCCAAGCATCTCAGAGTCTTGTACCTTAGGGGTGGAAACCTCCAGTCAGTCCCCTGAGAAGGAATCACTTGGGGGAATAGTACATGTGAGAGAGTACCTAAAATCATGGTATTCTACCAAACTCAGAAAACTTGACTTCTGAAAACATTTATAACTTTTGGCCTGGAACTTGATATTATTTGGAGGCAAGAAGGAAAAGTCAAAGTGTGACAGCATACTAAATGTCACCACAAAGTTCTTTATGTTCCCAAGAAGCACTCAAAAAGTAGTTCATTTTAACCTCAAGCTTGGAAATACAGCAATTGCTTCTGGACTCATTTTTGTGTCTTACCAATGGAACCCCCCAGACACAGAGAACCCAATTGTTTATATATTCTCTATACTATCGAGAGTTAAAAACTAACCAATTCTCTGTTTAACTCAATATTGCCTAGTAATCCTTTAAAATATTTGGCCTCCAGTTACATTTACCAAGAAAATGAGACAAAAAGGCCATCCATCCATTATTGTAAATAAGAATTTTTGTATCCTAGCTTAAGACTGGATTTTCAAATCAGGCCAAACACTGTGTAATAACCTTAACTGGGGAAATCTCTTGAGTGCATGACCTGTGTGACATCCACATGTCTAGAAATAGAGACAGCAAAAGTGGGAAACAATCTATCCACTCATAATTATTATACCTCTTGAATTCTAGTAATTTATTGGAAAGGAAAACAAATCAAGTTACTCATGCTCTTCATGAATGAAAAGGTGCTAGGCACTCTAAATGCAAATCATTATCCTTAATCTAAATCATTGTTATAATTATATTCTGCCTCCCCATCTCATCTTGGTAGCACTGCTGTCAAGGCGCTGCTATAATAACCCACTGATAAAAAGTGTTCTCCATTGTAGATAGTCCAGGGGTTGATATAAAAATTTTTGAGCTTGAAAAGAATCTCAATCAGGAGTTCCCTCTATCTTTAATACTTGATAGTAAGAAATGAGGGCATCACAGCCAAAACCTGGAAGTGCATATATGTGAGCTGTGTTGGACTCTGAGTAGGGTTACTTTTGCCCTTTCTTGAACCAAATAAGACCTTTCATTGGATGGAAAATATATCTTTTTTTTTAAGACAAGGACATTTATTTGAATGGAAACTAGTTTTCCTGTATTCATTTTTCTCCCTACCATCCTAAAATACACACACACACATACATACATACATACATACATATGTATATACATACATCACATTCACATTTATATACAATATATACATACTGTCTTTGATTTGTTTGTACAGGGGGGGCAACATATCATTGGATGAATGAAGATTTCTCCTGGTATTGTCTCAGATGCTGAGACTTAACCTCTGTCATCAAGGACTCAGCCTACATAGGGTTATAACCTATAGAGATCTTGTCCTCACTCTATTGAAACTTCTTTAGTGAAGACTTTGAGATTTCTAAAGATAGTGCCCTCCTCAGTGGATAGGGAGCATGAATTCTCTAAATCCCATTCCCACTGGAAAGCATGGGGATCAATGGTTCTTAAGTTGGTTCAGTTAGGAATATTATACGTTGAGAATGATAAGGTTAGATTCAAATATAGTATTTCTACAGTAAATACAGGGGATGGTGCTTTTAGGCAAATATGACTCACCACTATGTCAACAATGAGTATCATCTCTTACCTTTGCAGAGTTCCTGCCATGTTCACTTCTGGGTATGGCAAAGTGATAGAGAGTGGCAACCTTGAGTATCTGTCTTGGGTCCTTGCTGCTGTGGGTCTGGTTGATTCTCTGGTTGCTGTGCTGATGTCTTACTCAACTTGGCTACTAATGCTATTGGCTCTGGTGGTTCTCTGATATCAACTCTCATTTTGAAGAGACCTCTGATGGACTTTCTGACATTTTGAAGCTAACAAGTTCACAATTACATTTTCAAATACTTATTTACCTAAGATTAGGAGACAGGAGGTACCATGTATAAAGGGACACATGGAGACTAGATAAGGGAAGGTTTCCCTCATCTGGCAGCTGATAGCAAACAGTCACCCTCATTGAAAAGTATCCAGATACAATCAAGAGATTGTCAGCTGGAACCTTTTGTATGTGGTCCCAGTTCTGCCTCTCCAGACAATTACAGGATTCTTCATCACCACAATGCTCCCTCCCCACCAAGCCTCCATGGATTGCATTGGAGACAGACAGAAAATATTGCCCATGTTCTATATAACCATCAGGAATGCCTGGATCCTCATTATTTTGTCACTTCATTATACAGTGAAGATGCAAACCAGATAATTATGCTAAAACAAACAATAATCTTTCTTTTTAATTACAAGCATATTTTACTTCACACAAAGAGAGACACTTAACTTTAGACATCTAGAGGCAGGGAAATAAGAGTAGGAGAAAGGGTAGAATAAAGCAAAGATACCAGCACAAGTCACAGCTACCATGAAAGTCAAGGATACAACACTGTCTCCAGGATGTGGTAGGTATCAGCCTTGAACTTAGTGATCATAAGACCCACCTAGAGGAGCTGATAGTCTGGGAGAGATGAACTCTTTTCTTGGCACACAAGTTGTTTTGGATTATTGGTCACTCTTCCTGTTCTTCAGTTCAGATCATCAGGACTGTCTCACATAACAGAATTACCTTAAATGAGGAGATGGGCTGTGGGTTTTACAAAGAGAGAGTGTTCTCATTCAGGCACAACTGATATTTTACCATCCATAATGTTATAGACATGGAAGTGTCAATGAGTAGGGCTGCCTAGAACATGGAAGTTTCCAACTCTGGTGGGTTTTAGAGGAAAGGTAGGAATGGAGCACCAGGAATGAAGAAGACACCTTTAGAGCAGAGGCAATCTGTTGCAAAGGTGAGCACAATCACAGAGCACAATCACATAAAGAAGTGAGTTAAAAACAGTTTATATGTCTTTCAGGGATGTAAAATTGAATTCTATGTAGAAAAATCATAAAATTAATATTTACATAGTACTTTACATTTTATATAAACCTTCACATGTGGGATATTATTTGATCCTCAAAAAATTCCATAAATGTAACAGATATTATTATCCCCATTTTAAAGATAAGAAAACTGAGGTGGTAAAGTCATGTGACCTGCTCAGATTCAAATATCCAGTAAATGTCTGAGAAGGAATCTGAACTGCTGTCTTCCTGGATCCACATCTAGTACTCTATGCAATGCATGTGATCCTTTTGAAATCTCATTTTCCTTATCTGAAAATGGGGATAATGTTATTTGTAGCATAGACCTCATTGAACAATGGAGAAGACCAAATGTGATGAAGGATGTGAAGCCCATCACAAACCTTATAGTCCTAGATGCAGGCTATTTATTATTAATTCTTGTTATTATTATCAGTTATTGTTATCTTCTGTGGGGAGAAATTTTTTGGCTCAGATGACTCATATCCAACAAGTTTACCAAACTCATTTAGTTCTCCAACACTGTAAATTGTTTTAGGGGACTGAAATTCATTATCCCACACTGCAAAGCATTAGAAGAGAAGATAGATGGAACATTACAACATCAAGTTTTATGACCATTAAGTGCCAGATTTAAAGGACTGCTGAAGCCACAATTCAAAGGAAGATTCCTCCACCTTCTTACCCTGCATATTTTTACTCCAATCCTCTGGAATTTCATGAGCATTTTCACCCTTTTCTCACTGAAGTTGTCAGCTTACACAAAGAGTCAAAAGCTGAATTGTCTTACACTTTGGAAGAAAGAGACAGTGTTTCCCCCCTCCCCCCAAATTAACCCCTGAATACAGGGAATCAGAGCTGGTGAACATGTGTTTAGTCAGTTCAGTGAATCAAGCATTTATTGAGTGTTTAATATGTGTCAAAGCAAAGTAGAAATAGAAATATGGTCCCTACCTTCAAGGACTGTACATACAAATGGGGTAGATGACATGTCAGGAAATAGTTATATACAGGTTATCATTGTTCTTTGTCTGGAAGAGAACCAGGACATCAGGGAGGTGATGCCACATCTTGTAAGTGAATTGAATTTAAGTGAGGGAGTGATGGGCAAGGTCATCAGGCTCTCTCTCTCCTCTGGAGCCATCTGGGTCCAGTTGGAAGACATAGATCAGGATGACTGGAGCTAGGCCTGGATGCAATGGGAGACTTTGCTCAGTCTTTTAAAGTTAGATATAGGACAGAAGGAAAGTCATTTTAGAGAGGATGGATCAAGCGAGTAGAGGGACTAAGGAGATTCCAAGTGGAAGGTGGCAGGTGAGCTGAGGATTAAAAGAATCCAGGGATGTTAACAGGCAAAGACAAAGAAGGAGAACATACCTGGAATGTATGACTGGACAATGACTGAAATATCAGTCATCGCAAAGGCTTTATGGTGGAAGATAGAGTGTGGCATATGAGGAGGGGGGGAGGTAGGCCAATATTACTGGTGTTCCTAGACCAGAGAGTGCACAGAGGGGTATGGTCTAAAAAAGACTGGAAAAGTAGGAATGGACTAAGCTATGAAATGTCTAACATGCCAAAGAGAGAACTCTAGATTATACTGGAGGTAGCAGGAAGGCATGACTAGAGTTTACTGAGCAGTGTTAGAACTCTTGGAGTAGATTATCAGTAAAATTATTTATTTAAAAAATTAAGCCATTTTTGGTGGTCTTTAACTTTTAAATTCCATTTATGTGGGAAAACAATTTAGAATTATGTGAAGAGAGTGACTAAAACATTTATACCTTTAATCCCAAGATTCTCCCCCTAAGAACATATCTCTAGGAGGTCAATGACAAAGAAGAAGCCCCGCTCCCCCAAAATATTCATAGCAACATTTTTTTGTGTGGTAGCAAAGAATGGGAAACAACAGAAACCAGTTCCCTAATGGGTTTCTAATCAGATTGCTTGACACATAAACGTAAAGAAATATTACTCCACTAGAAGAAAAACTTTTAGATATAGCAGTATAAAGGAAGATTATCATGAACTGATGCAAAATGAAGTAAGTGCCACCAGAAAAATAGTTTACACAATAAATACACCACTGCAAGTAGAAAAAACAATAATAATCCCCCCTAAAAAACCTGAAAAGAACCTATTCAGGTGTGAAGTTTAAAACTGCCATTGAAAGACTTGGGTAAGTTTGTTAAATCCTATTGGAATTTCAGAAAGAGGACAAGAATGAATATCTCTATTATGTTACTGCCTATGTGAACTTCAGGAAGCCATTTCTCTTTTCTGGGATTCAGTTCATTCATCTTTAAAACAAAAGGGTTGGACTAAATATGCCCTGAGATATTCCCCAGTTTTTGACCTTGGGACTTGGGAAGTATGTTATGGCTCTCATTAGGAAGCAAGGGGAGCCAAGGGGATGTCTGATGATTACTTCTTATCTTGGAGAAAATTTGGGGTGTTTCACTGTCGTTAATGACTGGTATCACCAATATGGTGTGCATATTTCATTAAGAATCAAGGCATATTCTTCTCTGCAATGGAGCCAACTTCAACAACACAACTGCATTCCCAAGGTGCGATGACTAATACTCAGATTGAGGTCTCTGCATTCCCTTTATAGATCAGGTGCTAATATGCACTGACTTAGCTGCTCACAGCACAGAAAATTAATACAAATGCAGTGGGCTAAATGGAGTGCCACTCTGGAAATGCAAATACTTTGAGGCAAACAGGAAACATTTTATGGCTTTCTTTAGAAATATTCACTCAATCCCTTTGAAGCTAAAAATAAGACTGAAAACTCCATTAAAGACTTTTTTGGGGTATTGTTGTATTTTTCCTTCTTCAGTCTGTACTGAAGGGAAATCATTGGGTTGATGAAAATAAAGATATTTCCAAAAAGGGCCATTTGAGATTAATTCATGGACAAATTTGATTATAAAAATCTGTTTTGCATGAAAAAAATGATTTTCATGATTTTTCACTTACAAATGTTATAAGGTGGTTTCTTAGTGAGAGTCTAATTTTTCTAAAATTAAAACATCATCATCATCATCATCATAATAAAAGGTAACAATTACATAGGGCCTTAAGATTTGTAAGACGCTGTATATGTGCTACCTCATTTATAGTTACATCAACAATGCAAGGCAGGTGCTACTATTTTCTGTACTTCCTCCCTCCTTCTCTTTCTTCCTTCCTTCTCTTCCTTCCTTCTCTTCCTTCCTTCCTTCCTTCCTTCCTTCCTCTCTTCCTCCCTTCATCCCTTCCTCCCTTCCTTCCTCCCTCCCTTCTTTCCCTCCTTCATTCCTCCCCTCCTCACTCCATTCTTTCTCTCCTTCCTTTCCTCCTCCCTTCCTCCCTCCCTTCCTCCTCCTTCCTCCTTCCATACATCAATCAGCAAGTATTTATTAAGACCCTACTGTGTGACAGACAGTGGAGATATAAATATAAAAAGTGGGTCCTTGTCTTCAAGGAATTTACATTTAAACAGTTTTATAACAGTATAAAAATGACATAAAATACATCATATATTTTATTATTCATTTGTATGAAGTACATCCCAGTTTAAAAAAAGGTTCTCACAATAGTCTAATGTAATAGGTAGCAAATGTATTATCCTCTTTTTATAAATGAAAAACCTTACACATAGGGGAAATTACTTGTCCAAAATCAATGGAAGAAATATTAAGAATCAGATTGTGGAGCAATGGTCCTGGAGTCAGGAGGACCTGAGCTCAAATCCTGTTTCACACACTTGACACTTACCAGCTGTGTGACCTTCGGCAAGTCACTTAACCCCAATAGCCTTGCCTTCCCCCCTCCAAAAACAAAAACAAAACAACAACAACAAAATGACATTGAAATGATCTATGAGTGAAACTACTGACCAATGAGGTTCCAGTACTAGCATGCTCAGATTTACTATTCCTTGCATGTTTTATATAGCTTAAGGAGATATACCCTACCTGCTTCTAATTCAACATGTGGAGTTTGGGAAGTCTTTCTAGCCATGTGTGATTAGTACTCTGTGATGACAAAACACCTTCTAATTGGCCATAGAACCAGAAAAATTGATGTCTCCGGAGGTGCTGGAATGGATTGGGATTTTCATACAAAAGGCATAACCTAGCCTAACAATTTCTATATCTCTTTTCCTTTCTGGCAATGAGTAAGCCAAGAACCACTCTAAGCTATTCTATCTCCCACCTGTCTCCTCTGTATCTATGAGCACATGCCCCCCTCATTTCTTTTGCATTTATCCTTTCCTTATTGTAGGTAAATGAATATTCCAAAATGGAAATGCCCTGTATGGTACAACTACTAGTGGTCCAACCAGCAGCTCCCAATGGATCCCAGAGTGGCAGTGGCTAGTGACAGAAGTGTTTGGTGACAGATGTAGAAAGACAATGGCAGTCAATGGCAGTAAATTTATTTTTTAATTTATATTTTAGTTTTCAACATTCATTTCCACAAGATTTTGGATTACAAATTTTCTCCCCATCTCTCCCTGCACACGACCCCAATATGGCAAGCATACTGAATACCCCTTCCCCTATTCTGCCCTCACTTATGTCCCCCATCCCCTACTTACTTTCTTGTAGGGCAAGATGGATTTATATACCCCAGTGCCTGTATATCTTATTTCCCTGTTGCACATAAAAAACAAATTTTTTAACATTTGTTTTTAAAACTTTGATTTCCAGATTCTTTCCCTTCTTCTGTCCTTACCCACCCCCAATGACAAGACAAGCAATTCAATATAGGTTGCACATGTGTAGTTATGCAAAACATTTCCATAGTAGTCATGTTGTAAAAGACTAGCTATATTTCCCTCCATCCTATCCTGCCCCCCATTTATTCTATTTTCTACTTTGACCCTGTCCCTTTTCAAAAGTGTTTACTTCTACCCTCTCCCCCAATCTTCCCTCCCTTCTATCATCCCCCCTCTTATCCCATGCCCTGCCTACTTTCCTGTAGGGTAAGATACCCAATTGAGTGTGTATGTTATTCTCTCCTTAAGAATGGCAGTAGATTTAGACAGAGAGAAATGCTGACTAGGGGCGCTAAGAAAGAAGAAATCGTTGAGTCCTAGCCAAAAGCTACACCCAAAGGGAACTTCAGGAAGATCCTTTTAAGGGAGAAAAGTTCTCCGAGACCCACGAATTTGAAGGTACTCCTTAATCCAATGTTTTCTCTACACATGTACTTTGTTAATGTCACCTTTTAAGTTTGAACCTTTACTGTTCTCATGGACTTTATAGGTGCCAAGGGACAGTTCTCTACATTTGGAGGAATTTTTCTTTTCTCAAATACCCATGCTCTCCCTTCTTGGTAAATATCTTTTCTAAAAAATTAATGAATTTTAACTAAATATGATTTGTAATGTGGTGCACACCAGTGGGAAGTAGAAAGTGATGTATTACAACTCAAAACAATTCAGAATTTTCCTTTGAATCTTGACCAAGTACATGGATTGGGGGTGGGGGGTGGGTTGGTTATTGTGAAATAGTTGCAATTTCCTGTCTTGGAGTCCATCTTACCAGGGGGAGTAAGTTGGGAATAAGCAGTTGGGGAAGTGATCTTAGAAGGACTGCTATAGATCTATAAAAGGAAAAGGAAAAAAATTGGTGATGTAAAAAGAGCAAAGTATAAATAATACATGTAGCTACACTAGGTCAACACCCTGGGAGGTGGGCTACATTAAAATGAAGTCTTGAGTGTCAAAGGACCTAGGAGGAAGGCTCTCATCATGACCTGGAGGTATCCCCATGTGCCATTTATGGGAGGAGATAGACAAGAGTTAGACAAGACTCTCTGAGACAAGCCTAAGTAGGTTGTAACCTAGACCACTGGAGGGCATACCCATATTGAAGAAAGTAAAGAATCATGGACACACCATAGTATTGCTTGGTTAAAGAATGAAGTAATCATTTCTTCTGTTTGAAATAAAATTCCTAATTGCTAAACATAGCTGAGAGAGATATATTTTTGTCTCTGGTTGAGCATAGTTCACTAATGGGAGGATATGAAGTTATAGTGTAGGTTCTAAGTTAAGGATCATCTCTTAAAAGTCTAAACCCTGAGGGCAAGACACCCTTTTAAGAAAGACAATTTGTGGTTTTCATAGCACTTGCTTTTGATTGAGTCAGAGTAATGTTTTCTTTTCTTTTTTTCCCCTCTAAGCCCAATTCATAATGGAAAAATATTTTGAATTAAGAGAATGTTTCCTGATATTAAAAAAATTTATTTTTAGAAATGCACAGTTTAAGAAAAAATTCAGAAGTTTACAGGCTCCTAGATTTAAAGCCATAAGGGACCTTAGATATTTATCAGGTCCAATTCATCATTTTATAAATAAGGAAACTGATAACCAGAGATGTGATGTGACTTACCTGCGGTCAAAAGTCAGCCCATGTGAGAGGTGGAATGTGACCAACTCCAAGACTGGCTCTCTATCCACCAAATGATCTCAAAGCTTGATAAATAGGGTATCCCATATACAGCATGATATGTACAGAGACATGAACAGAATGGAGTTGTCTGAATGTAAAGAATGAAGCTATAAGAGGAAGTAAGACAAAGTTTGTACAAATAATACAGGCCATAGAGAAGAGAGATTCTGAGTTCATATCTTGCCACTATCACTTATAACCTGGAAGGCATTAGGCAAGTCACTGAACCTATCAAGACCCTAGTCTTCTCATTTGTAATGTAAATTAAACTCAAGTGAAGAAATTAGAGTACTTACTGGGTACATGTCACTGTATTAAGGTGTGAAAAATGATTTTTTATCTTAGTAATCAGTGTCTCCCCTTTTCAAAGTTAGTCTCTCCTTTGGGAGGACATTACTGATGATGAGACTGTATTTGATCTTCTTACCCTGATCAAACTCCAACCCAACTGAATTGATCTAATCTGCTCAGGTTTAGGTGGAGTAAGATCTTTCTGCCTAGATAGCCCAGTGCCAGGAGCAGTCTGGCATGATTGGGCAGGGGTGGGGGAGGTGGTACTGGTCTGATAGAACAAATATTTCCTCTGAAGATAGAATGATGGCCTGTGATATCAGCCCCTGTTGAAAAGGTATTAAGTGGCCTGAGTCATACTCAAGACCTCATTTTATTTTATTTTTTCATTTTTTTTGGAGGGGAGAGGGCAGGACAATTAGGGTTAAGTGACTTACCCAAGGTCACACAGCTAGTAAGTGTTAAGTGTCTGAGACCAGATTTGAACTCAGGTCCTCCTGACTCCAGTGCTGGTGCTCTATTCATTGTGCCACCTAGCTGACCCAAGACCTCATTTTAATATAACCCACCTACCAGTGGGTTGATCAATCAGGGTTGATTGGTACCCCTTGGGAGTGATGAGGTATAGGCTTTGGGAGCCCCCTTGAGCTCTCCTTGAATCTTTGGGGTACATGCTCTGAGAAACCTCTTGAAGACTGATTGAAACTTCCCACTTGATGAGGCATCTGCAGAGGCCACAAGTATTTCATTGTGGCTAAGCCCAAACTTCTTGTTACTAGACTGGCCCTCCATTGTCCATCTGCTTCCCACCCTGAAGGCAATCAAAATATCAATCCACTCTTGCATTGACCTCATTAACTCCTCCTGAAGACTCTCCCCAAACTCCTCCTCTAGACCACCCCTAGATTCCCCTATATGTGAGAATCCCATCTTCCCTCCATGTGGTTTGAGAGCACCACAGAATGCCTTAGCATACAGACTAGCTCTGTGAGAGCACCATAGAATAGCTTAGCACAGACTTACTGTGTGAAAGCTCCATAGAATGGCCTAGCATAGACTGGCGAACTTGAACTTTCAATAAACTTTGTTTTTCTTTGCCTGAGACCCCAAAATACTAACGTGCTGGGTCCTGCTGAAAGAATTTGACTTAAGTCTTCTCAGGCAAAGAAAAACAAAGTTTATTGAAAGTTCAAGTTGGCCATATGAGCCTTATGAGTATTCCAAAAAGCAAGAAAAGGAATCCTATAGCCCTTGTATGAACAAAGTATTTTTAATAGGGTATTATAGGGACCTGCTTAAACAAAACAAAACAAAACAAAAACAACCCCACCAAGAGTGGAGGAAAACTCAACAGTAAAACACCAAATGAATGCCAGCTATTACTATGGAAATGGAAAAGAAACTCTTTTAGTAGAAATAAAAAAGGAAGTGTTGTCAGTCCTCTGGAAGCAAGACCTTGCTCACGTGTTCTCCCTTGCTTAAGGACTTTCTCCCTTCTCCTTCCCTCAACATAATTAGATATTTATTTTGTATTCACTTGACCAAGCACACATTGTTTCCCACCATTAGAGTAGAAGCTCCTTGAAGTCAAGAATAATTTGATTTTTTTGTTAGTATCTTCCATGTTATGCATGGTACACTCTGCATACTAAGGGAAAACTAAGTCCATTCCATTTACTTCTTGTGAATTTCTGCCCCAAATCCTCTGTCCTAGAGAGCTTTCTCAGCAACAGTTGAGGAAACAGAGGTTCCCAGTTAACAGAGATTTGCTTAGGATAGAAAGTGATAGAGCTGGGGTTTAAAATCAGATCTTATTCTGCTGGGAATGTTTTTCCCTCTCTTCCCCATAGTCCTTTTTCTCCCTATTTTGTTTTTGTTCTTTGTACTTCATTCTGGAAGAGAACCTTGACAGCAGGGAGCTGAGGCCATAAACATGTAAGTGAATTGGATTTAAGCCAGGGAAGGCTGGGTACAATCACCAGCCTCACTTTCTCCCCTGGAATCATCTAGGTCCAGTGGCAAGAGATAGCACCAAGAATCAAACACAATTGAATGGAAATACGGTTCGTAGAGTTTCATATAATGAATTTTTTTTTATTATTTTTGGTGTCTAGTTGTTTTTAGTCATGGTTAACTCTACATGACTGCATTTGAAGTTTTTTTTGCCAAAGATACTGGTGCAATATTCCTTCTCCAGGTCATTTTTCAGATAGGAAAATTGAGGCAAAGAGGGTTAAGTTACTTGCTGAGGTCACACTGCTAGTGTCTGAGGATGGATTTGAACTTGTGAAGATGTCTTCCTGACTCTAGGACTGATGCTCTACATGGCACCTAGCTGTCCCTTGGTTATTTATTATTATTATTTGATTATTTCACATAGTATAAATGATAAAGTGCTCATTTCTCTAAGAACCAGTTTTGGATGAAATATTTTGATAGGCCCATAATAATACCTGGTTATTAAATGTTGTCCCTTGCCTAAAATATTTCAGCTGTATCTTTTAAAAGTCACTTAGGGGAGTAGCCAATCATTGTTTATCTGATGGCATTGTTTTCTTATACCTGAAACAGAAAAAGGTATTTATGGTTTATTCCTTTTAAGCATATTAATAGCTAATCATCTATGAGTATATTTTATAACTATATCAATTGATCTGAAAGCTAGAAGCAAAACTTTTCCTTATATGTTTTAATATACAAAATAATATATGAGTAATACATAAAAGAGGAGCAACCAATATAAATATGAAGCTTTAATGGGAAACATCTATCTCAATTCATTCTTGCTGTGAATTTTTGCTTCAAAATAATTGCATTTAAGTTTCTTTTATAGCTTTGTTTGAATAATTTATTCACTCAATACATTGTATGTTTTATTAGTATGGCAATTTTTATAAGGAATATATATCCCAAACTTCTTTAGAATAGTAAAAAAAAGAAAAAAAAAGCAAGGAAAAAACCCCCAAACAAACCAAATCCAGAAAAAATAGTATCTTGCCCTAGGTGATGTATTATAGCCTTTACTCTTTCTAAAAATGAATATTATAACTTAACCTTTTTCTTTGAGTCAAAGGCCATTTATTTAGGACTAATTTCCCCTGCATTTTTTGTTCTTAGATAAGTAGTCCATGGGGAGGGGGGAGAGAGAGAGAGAGAGAGAGAGAGAGAGAAAGAGGGAGGGAGGGAGAGAGAGAGAGAGAGAGAGAGAGAGATGGGGAGGGAGAAAGGGAGAGAGAATGTGTGTGTGTGTGTGTGTGTGTGTGTGTGTGTGTGTGTGCATAAGAGACAAGTAAGCCTCATCAGACAAGCCTCTAAAATGGTCCTGCTGTGCTCCCATGTCTTCACTCAACACAATGGAACTTGGAGGCAGCTAGGATAGAGAGCTGGGACCAGAGCAAGGAAGAGTTGAGTTTCAATGTAAGTTCAGATTCTAACTAGTTATGTGACCCAAGACAAGTCACTTAACCTTGGTTTGTTTACCTCAAGTTTTCTCACAAGAAAACAGAGATAATAATAATATCTTCCTCACAGGACCTCGTGTGGTCATAAAAATAAAATGAAATATCTAAATGGATTTTTTGTAAAGCAGGACTCAATAATACCATATTAAAGATACTTTGAATTCATCAGTTAGAGTGCTTCTGGACTGGTCTGAAGTAGGTCTCCATTTAGGGAACTTTATTTGAAAGACTTGACCTACTACAGAGATAGGAAAAAAAAATTTGTGGGGCAAATGACATCCATTCTTTGCCATGTTATGATTGTGACTGTGAGTCACAGATTCTGTCATATACGGAGGTTGGGGAGTACATCTGAGCTCATATTTGAGAAGTCTTAAAAATATTTACATATTTTAAGAGATAACTTTTGAATATCTGCAAAGGAATTGGTAGGATAAGAAAGATTATTAAGGACCAATGGATATAAATCACAGGCAGGCAGATTTCAACACAATATTTGGGATAACTTTCCAACAATTTTCCTCTTCTAGGAGATAATGAATTCTTTGTCAATATAAATACTTAAGCAGCACATGGTGGATCACTTTTTAAGATATTATAGTGGAGCTTCCTTTATTTGTCTGATCGGGAATTGGGATATTTCCTTTCTATATCTAGGGTTCTTTGTCCATAAAAAACGACATCAACTTTTTCTTCCTTTTCAAGTTATCCTTCCTGGTTAATGACCACCCATCTGAGTTAATCTTCTGGTTAAGGAATTAAGTGATTGCAGCTTAGTGAAATAGCCATCCTTATGTCCATCTGCAGTAAGACAAAAATATCAGAATTTATTTTTGATTCTGTCTCTTAACAAGGAGGGATCACATGTGGAGGAAACTTTTAAGCAGGGTAAATTGACATGTGTTGGGCTTTTTATGCAGACCTGTAGCACCAATGAAATATTCACAGCACTGATGATGACTATTAATTTGCTGGCACAATTCTGAATTGCAAAATATGATAGACTCTCCGCATGGAAAACAGAAGTAAAACATTTATTCAGACACCAGAAAGTCAAATTCCAACAACAGGAAACCTAATCCATCATAGCAACAAAGAAGTTAATATGCCATAGCACAGCAGGGAGCCACATCATCCTTTAGTTTTCTCACACATACTCACAAGCCTAGCTGTCTCCTTGTTTGAGTCCTCTCTTCCCTCAAGTTCTATCTGTCTGATTCCTAGCTTCCTGCTCTACCCTTCAGCAAACTCCTCCTACCACAGGCTCCATGTGATTACATTGGGCCTATTAGGGATCAGGGAAGATCTTCAAATTCACATTTATAATACAAGGCCTAAGATTGTTTTTCCATTTGAATACAGTGAGTAGATGTAATTGGGGAATGGCCAAACATGTTGTGCTATGTTGAATGGGATGGAATGATTATTGTGTCAAAGAAAATGATAACCATAGAGAACTCAAAGAAACAGGGAAGACTTTTATGGATGGAAACAAGATAAAGTAAAAAAAAAAGGAAATATTATATATGAGACTACAGTAACCAAAACTGGAAGAGCAACAATTACAAAATGAAATTGAAAGCTATATAATTATGGTGAAACATTGCCCCAAAGAAGAAGGGAAAAAAATACACCTCCATCCTTTGCTGAGTTGAAGAACTATGAATGTGGAACATTACGCATGGTATCAGATGTGGAGTTGTTTGGGTTGATTTTGTCGAAATGTGGCTTTTCCTTTTTTATTATGATGTATTACAAGGGAGAGAGGGAACATACTTGAAGATGAAGGTTGCATAAAATATATCAATCACGATTTGAAAAAATTCATAAAAAAGAAATAGTAGTGGGAGAAGTATGACTATCAACTTGAAACCAAAAAGAAAAAAGAAATCAGAGAGAAGCACTTAAAATTTTAAGAAGAGGAAAACAAAAATTCCTTCTTGCACCAAGAATTGTAGAAAGCTTAGCGTTATCAAGATAGAGAGATACTTATCTTTCTCACAACTATTCAGTGTTAAATGAGAGGTAACATGTAGTAGCAGAGAGAGCTCTGATCCTGATGATAGACCATGGTACATGCCCCATTTTTGAGACATGTCAAATCTGGATTTTCCTGACTTCAGGTCAAGTGTCCACCCAGAATCAAGCTGCCTCTCAAGATAAAGGCTCCCTTGGGATTTGAACCTAGCAACTCTTGCCAATACAACCATGATGCTGATCCCATAATCTCAAAGTATTCTTGAATTATCTTTTGATAATAAGTTTCTAATGTCAATATATTGGTTATGAGACCAGGGCAAGTCACTTCAACTCCCAGTGTTCTAGACCATGTTCTAGGCCTCTATGTTGCTGACCAGGATTCGTAGAGAGTTAATGCACTTGGGAGTTCTTTATACCACCGATGAAATCCCTGTCATTATAGCATTGAGTGTTTGTCTGTAGGATCCAGTCAAATGGAGCCTACAAAGAGTTGATACAGAATTCTGCCCCTGAAAACAAGTGAACATTGGGAAATTTGGATGGAACCAGGGAAAAAATGGGGGGAACTATCCAGATTGTTTATTTTTCTAAAATTCCCAAGCTTTTTGACTTACATGTCTTGTTTATATGTAGCTTCAGAGAGAGAGAGAGATCTTGCATAGATAAAGCCAAAGTTTTAGTCATTTTAATTCAAGAGTTCTTTGACATGATGGGATCAGTTATATGGCTCTGTTGGTAAGATGCTGGATTCAAATCCACATGGGGATCTTGCTTTGAGGATCAGTATCATATTCTGGATGAACACTTGACCTGAAGTTAGGAAGACTTGGATCTGGCACTTTAGATATTTACTAGCAGTGCGACCCTGGACCAGTCACATAACTTCTATTGACATCATTTTTCTCATCTGTGAAATGAGAGAATTGGACTCAGTGGTCTCTAAAATAATTTCCATCTCTAGGTTTCTGATCCTATGATCCAATATAATGGAATTCTTATGTTGGGTCTGGTGGTTTGATCAGATTGCACTAAGGAAGTTGGAAAAGGAAAATTGATGATTAATATCTACTATTTAAGTATAGTTTTGGAATGGGAAGAATCTACCCAATGGATCTTAATAAATGTATGGTGAATTAAATTCTGATCATTATGTGACTTTGACATGCGTCTTTCTTGGCCTCAGATTTTTTTTTCTGTCTATAAAATGGGTATGCTGAAAATTGCCCTACTTACCTCAAAAGGTTATTATAAAAATATAAGGCATCATGGTTTTGAAAGTGGCTGAAAAGTAAAAAGTTTTACGCAGATAAAATATTGCCACTTTTCTAAGCCAATTAATTGTAAATAAAACTTCTACTAGGTCTTGACTGTTCTTAGAAGAAATCGAATTGGTATGGAAAGATCTGTTCTTCATCCTGGCATTCGGTAATGCTAGACCTTTTAGTTACCAGTGAAGGTAAATAAACCATAAAGGAGGGAAAGAACATTTCTAATTCAGGTTCTGTGCTGTGTTTCTTTTAAAAGAACGTATTATTTCATTTGATCCTCATGATAACTCTGGCAGAGTTAAGTACTATTATTGTCTATATTTTACGGTTGAGAAAACTGAGTCGTGCAAAGATTTAGTGATTTGCCCATGGTCACACAACTAGTAAATATCTGAGGCTGGATTTGAACTCAGGTCTATCTGACTACAAGGTCATTGTTGTACCCTCTACACCACCATTCGACTCTGAATAAAATGCTACATTTAACATTGAAAGCTGAGAAAAAGAGAATTCTTGCCTGGCTGAAGCCGATATGATTGAATTTAATGTAAAGACTTACACTTTGCTTCCAAAAAATCAAAGTCACAAATATAACATGGGATAGTTAAATGGTACTTTATCTGGAGAAATGGCAAGGCTCCTAGCAGACTGTAAGTGAATGATAAGTTGTTATTGTAATTATTGTTATTGTTATTGTAATATGACCATATTGTAATATGAGCAACACAGAAGTTAATGCATTCTTAGGGTGCATTATGAGGGGCATAGACTCTGGGAAAAATTAGGTAATAGTCTTGAAGTTGCGTAGGATGGTGAAACCCATTGAGATCACACCATGGGAAAATCCACTGAAGGACCTATTGATAGCTGTCTTAGAGAAGAGAAACCAGAGAGGAGAAGATTGATACCTTAAAGTATTCGAGGAGTTGTCAAATGGAGGAAAAGTTATTAAACTTTTTTGTTTTGGACCTAGAAGGCATAATAATGAGCAACAGATTTGATAATATAAAGAAGTTAATATAGGCCTAATGTAAGTGGAAAACTTTAAAATACTTATTAATCATTTAAAATTATTTTAATTGAATATAATTAACATTTTTATACTTATTAACTATAATTGAGGAATTTTAATAATTAGATATCCAAAATGCAATGAACTGCCTCAGTAGCTAATGGATTCCTCATCCTTGGACATCATTGAGCCAAGGATGGATGACCATTTGTGGGGTACAGTATAGAAGAGAATCATTATTCAGGTTGATCTGGACTAGCTGCTCTCTGAAGTCCTTTCTAAATCTGTAACTCTGTGACTTGGGAATCATCTTCAACATAAAAGTCTTGTTTCTAATATGGCCTAGGGTCATCCTGAGCCTTCAGGGTTGGGGAAAGGATTTGTTCTAAAGTTTGGATTGAGCAAACTTGAGGATCTAGAAGGCCACATGTTCTCTTCCCCTGTTCTAAAATTTCATTCATATTCCTCATCTTCCAAATGAGGACAAAGCAATTTACAAATCTTAGCCACCTGTTTCCAGTAAGTGGCACTCACAACCTTGTGTGAAGCCCCTTGAAAACTTGTGGTTTTGCTTTATGGAAAGGGAATGAGATTCACAAAGTACCATCCATCTCCTTAAAAAAAAAGATAATGCCAAATTAGATATTGAGAGGGGATGGGTTTCTTATAATCTAATTTTATTTTTTAAGTTTCCACTCATAGCTCAGGTTCTTCTCATTTTCTTAGATTCATTTTGGACAATTTACAATGTGCTAAAAATTGTCATTTATAGATGCTTCTTCTATCAATAGAGACTAAGGAATTCATTACCACCAAAATGACTGTCTTGATGTAAAGGTCAGACACATAGTAAAGCAGCTGCTTGTATATTCTGCTGTTACAAAGCTTTCATTCCCAGAAAGTCCAGGATGGTTCTTGTTAAGTTTCTGGGTTCTCCATTTGTTGCCAATGTAGTGAGTTCAGAGAGTTGGTGATTGTAGACCTGTGTTTTTTTAAATCTGTGCATTTTTCAGTAGTTCGAAATAGAGTTCTAACTTTCACATTTTGGGTTTTTATGGGTGAACTTAGCAAGCATGGGAAGTGGAAACTGGAAAAATATTTCTGGCCACATAATTTCCAACCAACCTTTTTTTTCAGTCAAGCAAGTGAACATCAGAGAGGACACTTTGTAAAATCAAGTGAGTGATATGCCTTTCTAGTATGGCAACAACCCAACCCAAACTAATACAGAGAATTGTAGGTTACTGCCTTGAATCAGAAAAAAAATAGGTCCTCCTAAGCTACAGATGAAATAGACAATAGAAAAGAAAAAAATGAGAATTTGCCTGCCTTGATCCTGCCTTGATGTCCTTTGTTTACCATTGACAGCTTGAGCTTTAGAATATCACACCTAATTGTAGAAGCAGAGTTTCATAAGAGCTTTAGAATATCACACCTAATTGAAGAAGCAGAGTTTCATAGGGTAGGACCTAGAGGGGTTATTAGAAGCCATTTAGTACAGTTCCTTCATTTTAGGGGTGAGGAGATTGAGACCTAGAGATCTGAAATGATTTTTCAAGGTCATACCCCAAGTAATTATCAGAGCTAGGAACTGAACCATGTCCCCTACCCCAAGGCCAACATTCTCCCTCCTCAATTCTGTCTTGGGTTCTTGACAGAAAAGTGTAATATATTTTCCCTTCCTATTTCTAGAGTATTATGGTTCATTCCTTGCTTTTCTTTGTTTCCCCCTAAGTTTCCCTGAGCTACAAATTCAGGATGGAAGGAACAGCATGCAACAGATAGCAGATGGTTCCATGCTCATGGGAATAAACAACGGTCATATTAAGAGAGAATTGTAATGGAAGGATCAGATTGGGTATAAAAAGCAGGGATGAAGGTCAGGTCATGGAAGACCAATCAGTAGATGGCCGGGGAGCTTATGACATTTCAATTTATGAAGTGCAGATCCATTAAAAAAAATTGAGTGACAAAGTGACCTTGTCAAAGCAGTGACTCAGTGGATGGACCTAGGAGATTACTTCAGTAGTATTTTGGGAGGAAAATGTCATAGTATGACAATGCTGAAGAAGTTCAGATGCAGGAAATTAAGTTCTTAGATAGTATATTTGGTGCTAGATATGGGAAGAAGAAGCTATTGATGGGAGAGGATAAAAGAAATTGGGAAATCAATGATAATTCTCAAGTTATGATCATAGAATTGGGGCAGGGTGAAAGATATTGAGCTGAGTTTGTCTTTTGGTTGTGGTCCAGCTTTTGGAAATATACCTAATTGGAAATACCCTGTGCAGAGTACATATTGTCAGTGAATCAAAGCAAAAGTCAAAAGTTGATAAAGGGAAATGAGTATTCAACTACATGCAAGCCATTTCACCCCATCTCAATGAAATAATTACTTAGGAAGCACTTAGAATACTAGAATGAACCAGAAGAACAGATGGAACTTCCTAAAGGATTAAGTGTTTGGTGGAAAACACAGAAAGAGGAAGACACTAGTTGTGGGATTGTGGGGGTGGGGAGGGGAGGGAATCAGTAAATGTTTCATGTAGAAGGTAATGCGCATGCTGAGTCTTAAAGGAAGTAAGGGAGGCAGTCTACCAGGAAGTGGTGAGGATGAAGGCATTCTAGACATGGGGGACAGCCAGCCCAAAGGCACAGAGATAGGAGTTGTAACATCTAATTGGATGAACTGCAAGAAAACCAGTTCAGCTAAATTGGGAGATGTTGGAAGGGGACTAATGTTGTCATTCAGTCATTTTTCCAATTGTTTCCAACTCCTTGTGACCCCATTTGGATCATTGGAGGGGTTGACTGTTTTCTTCTGCAGCTCATTTTATAGATGAAGACACTGAGGCAAGCAGGGTTGAGTGACTTGCCCAAGGTCACATGGCTAGTTTTTTGTGTTAAGTGTCTGAGGCCGGATTTGAACTCAGGTACTCCTGACTCCAGGGCCGGTGCTCTATTCACTGTGCCACCTAGCTGCCCCCACTTCTTGTTCATTTTAGCTTCATTCTATCTTAACTTTGGGCAGCTAGATGGCAGCTGTGTGTATAGAGAACCAATACTAGAGTCACCAAGACCTGAGTTCAAATCCAACCCCAGATACTTACTAGCTATGTGATCCTAGGCAAGTCACTTCAATGTATTTGCCTCAGTTTCCTCATCTGTAAAATGAGCTGCAGAAATAAATGGCAAATCACTCTAATTTCTCTGCCAACAAAACCCCAAGTGGGATCACAAAGAATCAGACATTACCAAAACTACTGAACAACTGAAATGATTCCATGATCAACCAGCAGTTTTCAACCTGTGGGTTATGTTCAATTTGTAACAATGAATATACATCCTGTGTATCAGATATTTACATTACAATTCATAACAGTAGCAAATTTACAGTTATGAAGTAGCAATGAAAAAAATTTTATGGTTGGGGGTCACCACAACATGAGGAACTGTATTACAGGGTAGTGACATTAGGAAGATTGAGAACCACTGCATCTTAACCATTGTGACTGCCCTGTAATTGAGTTCTCTGTGTCCAATCTTTTTCTTCTCTACTTCATATTCCCTACAGTCACTAAACTAATCTTCCTTACTTAATAATGATGGGCTTTAAACAAACAAAACAAACTTTCAATGGCTCCTAATTACTTCTATGATGACACCCATGTTCTTCAGTTGAGTAGACAAGCCTTTCACCATCTAATACCATCCAATCTTCCCAGATGGGTTTCCCATTAGTGTCCCTCTTGCACGTGCCAGCCCAGACAAACTTATGTACTAGCATTTGCCAAACTCTGTATTCTGTCTCTGGCCTCTATCAATCTCCATAAAGAAATGCCTGACTTCTTTAGTGTTTAGCCTTCTTTTCTTTCAAGACTCTAACCCCCATCTTCTCTACAAAAGCCCTTCTGATCCCTCTCCTCACTCCTCTCCAGTCAGTAATAGTTTTTCCTTCCTTAAATATTCACAGCTTGTTGTCAGATCTTGCCTTGACTCCTTTTACTCTCTTCTTTGTATTATGCCCATTCAATTCAACAATCAATAAAACCTACTATGTGCTAGTCAAAATCTGAAGTGCTGGGATTACAAAGATCAGAGAAAATGAAGCCTCCCTGGAGCTGGTGATATATTTATGAGGAAAGAGCATATTTATACAGAGCAAAGAGAAGTTATGTATGAAATAATTTCAAGGGGGGAATCTAATACAAAGGATAATTTATTAATAATAGAACTGTAATGTAGAGAGCAAAACAGAAGGTAAAGGAAGATTGGGCAAGGATGCTGGGGAGTGGATGGGTTTGAGGGAGCATTGAGCAAAGGTCAGGGAAGATGGCAGGGACCAAGAAATCCTACTCTTTTGAATCTTGGCATTCTGAGCAGAACCTAGAATGTAGTAAGGATTTAATAAATATTCCTTGAATTGAGTTGGTTACCAAAATGTGCTGGAGATAATCCTTCAGTCTTTCTGTCTGTCTCTGTGTCTCTGTCTCTGTCTCTCTGTGTGTCTCTGTCTGTCTGTCTGTCTCTCTCTCATACACACACACACATTTTACAGGTAATAAAGCAGCTTTCCAAGTTACCCATCTGTCACCCTTCACTCTCATTCAATGACTGTCGTGTCTTCTTTTTGATCACACATTTCTTAGATAAAACCCCTGATACCACTTCAGGTCCACAGGTTAGAACTTTGTTCAATTGAAACAAACCCCTGTGTAACCTAGCCTTTCACCAAGCAAATCCCTGAGATCATAAAGCAAACATATCTCAGACCCCCTAGGAAATACTTCCTGATCACTCTGTTCAGATGTGTCCTTGCTGGACTTTCCTGAGAAGTTTTCTCCTTTTTCAAATACACTATAGGTAGCTTGGGGACTATATCTTCCCATGACTCTGACTCCAATGCCACTTTTCTTGTGTTTTAAAAATCACTCCCTTCTCCTATCTATCCTCCACACTGTTGCCTAGGGGATTTTTCTAGTGGGTAGATCTGATGATGCTGTTTCCCTATTCACTAAACTCCATGGGCTCTTCCCTATTACCTCTAGGATCAAACTTTTCTGTCATATAAAGGTCTTTATAACATGGGCCAAAACTACCTTTCCAGCCTAATTATATATTATGTACCTTCATTCATTTTACCCTTCTCACTACAGTTTTCCCTTCCACATCATGGGGGTTAGGAGTACAGTGCCTCCACAATCTGGAAAATCTATATAAAATTTTTTGCCCCTCCCTTTATGTGAGAGAAGAATTCTGAATTATTATGATAGTAAGAGGTAAAATATGTTGATATTATACAATACTATACATATATTTTATGTATTTCTGAGTTCCTAAACCTTTTCTGTGTTATCTTGTCTGCTGGTCTTCACATGTTATCTGTGGCTTCCACAAAACTCTCCCCAAATTCCCATTTAATTTCTTATGCTGACCTACAATATATTTAAACCACAATGGGGAAAGCAGAGATATGGAACATTTAACAGTAACCATACCCCTTACAAATGGTGCTCCAGCCTTCATGCCTGGAATCCACTCTTTCATCATTTCTGTCTCAGATAAATTCTACATGCCCTCAAAACTCATCTCTGGTGTGATCTTCAATGCAAGCCCTTTACTGGTCTCACCAGTTGCACCCCTTTCACCTTACATTGCTACATGTATATTTGTACATTTTGTATAATCTATTAATCTCTCCAAGTAGAGGTAAACACCTTGAGCTCAGGGAAAATTTTACTTTTTCCCTTTTGAATTCCAAGCACCTGACACATAATAGGCATTTAAAAAAAATGCTTGTTATTTGATTAATGAGGAACTCCCTCCCCCCCAAAAAAAAACCTGGATGACTATATTAGAAGAAATGAAGAACTATGCCACCTACCTGATCCCCTCCCCCATTTTCTTTATTGTACTAAATTTAGAGTCTCCTTCTAACTTTTTTCATTTCTGGGATTTCTCTGTCCCTGCTCCATTGCTGCTCCCCACCCTTGCAGTCCCAACCCCAGCTGCTCACTGGCTATGGAGGAGGGAGACTGACTCTTTTTATGGGAGGCACCAGCTAATGCCTTTTGAAATCTCTGATGAAAGCTCTAGCCAAGACTCTCTGCTATTCTGATAACGATGCATATTTGTCTCTGCTAAGGAAACCTCCTTCATTATTAGTGTGGGGGGATAAAAGAAACGGCAGGGAACCCTCCCCTAAAGGGCTCCAGACTAGCAATAGCTGTGTAGTCAATGGAGCAGGAATTAATATTCCCTAGGCCTGGGCTTCTCAACTTATGGATTGATGATGGATGGGGGTGTTTGCCTACACCTAAGGCTATCCTGAGGGATTTGTTGTCATTGCATTTGCTTGCAGATTGGAATTTAATGAGACTTTGCTTAAATCCCAACTTTGAGAGCTGGGTATCTCCTGCATTTTTATCTATGTCTCCCCACCTACAATATCCTCTAACAAGCTTAATGTGCAGGTGGTTGGCTGACTGGCCAGCTCTTTTAGGGGAAATCAAAGAGGAATTTAATGGGCACCAATGACCAGGCACAGCTACCTCCCCTTTAACCCTGAAGGTGACCGATCTAGAACAGGGCTCATGAAAGGGAATTGAGTTTAAATCCCACTGTCATGTGACTATGGGTAATAATAATCAATGATGATAACATTTATGAAGTGCTTACCATGTGACAGGCATTGTGCTAAGGTTTAAAAAAAATAATATCTCATTTAATCCTAAAAACAACCCTGGTTGATGTTGTTGTTCAGTTGTTAAAGTTGTGTCCATCTGTGACACCATTCTTTCTTGGCAAAGACACTGGAGTGGTTTGTTATTTCCTTCTCCAGCTCACTTTACAGATGAGGAAACTGAGGCAAACAGGGTTAAGTTCTCGTCCGGCGTCTGAAGCCAGATTTGAACTCAGGGAGATGAGTCTTCCTGTCTCCAGGCCATACTATCTATCCACTGCCTCACCTAGCTGCCTCAACAACCCTAGGAGGTATGTGTTGTTATTATCATCATTTTACAGATGAGGAAACTGAGTCAGGCAGTGGCTAAGTGACTTACCAAAAGTCACAAAGTGAGTAAGTGCCTAAGGCTAGATTTTAGCTCAGGCTTTCCTGACTCCCTATCTAGCACCACTTTCTGTATTTAACCCAACTTAGCTGCTCCGAGCAAGTTTAATCATTGCTGCTTACAAATGGAGATTTATATAGTTATGCCATTTTTAAAATTAGCTGCGTAAGTGGTCACAAAAAAAATACACCTTATGATGATTTCTTAGGAGGGCATTTTTTTTTGATTCCATGTTCACTTCTTTTCTTTCATGAATGGGATAGTTATGAGTCCAGAAATATCAGCTACAGATGGTATGGTGAAGAGCTCTAGGCTAGTAGCTAAGAAATATGGGTTCTAGTCCTGACTTGGCTACTGAGAAACTGTGAACTTTGGAAAACAATCTTTCTTCTCTGGGACTGAGCAGATTCATCTGTACAAGTGAGGAGGGAATTGGCTGTATTACATACATTGGTGCTCGCTGAACACATTTGGCTGCAGGTCACTTTGTGACGTAAAATACATTCAGTCAAACAAAACAAAATCTCTCCTTGTTCCTCAGTTTCCTCTTTTGTAAGACAAAGGAATCAAGACTTGGTGACTAAATCTAGGATACCTGTAGATGCTGCTCATGAAGAAGTGGATAGCGGGGGAGATGGAGAGGTTTTTGATCGGAGATTGAAACAGCGGAGGCACTATTAGGTGATACTGAAGTTTAAGTCCGGGAGTCTTGCTTTCAAATCTAGCCTCAGATACTTGCTGGTTTTATGAACTTGGGTGACTGCCTTCTCTCAGTCTCAAGTTTCTTCATCCATAAAACGGGAATAATAGAGTTCTTAGGGTTGTTTTGAGGATCCAATGAGGTAACAAGGAAAGAGTCCTATTACCATGATAAAAAAAAAGAGTCTCTTTTTACATCCTCCCAACTTACTGCACAAAATAAAAAGCCATTTTCATATTTTGGAAGATTTATCACTACCGCTGACATTTGTTCATGACATTTCCTCCCTCTTCTTGTCATACTGAATACTACATTTTCAAGGAACGGGCAGCTGTGGGCTGGATGGTCTCTAAGGGCCCTTCTCTGCCTCTTATCCTACACAAACCTAGAGACGATTCTTGCCCAAAAAATGCAAGAAAAAAGCAAGTAGCGCTCATAAAGGAGGCCCCGCCTGGATCGCCCAGTTGTAAATGTCACGCCGTAACATGTCCTAATATTGGAGTAATTATGCCTTTGCAGGTCTTCCTGTCCCTTTGGGAAATCACTGAGCCCTCGAAGGAGGAAGGGGGAAGAAAGGAAATATGTTACCGATTGCAATTCTGCGAGACCTAACAGCAACAAAGTAGATGAGCTGCAAATAACATAGCCTCCAGGCTGTGAAGAAAACATGCATAATATCTACGGTGAAATTAACAGCTTTTACCATTTATAAAAACTGGAACAGTGCAGATTCCAGATTTCTAGATTTGCTATTCTCAGGAAAGGAAACATACACACACATACACACACACATACACATACACATATACCCTATTCTGATCTGATACATTAGATTAAAATTGTCTTGCTTAATTTGTTTAGACCAGATGGGGATAACTTGGAAATTTCTCCTTTGCTACTAAGGAGAAATTACTTATCTCACCTTCCAATAGGAGAGAAGTGGTTGTTCAGTTGTGTCTGACTCTCTGTGACCCTATTTAGGATTTTCATGGCAGAGATACTGGAACGGTTTGCTATTTCCTTTTCTAGCTAATTAAGACTCAGGCAAACAGGGTTAAGTGACTTGCACAGGGTCACACAGTAAGCATCTGAGATTAGGTTGACTGATTTCAGTGGGATGCAAAGTACCATGGAATCCTGGGTCAGTGCTTTTCTTTGCATTTTGTGGAAGTAGTTCTTCACTTCTTCCAGATATTTAGTTTTATGATGAGGTAAGCAGGGTGAACTGAATCAAGACACTACATGAACTTTATTTATCTCATAGTCTAATTACCATGGGATAAGGTTATATTTCCAGATTCTTTTTAGGAGATTGGAAAGACTCTATTGAGGGAGTTCAACTCAAGGGAGCCAGCCTAGGTCAAGACATTAGTATGACTGTTTCTATCCTCACATCTACACCACCAACCTTACTTATTCCTGCTTACTTATGGGTTCTAGAATCCCGCAGGATGACTAACTTTGGGAACAGAACTGCCATTTCAGTCCCTTCTACATTTTAACCAGACCTGAATTCATTGGAAGATAAAGCCAATAGATTTTTAGATACAGGTACCTCTCCTTTTCCCAACTCTGCACATCAATACCCCTCAGGATCCAGACCAAAAATCCTTACCTACTCTTTGAAGCCATCTCTGATGTTTTCATTTGGAAGTGATTTAAACTCGATATGTTTAAAATTCTTATGAAATTTAGATTGTCTCCATTTAAGACACATCTATATAAGACCCGCATCTTATCTTCCCAGATAAAATGGAAACTTTTTGAAAACAGGGCCCAATCTATTAAATTGTATGTTATTTCTCTTCACAACTAACTCGACGCCTTGTGCAAAGTAGAGGCTTCAGAACTATCTGTTAGGTACAGCAGTGAAGACAGATTTAGGCAAGTCTCCTAGTTTCTAGAATATACATCTTTCTAGTCTTGCAGTTAGGTGAGTTAGGGAATAGACAGAGTGCTGGGTCTGAAATCAGGAAAACTGGAGTTAAAATCTAGCCTCAGTCTCTACAAATCACTTAATTCCTGTTTGCCTTGGTTCACTCAACTAGTAAGTGGGCATAGTAATAGCATCTCCCTCCCAGGGCTGTTGTGAGGATGAAATGAGATGGTATTTGTAAAGTGCTTAATACAGTGCCTGGTAAATCCCCAGGAGGTAAATAGTAGGTGCTGTATAAATGCTATTATTATTATTTATTTTTATTGTCATTGTTTTTATTATTGACAACATGGTGTAGTGGAAAAAATGTTGGATTTGAATTCAGGGGAAAGCTGGGTTCAAATGCTTTCTCTGCTACCTGTTACCTTTATGATACTTAGCAAATTACTTCACTTTTTGGGTTCTCAGAATCCGTATTTTTGTAGAATGAGGGAATAAAATGGCATCTGAGTTGCCTTTCAGCTTTACACCTATGGACCTCTAAAATCTTTTCTAGCTTAAAACCATTGATCCAGTAAGAAGTAGAATGTAAACTCCTTGAGGCTAGGGGTTGTTTTTACATTTATCTTTCTGTAGGCTTACCACCTAACAGTGGGCCTACAACAGGGCATAGACAGGTATTTAATAAAGATCAGCTGAATTAAATTGAGCTGATGTTCAACTGGTGAATAAATACTTGCCTGGTTTTTCTCTATATACTTGGCAAATGACAGAAAGAAAAGGAATGGGAGCATTTAGGAAAAACCCAAGGAGTTTAGGGACTAAAACATGGGCCCAGCAGAAAGAAGTCTTGGTTGAGTGTTAGAAGACAGGCCCATCTTCCAGATCTGGCTCTCCCACTCGTTACTTGGGTGATGTTGGGTGAATCATCTGAGTTCTTTGAGACTGGATTCTTTCACCTCTAAAATAAGGCTGATTATTAGATTTATGGGATTGTAGATCTGGAGCTAGAAAGGGCCTCAGGGGTCATTGAGTACAACATTTTAATTTTATAGATGACCCAGTCAGTGGAGGCTCAGAGGGGTCAAGGGTTTTGACCAAAGTCACATAACAGACAGAGACAGGATTTGAACTCATGTTTCATGACTCCAAGGTCAACACTGACCCACATACACCCTCTCATAGGCAAAGTGCCTTTCAGATCTAGTGCCTCTGATCCCTTGGGGCAGAATATCATGATTTGGTTGCAGCTCTTCTGGTGGGCTCTTATTAAATTGTTAAACTTCTACCCTAATGACCTTCAAATGGCTTCTGTGCTTTTCTCCCCATGATCATGCCTTTGTGAATAGTGAAAGGACATTAAATAAAATTGCAGTACATTGGTGTGCTTACTGATGACCTTGTTTTCTCTGACATCAGCTGTAAATGAGCAAAGCACAAACACTTCCTAAAGATAGACATACAGAAATGCCTTTGGCTCCCCTGTAAGAAATCCCCAGCAGGTACTGAGTCACCCCAAAATATGGGCTGTTCTATGTGAGATCTCTGCGTGTTCACATTAGAGCTGAGTCACGCCAAGGGAGGGGAAGAGTTGGAGGATTGGAGGGGACTTGGAACTCCCCGATCATTCCTTGGCTTTAGAAACACCTGTGCTATATAACCTTGTGTGTGGCCTCAGGGATGATTCAGAGGTTTTAGAATATTCTGAGATATTTCCCCCCAGCAATGACTACTGAGGAGTAGCAAGGAACTTATAAAAAGACTTCTTTGCGCCAGACACTGAGCAGATACAGAGATAACAGTAAATAGTCTCTGCCTTCAAATAGCTTCATGTTCTATCAGCAAAGTAAAATATGGCCACCAATAAGTAAGTCCTTTTCATATATTAATTTAAGAAAAAGAAGTGCCCAGCCCAGTCATCCTTATGCCTTCATGTGTCTCCTGCTTTTCCTCTTGAAGTTCTGGGATTCACCACCATGTCCTAGATACCTTGGCCCATGCGTCTTCAGTGACACTCTCCTCCAGTTGGTGAATTCCTCTCAGAACCTCCATTTTGAGGATGCCCTGACTGGCCATCCTCATTGCTTATTCTCTCTCTCTTCTGTTCCTAACTGTCCAGACCTATTTTCATCTCCCTGTTTTGTGCTGTCTTCTTTCATTAGATTATAAACTCTGTGAGGGCAGGGACTTGCCTGAGGACATACAAGAAGTTAACTGGAGAACTTGGATTTGAACACAGGTTCACTGACACTGCCTTCTTCCCTACCCACCGAGGCTCTTTCTGTACCACCATTCAAAGACACTTCTTAATCTTAGCTTCACCATGTTTATTGAATTCTATTTTCTGATAGGCCCCAACACATATTCTCTACCCTATCAGATCTCTTCTTTTGCTATTCCGTGTAAATTAATGTCTAGGCAGTTAACTTGAAATTCTCCTTCTGTTTGTACAAATCCTATCTATTCTTTGAGGCCTAGTCACAACCTGACCTCCTCCAGTAAAAGTGCATCGGATACAAAAGTTTTCTGTGGTCTCCCTCTCTGGCAGATACCTATATAACTTAATGATTTTCTCTCAAAATTGTATTTCAGTTAAACATTATTCCCTATTTTTTTCTCTAGTGGGTAGAATAGTAGACTTGGAGTCAGGAAGGCCTGAGTTTGCATATTGGTTTAGATGCTTGCTAAAGCATTCCTCTCTCAGCATTGGTTACTTTAACTGCGAAGAAGGAGAGATCATTCTCATTTGGGCACATCATGGAGAGTTTCAGGGAGCCAGAAGGATTTGAGCTGGGCCTCGAAGGACGTCAGTAGGCAGAGATGGGAGGTGGAAGAGAGGTTAATCCCTGGAGAGTTGTTGGCTTCATTCCCCTTGTCCATCGCATTTAGGCTTGACTGGGTGGCTCTATCCCTGAAGTCATTCTTCTAGAGCAATTTTAGTAACTGTAAGTACTCTTCTGAAGTACCCATAAGTAAGCGGGAGTAAATTGAGCTAATGACAGTAAATACTTGATGGTGTTGTTATAAAGACCAAATGAGGCAATATATGTAAAGTACTTTGCAGATGTTAGAATGTCATATACATTTGACCTTTCTTAGCTGTTATTCTTACTATGCTGTAGTAGGAACACGTAGATATTGGTTTCTCAGCCTAGCCTCCTAATGGTGGAAACCCAGGGATCTTTGCTCCTTGGTTGACTCTCTCAGTACTCCATGCCCCAGGAGGCCATGATCCATCCGGTGAAAGCGGATCCCTGGCATTGGGAAGTCCATTACTGTGCGGATTTGCTCAGAGATGAACTGTTAAAAAAGCAGCAAGTCTTAGTGGGTCTTGTCCTAAAAGGCGGGGAGGCTGGAGATGCAAAATGGAAGACAGGTTAGGAAATGCGACTTTCCTAGTGAGCCTAAAGATTTAGCAGAACTCCAGAACCCTGGAGCTAAGACATAAGACATAAGACTTCAGCAGATCTCTGAGAAGCTTAGTTGGTAGAACTCTGGATCTGGAGTCAGGAAGACTACCCTCAAACCCTGCCTTGAACATACAAACTGTGTGACCCTGGACAAGTCACTTCTGTCTGCCTCAGTGTTGTAAAATGGGGATGATAATAGAAGCTTCCCCCCAGGGTTGTTGTAAGGTCAAGTGAAATAACACATGGAAAGCACTTTCAAAACCTTAAAAGGGTCCAGGAATGCTAGTTATGAGGCAGATGGCCCTGGAATCTAAGCTTTTTATCACAAAGATCCTGAGTTTAGAGACAATTTTGCCCCTAATTAGCTATTATAGGTTCAACACTCAATAAATCAATAAAAGCTTATTAAGTGACTGCTTTGTTCCCATTAGGTAGGTGGTGAGAATATATAGCAAAAAAACAATGCCTGCCCTCAAACAGCTTGTATTCAGCTGGAGAAATGGAACATTCACAATTACTAGTAGACTGCAAGGAAATTTTGTGAGATTGGAGACTCTAAGAGCTGGGGGGTTGGTAGAGTGGGACGGGAAAGGCTTATGTAAGTCATGGGCCCTTTAACTAAACTTTGAAGGAAGCTGGGGGCATAAGTAAGGAGACCTGGGGCACAATCTATGTAAAGGCATGGTGGTTGGAGATGAAGTCATGCATGGGGAATAGCAAGTACTTTAGTTTGTGTAGAGTGTAGAGTTCTCAAAGAAATACAATGTGCAGACTAAGCCAGAAGAAGTTAGCTGGAAGCACATTGGGAAGGACTCTAGACTAGTGAGGATCAAAGAAGCTTCAATCACAAGCCTCCCAGAACCGGGAAAGTATTGCTTCCCTTTGTGTATGGCGTCTGAGAATAATTCTGTCCCCTTGTTATTTGCCTTGGTATTATCTCTCAGTTAAATGGTTTGTACCAGATATGTGGCTTCTTCATATGTGGCATTTCATCAAGCATTGATTCAGTGAGTATTAATCACCAGGCACCATGTTAAACACTAGGAATAGAAAGCCCCTCAAAAGATATGGCCTTTTGAAGAAAGCTCACAGGCTAATAGTGGGGGGAGACAGTATGCAGGAAACTATGCACAGACAAAATAAATGCAGGATAAATGGGAGGTAATCACCTGAGGAAAAGCATTTGCGTTGAGGGGATCAGGAAAGCCTTATTTTAGAAGGTAAGATTTTAGTGGAGACAAAGAAAACATTTGTGACTGAAATATATTGGAATAAGGAGTGACAATATGCTGGAATGAGGAAGACGACATGCAGACAGCAATGCATAAAAGGGATATGAAGATCATAAATTGGAGAGAACTAAGGGAGGGAAGCCAGTTGGGAAAGGCTCCCTAGGACATATGGTTTTAGCTGAGACTTGAGGGAAACTTCTGGGAATACAAGATACACTGGAATGAGAGATGGAGTAATAGTCATAATTTGCATAATTATGATTAACCCAAACACCTCCAGTTGAACCTGGGCTTGTGAGTTGAGTAGAACTTGGATTACATTCCATGAGTGTAAATCTTTCCTAATTAGATTGCAACATTCCCTGAGGGTAGAGTTCACTCCTTCCTCATTCCTTCAATATCTATTTATTGATTATCTACATGGGAGCAAAGACCTATGCTTTGTGCCATGAATAGTACAGAGATTCATAGTAAACAGCCCCTGTCCTCAGAGAATTTTCCATCCAGCAAGGAAAATGAAGCTCAGTGCTACCATAAAACAGGAGAAAGCATTTTGATACAAGTTAGCCTGAGGGAAATGTAATCCACAGCAGTGGTCCAAGGGAACAAGTGCAATGGATAGATTCTAAGGAGGCAGAGAACATGACTGACTACAAGGACCATGACAGTAAGCATCGTACCAGGGATTTTCCACCCATGAGGTCTTTTCAGATTACAATGGAAATCCCTCTTTGGAGCTCATATTCCTTTTTCCTCTTTTTTCAGAGGCAGCACACTGTAATAGAATGCATACTCCCTAAGAACTGCAGTCAGATGAGGCGGCTTACCTCCAGTATTTATTTACCTGCCATGTAACCCTAGGAAAATCTCTTCTCTCTGAGCCTCTTTCCCCTTCTACAAATGGGGATGACATCCCTAGCATCAATAGGCTTCCCAGGGCTGCTTGGAAGTTGCAGTAAGAGAACAAATGTAAAGGACTTTGCAAATCTTGGATGATCATATCAGTGCTAGATATTACTACGTATTTGACATACACTAATTTACATTATATTTACCTTCATTCATAGTATCTTACCTAGTGCATTGTCAACTCCTCAAGGACAGAAACTCTTTAACTCTTTAGCATCTAGCACTGAGCTTTGTATGTGACAGGTGCTTAATAAGCATGGAATGACTGAAATAAGCCAGTACAGAATGTTTGCTTTTGCTTTGTATATAAAGATTTGAGCTACAGCCCCTAGAAATCAGGAACAATTAGATTCAAATTATGTCTGTGACAACCACTGGTTACATAATTTTGAGCCAGTCCCTTGACCTCCCTCTCAAAATCACAGGCAACTTTTCAAATTTTAGAGAACAGAAGGGCCCTTATTGATAGAGGGAATTGCCTACACAATTGGAATTACAAATCTAGTTTCTATATTTTACATACTTGTATGTGTATGTGCTGTTTCCCCCAGAGAATCAACCAACAGCTATTTTAAAGGGCCTATTCTACATGCCAGGCACTGTGCTAAGCACTGGGAATACAAAGGAAGGCAAAAGACAGTCCCTGATCTCAAGAAGCTCAGTCTACTGGAGAGACAATATGTCAATGGCTATGTACAAATGTGATATATCCAGGATAATTTGGAGATAGTGAACAGAGGGAAGTCACTGACTTTAAGAGCAATCTGAAAAGTCTTCTTGCAGAAGATAGGACATTAATTGAAATCTGAAGGAAGTTAGGAGGCAGTGATGAAGAAGAGTTTCAGGAATGGGAGACAGCTAGCCAAAAACTCATGGAGTTGGAATATGTGTCTTGTTTGAGGAAAGGCAAGGAGGTCGTTGTTACTGAATTGAAGAGGAAGTGGGAAAGAGTGAGATGTATGAAAATTAGAAGGGCAGAAATGGGATGGAGAGATATGTAAGATCCTTGAGATACTAATCACTTCATTACTGGCACAGTTTGTTACCTAGGACCATAGATTTGGAACCAGAAGGGAGCTCAGAGGTGATCTAATACAAACCTCACATTTGAATAATGGGGAAACTGAGGCCTAGAGATGTTAAGTGACTTACACAGGGACACACAGGTAATCATCAAAGTCAGTGTGCATCCCAGGTCTGACTTAGAAGTCAATGCTCTGTCCATGGTACCACCCTGACATTTAATTTAATGAAAATTTGTCTTTTTAAGGTAGGAATGAATCTGGAGAGGAGAAAGTCCCTTAAAATCAATGATGGAAGATTATAGATGCAAGGTAAACAGGAAGTAGAGGGAGGCTCAGATACTGATGACAGGAAGGAAGAGAATGAGAGAATGAAATATTATGGCGACATGGGACTTGCCTTGGTAATTGATTAGATTCACTGTATTCAGAAGGATAAGAACTGTGGTCAGGGATCATACTCTTCCCCTTATCAGGCTGACCACCACCTTGCCAGCAACATCCTCTTTAAATTCAACATTGGGTACTTAAATGCTTTTTGATGAGAGTGACTAATATTTATTTATTAGCAACCAGAGACCAATCATGTTCTAAAGTGGAATGTTATTCACCAGTTATCATTGCCTCAAACTGAAATTAGCATTTCTTCATGGAATTCCAGCATTGTCTTTCCTGCCCTCTGCTCCTTGCCTGTCTGAGTGACACAAGATAATGTGATTAATTACTCCCATTTTCCTTCAGCAAATTGTAATTTCTCAGCCTCAGATGGCATATATGGTGTCATCTACCAAGAGATAAATGTCCCATTAATAATTGTACCAGACACAGAGCATTCACTGCTATGATAATCCATGCAGTGACAACCTAGGGCGGAGTTGACTTAAAGATTACACTGGTATTAACAACAAAGAAAGATGGAATGCCACTTTCCCATAACAGTCTTCCTACTGATGTTCAGGAAGAGTAATAGACGTATTGCACTTTTATTAGAACCATGGAAGCTCAAAATCCTAAGGCAGCTCAAGTCCAACTTGTACCTTAAAGAGTTAAATCAAGTCAATAAGCATTTATTAAGCACCTATTACATGCTCGACACTCTGTTAAATTCTAGGGATAAAGAAACTTAAACGAAGTCCTAGTTCTCAAGGAATTTTCCATCTCATGGAATAAGTTGAAGTTCTGTACTGTCTTGCCAATAAGTACCCATCCAAACACCCCTCGGGCATCTCTGGTGACCAGTAGCTTCTTATATCTTGAGTCAGCCTATGTCCATTTTGTAGTTCTAGGGATTAGTAAATCTTTTCTTAGATTAAACCTTTCCAACTTCCAGGCCTTGAGCCAAATTTAGTCCTTCTTCTCCCCTCCATGTACTTGAACACTACTATCATGCTTGTTGGTCCCCAAATCCATCCTCTTGTAGCGTGGTCTTTATACCCTTTACCATGCAGACTCTACTCCTGTTTGATATACAAAGGTTCTTTTTTCCTTCTTCAATGTCCTTTCTGATATAGGCCTCTCAGTTCCAAAGGCAGCAATACTCTAAATGTAGTCCAGTCAGTGGGATTTTCCCTTATCTCACTTCTGCGATCCATACTTCTTCTAATGTACAGTGTGAGATACTTTCTTTTTCTTTTCTTTTTGGTTGTCATGTTGCCTTGTTGAGTTCTATTGAATTTACTGCTTCTTAAATCAAGCATATCTCTTCTACATAGTTGCTCATCTTATCTGCACTCTGGTCTTTACCTAGACAGGGTCTCTGTTCTCCTGCAGCCATGAATGCTAGCACTCTCTTTGCCCAGCAGCCTTGGTCTCCTGTGACCATCCTCCCAGAACTCCTCTCTGCCCTGTTGATTAGGCAAGAGACTTCACTAAGAGGAAAGAATAGTATTTGATGACTTTTTGTGTAAAGACAAAGAAAAAAAAACATGATCCTTTCTTATTCTTGGATTATTTAGCAAGTTAGAAATTTTGGAAATCTAATAATTTCCTAAATAAACATTCTAGAATCTTAGTTTCCTTTACCTTAGTAAGGAACTGAACAGAGATAGCATTGTAGGTATTATTAAACAGCTCATTGTTGTATTCATGCTCTTTCAAACATGCCAGGTTGACTCATCACGTAAAAAGAAATAACCTGATGTTGATACTTGGCATAAGGACATTGCCTTAATGACTGAAAGATATTGGGTTAGGTTAAAAAAAAAAAAGGAAAGTCAGTCACTAAAGAGTTAAATAATTTCATTATTTTAAGCCCCCAACATTTTTTTTTAGTAACAAGTTTTGTCTCCTACATCTCCTTTCAGGGCCTGATTTCTCTTCCTAACTCAGTGTTTGTTCCCCATCTTCTACTCTCCATTTTTTGGCTCTATTCTTTATAGTTCTACACTCCATTTGCTTTTTTGTAATCCCCACAAAGGTGTTAGCAGATAATGGTTTAAGGCTAGCATCTCCAACCTAAGAGGTGTTTAAAGTTTCGTATCCTTCCCTCCCCCCTACAGTAGGAGATGGAGTCCTTTGTCTCTCTGTTCAGAGGAACATGTAATGGGATTGGCAAATCTCTTTGATGAGGCTCATATAGAAAGCAAGAAAATAGATCAATATTATAAACTTAAATCCAATTAAACTTAAATTCAATTAAAGTAGACTGCTGGCTTAAAGTGTTACCCCTCTCAGACTTATTGGCATTTAAATATGGGAACTAGGACTGCCTTAAATACCCAAAGGGGTAAATCTCTTGAGGTCCAATTTAAGTCACCATCATGGTACTCAGTAGAGGAAATGTTTTGAATTATAACAAGCGTTTTTAAAAAAATGTATGGAGGAGGAAGCTGTGGAGTAGCAGATTGAAAGCTGAGCCACAAAATCAGGAAGACCTGGATTTTTACCATCTATGAAAGGTGCTGGCTAACTGACTCTGGGAAATCTGATTGTACCTCTCTGTGCCCCAGGCAATTCTCTAAATGTTATAGGGGCTATTCTGCACTGGCAAAAATAGTAGCTAGAATTTACATTGTATTGTAAGGCTTACACAGTACCCTATTTGATCCTCACTAAAATCTTATGAGAAATGTGATATCATTTAGCCCATTTTTCAGATGAGAAAAAGTGAGACTGGGATGAAATTGCAAGTCTGGTTAAAAAAAAGAGGTAGAAATATGGTAAGGTAGAGACAGCTATGTTGCAATCAATAGTTAGTTGAGTTCAAGTCTTGCCTCTGACACAGTCTAGCTGTGTAACCTTGGGTAAGTCACTTATCTTCTCATTGTCCCCAGTTAATAAATAACTGAGGCCATATTTGAATTCAAGTTTTTCTGATTCCACATCCAGCCCTCTATTCAGTGCATTATGAAGCTGCCTCTGAGGTTAACAAAGAAATAGAAAGAAAATAGTGTCCTTTATGAAGCTTATATTTTAGTAAGGATGATGTGTTGGAAGTAGTAAAATGTAACTGGTAAAATGAAATAGTCAAGGGTACCTGGAAGATGAAACCTGAGAGGTGATCATTCTAAGAGGCAACAATGAGAAGGGAGTTCATTCCAGACGTGGAAGAGTTGGCTTGTGCTGATGCACAAAGGTCAGTGTTGAAATGTGACTTCAGCCAATTGCTAGCTATTATTTTACTTTGTCTTTGTTCTCATTCAAAGGAGAATATTATAAGATAAAGCTGGGAAGACAGGCTGAAACCAGACTGTGGGGATCCTTAAATGCCTTACTCAGGAGTTTCTACTGTACTGTACTGGAGGCTAGATGGAATCAGCTGAGGCTTTTGCACAAGAAAGTCTCATGGTTAGATGCGTACTTTTGGAAGATTATTGGGCAACCATGTAGACAGAAGATGGGCTAGAGAAGGGAAAGACTCAAGCAAGTGGCAGTGAAGACATGGATCAGGGTGGTGGTCATAGAAATGGAGAAAGGCAGATGGAAGCAAGAAATCCTTGGAGGACAAAATCCAAGCATGGGACCTGTTTTACCGTGGAAGTTAAGAGAAGAGCCAAAGATGCCTCCAAAGTGTTGAACTTAGGTTACAGAGATAATAACAGTACCTTCCAGAAGGAAAAAAATGGATTTGAAAGCTCCTTCTGGAGCTTGGAGATGTTTAACTTTGATGGGAGTTGAAAGGTAGCTAGCTAGAACAGTGGAATCAGGTTGACCTGAGTTCAAACGTTGACTCAGACATATTTTTTAAGCCTCGGTTTCTGGTTTTCTCATCTGTAAAGTAGTGATAATAACCTCACCTACCTCACAGGGTTGTTGTGAAGAATGAAATAAATATTTTGCAAACCTTTAATTACTATGTAAATGCTAGTTATTATTATCTCCATGTCATATGGAATTTTAGTCATAACTCTTGGAACTATATACTGAGGTACAGATCTATAGAGATAGATAGGGAGAGAATCCACAACCAAGAACCCCTAGGTAATTAAAGTCTTGAAATAAAAGGGAAATAAATCCCTGACCCTGATTAGAAGTGAAATAACAATGGATGCATACGGAGATTTCCTTAAGGAGGGAGCAGAATTTAGTGTTTCTGCTAAATCAATTGCCTCTGGGAGCCTTTGGGGATAATCTTTCCCCCTATAAAAGTTGTGATAATCGTGTGACTATGATATAAGACAGATACCAAGAAAACTGTTCATATATATATATATATATATATATATATATATATATATATATATATATATATATGGTAAATCCCTCAACATATCTACATCATTTTCATAAGCAATGGAAAGGTTTAGTGATAGACATACTGTTGGATGGACCTCATGCTTTTCTTCTTTTGCTATTTAGAAGCCCTGCCTTTCTTCAAAGTACAATATAGAAGCCTTCTTATGTCCAGAATTATGAGTTATCCCTCTCTCTTTCTCTCTGGTCCTCTTCCCTCTCCCTCCTCCTCCCCTTACCCCTTTCTTTATCTCTCTTCCCTCCTTTTCTTCCTCTCCCCTCAGTCTCTCCCTCTCCCTTCCCCTTCTTTCTTCCTGTCCCTCTCTCTCAGGCTCTTCTCTGTTTGTTTGTCTCTCTCCTGCAATATCCCTCTCTCTTTTTTTACACACTTTTTGTATAATTTCTGTATAGTCTATAGGTACTTGTTTGTCTACATGTTGTTCCTTCCAGCCCCACTCCCAAGAATGTAAACTCCCTGAGGGCAAAGACTTTCATTTTTTATCTTTTTATTATTCCCAGCAGCTAACAAGATATCTTGTACAAAGTAGGGTAAATAGGTGCTTGTTAAATGTTTGTGGAATTATATTGAATTTGATTTTTCATCTCTGTTTTTCTATTCTTGGATCAGACATGAAGAAGTAATAAGTAATCTTTTGTGGGGAGGAGGAGCATTTCTTTCAGTTTAATCTCAGTTGGCAACTGGAAGGGAATGGCATAATCTAGTCAAGTGAATGAAGACTGCTAAGGGGAAATGACTTGTCCAGGGTCTCCTAGACACAGTGACAAAGCCAGGACTAAACCCAGGTCTACTCATTCACGATCTAAAGGACTTTCCTCTACATCATATTTAATATGCTTCATTTACAACCTGTGAATAGTTATGTGTTAGGGTTTCTCAGAAAGTCAGTGGTGTTTTTTTTAATGACTTTTTATTGTTGCTCAATTGACCAGACTCTACTCATGACCTCGTTGAAAACTGAGACACTAGAACATCTTCTTTTGATCCCAACTAATAAAATTCAAGCAATGATTGCTTAAAATTCACTGTCATTCTATGTAATGGGAAGAACAGAGGGTTGACAGTCTGAGCACCTGGATTAAATCTCATTAGTTTTGTGATATTGGCCAAGATGCTCCAAGCCTCTGGGACTTAATTAAGGTCCTTGAGGGCAAAGACTGTCTTTTGCCTCTTTTTGTAACCCTAGTGCTTAGCACACTGCTTGGCACATAATAGATGCTTAGTAAATGTCTACTGAATTGAATAAAATTAAACTGTCTATAAAATGAGAGAAGTTAGATCAGGGCTCATAGACCCTTTTGAGTCATGTGATGAAAACTCCCTTCTATAAGAATGTTTTTAAATTCATAAAATAAAATATAATTATAAAGAAAGCTAGTTATACTGAAATAATGACATGAGCATTTTCAATATTATCCATAAAAGTGTTCAGAGACTCCAGGTAAGAACCCCTGGCTTAGATGGTCTCTAAATTATCTTCCAGTCCTAAATCTCATCGTCCTCTAGGATCAAGAGAACTTGGTGGTATAAGTTTCCCTATATCTAATATATTTCAGTTCTGTTTGCAAAGGTTGTTTCTGTCTGGGAGTGGAGAGAAATAGTATATTGCATGAGATCATAGATCAAGAAGACACTATTTTAATTCAATCCCTTTGTTTCACTGGTGAGGAAAACAAATCCCAGGGAGGTTGAATAATGATGATGATGATGATGATGATGATGATGATGATGATGATGATGATGATGATGATAATAATAATGATAATAATAACAACTACAATAATAATGGCTAGCATTTATCTAGCACTTACTAAGAGCCAGTCACACTACTAAATGCTTTACAATGATCTCATTTGCTCTTTACAACAACCTTGGGAAGCAGGAGCTTTTACTGTACCTATTTTAAAGATGAGGAAACTGAGACAAACAGAAGTGAAGTGATTGGATGAGGGTTACAAAGATAGTAAGTGACTGAGTCTGAATTTGAACTTCAATCTTTCTGACTCCAAGTCCAGTACTACATCTACTGAGCTATCAAGCTGCCTCTATTGGCTTCTCAAAGATTACACAGATATAGAACTGTGAGGACATCTAATCCCATCTCTTGTTAACAGGTGAGAAATTTTAGGTCCTACTCTGGATAAAACAGGTATTCAGTATCAGAGGTTAGATTTGAACCCATGTTGCCTGACTTCAGAATCAGTAGGACTTCTGCCATACCTCCCCAAGGGGAAAAAATAGTCCTACAGATGTGCTCATAATGCAGGGTGTATTTTCTGTCTCCTGGCTGACCACATACAATGTCTCTATGATTGCAGCTCTTTCCAGAATGGAGCCCTTTAAGGATGATGATGTTGAAGATAATGATAAAGTGATATCAGACTTTTATGTAATGTTTTATAGTACTCACAGCAATTTCTTTTTTTGCCTCTAAATTATTTATTTTCTGTTTACATCACTCATTTCCATGAGATTTTGAGTTACAAATTTTCTCCCCATCTTTCCCTCACCCACCACCCCAAAACAGCAACCCCACTGTATACTCCCTCCCCTAATCTGTTCTCTCCCATGTCCTCCCGCATCGCCCCTCTGACTTTCCGGTAGGGCAAGATGGATCTACCTACCCCAATGCCTGTATATCTTTAATTCCCAGTTGCATGTAGTTAATAATATTAATAATGATGATGATGATGATGATGATGATAATTATACACACACACACATACACACATATATATAACATTTGATTATAAAACTTTAAATTCTAGATTCTTTCCATTCCTCCCTCATCACCCACCCCCACTGGAAGGACAAGCAGTTCCATACAGGCTGTACATGTGTAATTACACAGAACATCTCCACTGTGGACATATTGTGAAAGACTGATTATATGTCCCTCCTTCCTACCCTGCCCCCTGCTTGTCTATTCTCTTCCCTGTCCCTGTCCCTTTACAGAAGTGTGTGTTTCCAGCAACCCTTCTTCCCACACTGCCCTCCCCTCCATCATCCCCCCTCTCACCCCTATCCCTCCTACTCTCCTGTGTGGCAAGATACCCAGTTTAGAGTTTATGTCATTCCTTCCCTAAGCCAAATTCAATGAGAGTAAAGTTGACCCTTTCCCTTTTGCCTTTCTGTTCTTTCCCTCCATTGTAACAGTTATCCCTTGCCTCTTCTATATGAGATGATTAACCCCATTCTGACT
>CM053601.1:164710354-164731406 GCA_028646575.1 Pseudocheirus occidentalis
GCTTTGGCTCACTGAAAATGCACCCCAGGACCCCCACTCAAGACCACAATCCAGATCCAGGCCGCTCAATGCAAGAGCCCTTGGCCCTGATGGATCGCGTCAGCCTCCCTGCTATCTGCAGGCCGAGGGCTCTGAAGCAGCCCAGTGGAGGACGCTGCTGCTCCGTTCCTGGTGCTACAGCCGCCTCCCACTGCTTCCTTGCCCTGGGAGCAGTTTGGCTGGATCCGTTCTTCTCCTCCCGAGTTAGCAAAATCCACTGACGTTTCTCTTAGCCTTTTTTTCTTCTGGCCTGATAAATGTGGTAACTGTGCCTCCAGTGCAGCCAATCTGCTCTCCTAAAGATGCGGCTCCCCGCCTGATGCCCCAGGGCCTGAGCCGGCAGGGGTTTCCGGCCATGGCTCCCAGACTGCTGCGAAGAGCCCTGCCTGCTCTGCTGCCTGTAGCAACAAATGGGCTTTCTGTCTGTTGGAGAGTTTTGGAGCTTAAAAATCTGTTTAGAGTCCCATTTTATGAGTTTTTTAGTGTGTTTGTGTGAGAGCAGTTGTGCTTTGCTGCTTCCACGCCGCCATCTTGGCTCTGCTCCCTCTTGGAAGCTTTTGTTGCAGGAGTTCTGACTGTGTTGTCTTCCTCCTCTTCCATGCTTTGATCCTTTTTGTCCCCAAAAAGGGAATCTAAAGTTGGATTGCTGTTCTTACTTTGCTTCCTTTGCCTGCTCATGTTGCCAGTTGACTTTTTAGATCAGTGGAACTCTGCTTTCAGAGGGGAGAGTTTTGTCCCAAATTGCTGGGGTTTTCACAGCTCCTGGAGGTATTAGGCCGATGCAGTCCCCACCAACTTAAACGCACCCCAGGACCACCACCCAAGACCACAATCCAGATCTGAGCAGCTTAAGGCAAGAGCACTTAGCCTCTGAATGATTGCCTGGCCCCCCAGCAATCTGCAGGCTGCTTCTAAAGCAGCCACATGGAAGCAGCTCCAGGGCCGTTGCTTCTTCTGCTTTCTTGCACAGGAGGCAGTCTGGCTGGATCCTTTCCCCCAAATTTAGCTGAGTTCCACTAATCTTTCACTTAGTCCTTATTTCTTATGGTTTGATAATTCTGGAAATCACCACAGCTGCCACCGACCCACTCTCCTGAAGGCTCTAGCTGTGGTTTATCCTCGTGGCCCCATGGCCAAACTGTGGTTTCAGGCCAGGCTAGGTTTGGCTCCCAGCAGGCTGTGATGAGACCCTCCTGCTCTGCCTGCTGAGGTGCCTTCAGTCATAGATGTGTTTTTCTGTAATTTTGTGAGTTCTGGAGCCCTAAAATTTGTTTAGAGTCATGTTTATGTGTATTTAAAGTGGCTATGTGGGAATTGTGGAGTTTTCCTGCTTCTATGCTGCCATCTTCCCCCGAGCAATTTCTTTACAAGAAACCTCAAATATTTTTTCCCCATTTATAGATGAAAAAAATGAAGGTCAGTGAACAGAAATGATCTGCCTAATGTCCCACAGGTTGTGAAACTAGGTTTAGACTCCAGGTCTTCCAATTCTACTTCTCCTAATCCAAGTTTGAATAACAATTGAAGTATAAATAATGATTTACTTTTTTTTAAGCACTTACACTAACAAGAATTAATTGAGCACTATTCATAAGTAATTCAACTTCCTCCACTAAACTATTAGTTTCTGGCCTGTTGATGATGATGATTGAGGCACATTAAGGAAAATTATCTTCTAATCATAATCACAGGGTGCTGCCATGAGGGATCAAGAAAAGTTGACCATAAAAATACTCAATATTTTTATTAATTATGTAGATGAAAACATAGAGGGAAGGCTTGTAAAATTTTCAGATAACAGAAGTTGGGAACGAAAATGAGTATTTTAGATGACTAAGTCAGGGACCAAAAAGACCTTAACAATCTCTAATACTGAGCAAAATCTACTAATGAGGAATTTGGGGAGGGTAAAAATAAGATCCTACGTGGGTTTAAAAAATCCCCAAACACCTTGAATATGCAAATAAAATATAAAGGTCGTTGGTTGTTGTCCTTTGTTTTTGAAGAGGACCAAAATGACATCACTATGCTAGAATCAAATTTCAGTGCGTCCAGCTGTGACTGATGGGACCAATATGAACTCAGAATGCTGTAGCACAGATCAGACACAAAGAGTCCATCTGAACACTTGGTGTGGATTCTCTAAATTTGTGCATCCTGCATTTCCTTTGAGCTATTTCAGTTCTGCTTTGCTTATAACGCACAGCACCTTCTCTGATATAGGCATACCATACTGAGTGGTCCTGTGCCATGTCACACAATCAATTCCAAAGTTCTTAAGATATACCTTGAGAGTGCTCCTTGTATCACTTCTGATCACCATGTGACCATTTGCCCTGTGTGAATTTTCTGTAAAATAGTCTTTTTGGCAATCATAGATTTCACATTCAAACAATGTGACTAGCCCATCAGAGCTGTGCTCTCTGAAGCAGAGTTTGAATGCTTGGCAGTTTAGTTCAAGAAAGGACCTCAGTGTCTGGTACCTTATCCTGCCAGGTGATCTTCAGCATCTTCCTAAGACAATTCAAATAGAAGCAATTCAGTTTCCTGGAATGACACTGGTATACTGTCCAGGTTTTACAGGCATACAACAATGAGATCAGCACAATGATATGCCTATACAAAAATTCATGAGAAAAAAAAATATGATTACTGTAGAGCACCACAGGTATAGCTTTGCCCCCAGGGCTGTTGCTATGAAGAATTAGTGGTGTTGGAATGTTAGTGCTTAGCCATTACCTGGAGTTTCCAGAATTTTTGAAGCCTTTGAGCTTGAAACTAATTTCCTTTCAACAAAAAAGTCACATGGAAGAGATGCAAAGAAGACTAATGGAGGGAAGGATTAGGAGTCACACTGGTATCCTTTCCAAGATGATGGTGCATCTTACAACTAGGTGGCTACATCTGTGGTAGAGAATGAGAGAAAGCAAGTTGAGACAAGTGACTTAGCAGAGCATGCATAAAAGTAGGAAGGGATTGATTGGATCAGGTAGACTGTTGCCCAAAGACTTGTAGTGGATGGGAGACTATGGTTGATAAAACCACTGAAATACAACCATAGCACCTGAATTCGCTTGCTATCTAGAGTGTTGCTAGGAAAAATTTCAACTCCTTCTTCCTATCCTAGAAATGAACTTTTGCTTTCTCTCAGACTAGAGGAGGGAAGAAGAGGAAAAGAGTCAAATGTTGTAGCCATCATGGCTTGCAAATGGAAGCTTGTTTTGTCTTGTTTGTTTGTTGTTGTTGCTTTTATTCATATGCTACTTGAAACTTATTATATTAAAGTATACAACTAGATTTTAGTGTAAGCCAGTAAGTGCGTAGAGTGGGACTGAGAGATTGATGAAGCATTCCAGAATGGAGAGGGATTTTTCCTCACTTCTAGCTGAGGAGAGAGTGAGTCAGTTAAACAGAGAATTTCTGTAATTTTAATAGTTTCTGAACTATCCATTTCTCATACTATCCTGAACCTGGAGAGATATTTAGACAAACACAGCTTCTCACAACTACCACAATTTCCTTCTAATACAACATCCACCCTATGCCCCACCTGACTGCACTGTCTCATGGTCTCATTATAAGACAGTGGCGTGATGTGAACAACAAAAAGCTCACACATTAAGCATTAAGAAAATCACAATGTCTAGAATAGTGGTTCTTAAACTTATTTATGTCATGGACCCATTTGGCAGTCTGATAAAGCCTAAGAACCTCTTATCAGAACACTGTTTTTAAATATACAAAATTAAGTACATAGTATAACAAAGGGAACTAATTGATTCTGACACCTCAGGCTGAGGTGAGATTTGAATACATATCTTTGTGATTCTGTTGAGGTTTGAGGTTTAGGGGTGCTTGAGACCCCAAAATACCAACATGCCAGGTCCTACGGAGTGAATTCGACTCAAGTCTTCTTTCAGTCAAAGTAAAACAAAGTTTATTAAAGATTCTCCATAATGGGTAGACTCTTAAAGAGCCTAAGTATTTGTGATGCTTGTATTGGACAAACAAGTCAGAATAATCTGACACAGAGTGAGTCTGAGCTAGATTAATCTCAGCTCCTTGGAGGCAAGATGGATATTTTATACAGAAAGACTGTGGGAAGGATCTAGGGGTGGTTCAGAGGATGGATTTGGGAAGGGACTTGAGGAGGAATCTAAAGAATATCTTAACCAGGACTGAGGTCAGACTCCAGGAATGGGATTAAGGGTGGGAAGTATCAGAAGGCTACCTAGAATTGACCCACAATGGAGGGCTAGGATAACAGATTTGGGTATAGATATTTTGATAGGATCATGGGTGGGAAGTAGCTGGATAATGGAGGGTTAGGTTAGGTTTAAACTAACAGAGATTTGGCCCTATGAAAATGAAAGGCTTATAGCCTCAGGCAAATGCCTCATCAAGTGGGAAGATTCAAGGGTGTTCCCCCAGCCTAAACCCATCAACTCCAAGTCCAGCACTCAAACTACCATGCCCCCTAGACCTAGGGAAGATATATCATTGTCTTCATGAAGGTTTACCATGCAGAAGGAATGGTTGCCCTGATTCCATAGAGCATAGAATAGAGTTTACAGAAAGGCAGATTTAGGCTTGAGGTAAGGGAAAATGTCCATGTTTCTAAGTGGAATGACTTTAGAAGTTAGTAACTTCTTTTCTCTTGGCATCTTTGGGTGAAAGCTAGATTACCAGTTGTTGGAGATGCTATGGGGGTGAGAGAAACTTTCATTTAAGGAACAAATTGGACGAGATAGCCTCTGAGACACTTTCTAATGCTGAGATTCAATGATTTTGTGATTTTTGATTGTAGAAAATAGGAGTGAGTGAGGACATATCATGATTTTATAGACTTTTATAGTCCCTGAGATAACTATAGGTAGGTTTAGTAGCAGAATCTAAGTCTGATGATTCTAACCCAATTTACTGGCAAATTCATGTTTCTGTCTCATAATGTTGAGTTTCATATCATGGTTATTTCATTAACTACCCAAAAATTCTGTGTGATCTTAGGAAAGTTTCTTAATTTGGACCTTAGTTCCCTTCCCTATGAAACTAATGAAGTTGCCTTAGAAAATCTATAAAACACCTTCCATTCATAATGTTATATGATTCAATACTTTCCTTGCCTTGCATCTTATTCTAGAACTCTATTTCTTCTGACTTGTAATGATTCAAAGAGAACCAAATCAGTAATATCTGAATGGGAAACAGCATTGATATATAGGGTAGTAGAGATGATGGGGATGGGATCTGAACCCTGACAGTCCAGATCCATGGAATTTGTCTGAGGCACTGCCCATCCCAGTCATTTTTTCAATTGTCCTTTCATTGTCCCCCAGAACCCACCCAGACCAACTCTGCATTCTCTGTTACAGCTGACCCAGTCCAGCCCTTCAGTGTCCAGATCACCTCCGGCTTATTGTCCAGACCTCCAGATCACCCCAGCCTATTTGCCACTCCTTGATCCCATCTATATCTTTCCACAATCTTTCTATATACAATATCAATCTTGCCCCACCCTATTAAATGACTCAGATTCTTAAAATCTGGCCCACAATTTGTCCCATCTGAGTCACAAATAGCGCAGACTCACTAGGAATCTTGCCCACTCCAACTGGCATTTTAATAAACTACTTGGGCTGAAAGAAGTCTTGAGTGGTTGAATACTTCCCAGGCAGACCCACTCCCTTTGCCCTTGTATTTTGGGGTTACCAAGACCCCTAGACCACAACTTCTGTCTAAGGGCATGTCATTTATGACCTTTGAATTTTGAGCTTTGTGAATCCTGGTGGTGGTGATATAACTTCTCTGGGTCTCTACTTTTTCATTTGTAAAATCCAAGGGTTGGCCTAGATTACTTCTGTTTTGGATAGATCATTGTTTGATGTTTAAGGTGCTTTATGATTGTAATATTTCTGTGTGTGTGTGTGTGTGTGTGTGTGTGTGTGTGCGCATGTGCCTGTATGTATGTATTTGTTATTGTGTGTATGTTCCAAGGTGACTTCTAGTTCTAACAGTGTATAATTTAAAATGTGTCTAGTCCACTTTCTACTCTGGGGGATTTATGAATCCATCAGTGACACATATCAACATTTCTATACTTTTAAATTCTCTGCATTTTTGTCTATATTTTACCTATGTTTTGTCCTAAATCCTCCATAGGAAATTTACACTAAGTAGTGAGAATCCATTTTTATCCTCTCTTATAACTGCACTAATATTCTCATACATTTTAGTTATCAGCATATTGTCTTTCATTTTGCATATCTGCCCATCCCTCCTCTTAGCATTTATACCACTTCCTGCCTAAAAGTAGCTGTTGGTAATGTGTAACTTATTTATGCCCAGCATGCATCTGTTTAAAAAAAAAGATACCTTTTGTTTTTACATCTGGAAATACCACCCCTCTACATCTGCCTAAATGAACCATCACTTGTAGCAATAATATCATAAGAGTGAAACCAAAATATCCATTATAATCACCATATCACCATGATATTTATGAGCAGACTCATTCTCTTTCCCTCTCTCTTCTCTCTTATTTCTCTTCCCTCTCCTTCCTTCTCTCTCCTCTTCTCCTACTGTCTCTCTTCTCTCTCTTGTCTTCCTCTGTTTCTTCCTTCCTTTCCTCCTTCCCCCTTCTCTGTCTGTCTCTCATCCTCCCTCTAGACTTTCTGCCATATCACTTTCTCTTCACTGAGAGGAAGGAGCTAGATTCCATTACTTGTTCCCTAGAGCAATTATTAGTTTTTCCATTTCTCAGTGTGTGGAGACCTTCTAATTATCTTTTCATTTATGCTGTTGTCATCATGTTTTGTATTGTTCTTCTGGTTTTGCTTATTTTCCTCTTCCTCAGTTCATATATATCTTCCCATGTTTCTCATATTTGTCTTTTCTATTTGCACAGTAATTGACCATTACATTCATATGCCTGAATTTGTTCAGCCATTCCCCAACTGATGGGCACCCGGGTTGTTTCCTTTTCTTTACTACCTCAAATAAAACTGTGAATACTTTGGTACATATGGCACCTTTGTTTCTGTCTTTGACCTTCTTGGAATACATGTCCAACAATTAAGCCTCTTACATAATTCAAAATTGATATCTAGAGTAGCTGAACTAACTCCCAGATCTACCATCAGTCTATTTATAATTCAATCATGAAACGTTCTTCTGTTACCCTTTGGCCAACTGGCAACCTGCATGTGTCAATAATAACCAGTTGATAAATATTTATTAAGCATCTATTATATGTCAGACACTTTGCTAAGCTAGGGATACAAGTATAAAAAAGAAAGTTTTTGCTGGCAAGGAGCTTACAATCTAATAAGACAATTACAGTCTTTTGTGACAACATACAAAAAGAAGTTTAAGGGGAGGGACTGGGTGAGAGGAGGGGGAGCTACCTAGTGCAGTGATCCCTCCAAGGTTTCCAAGGTTGTGATGCTCCATAATTCATAGCATCACCTGGAGAACATTGTGGCAAAAGAGCTGGACTTTCCTCACATTTGGCAATTTGGGAGACATTGAAAACCTTCTTAATCTTGCAAATGCAATGGGAATGGATTCTATTTTATGGTTCAATTTCTGATCCCCAATCACAGTCCATTTGCCATATCTTTCCAACATAAATAGATAGATAAGACTAGTTAGATCATTCACCAGTCCATCTGGGTCTTAGTAATTTGAGTCAGTATACCTTTTTTAATATGCTTTGTTTTTTTCTGGGTGGATGTCAGTTCTCTTTGTTACTGTTTTCACTTTTAGAGAGTAAGACTCTTTGGAGTATTCTAGGACTCTTTGAAATGCATACCATACAACTTGCAAGTAAGATCATTAAGCAAATTTACCATCCATTAGGAATTCTTCACTTTTTCTGGGAGATTTACCTTAAATGTTTCATTATGTGGATTTTAGATGAGACCTATCTCTCTTTTTTCCCTCTTTCATTTGCTGTCATCATTCAAAGATCATCAAATAAAAGTTCCTCTGCATCACATCTGTCATAGTTCTGTGTGATATTAATGTATGTGTGGGATTCGCTGTATATGAAGGGAGTCATCAAGGTTGCATTTGTGTTCCACCAAGTCCAATGATTTAAAAAAAAATCAATGAACAATGCATACAGTGGGATTTAATGCTCTCTACACCTCCCAGTCAATTGTGTGACCATAAAGATGTGGTTCACTAGAGAAAACTATGTGATAAAGCTTGGCTGTTCCCTCATGTTTTAATCAAAGATACCCTTGGCCATTCTCATAAAACTTTTATAGCACTGAAAAAAATGTGGGTGGGGAGTTGTTGATCTCTTCATGGTTACTTTTGGGGAGAGAAGGAAAAAGGTAAAAGTACTGTGATTTTAAAAGAAAATCTTTTTTCAAAATTCCTTATTTGGATCTCAGAGGCCTATAGATTGTAAGGATATTAGAGGCCATCTAGTCCAATCCCCATATTTTACAGAAAAAAGGAAGCTAAGGCTCCTTATTAGATTGTAAGATCCTTGAAGGCATGAACTTTTTGTTTTTTGTTTTTTATGCCTTTTTTTATATCCTTAGCACTTAGCACAATGCTAGGCACATGAGTAGTAGGCATTTAATATTGGAACCAAGGTCTACTAACTCCAAAGCTAGCTGCTTTTCTACTCTCTCACCCCACCAGCTCTATTGTAAAAGTCTTTGAATTCAATACAGAATTGTGACTCTTACAGCACATATGTATTTGGTCTCATAACAGCATCATAGAATGCAAGAACATGAGAACATCTGAGAAACTCCCAAGTATCCTAACAAGAATTCTTTCTACAAAATCCCCAAAAATGGTCATTCAGCTTCTGATTAAAGATTTTTAGTGATGGTGAACTTTCTACTTCCTAAGGAAGCTCATTCAAACTCAGTTCCATTTGCTAGAAAGTGATTCCTTACATCTGAGTCCCCCCACCCCCCCGCCCCAACATCTATCCACCATTCCCAGGTATGCTCTTTCTGGGGCAAAGTCCAATGAATTGAATCTCTTATTTCTAGGCCTTCTGGGTCTTCCCAAATTTATCTCCTAAGAAACCCTTTATTTATATGTAACCCACACTAATGCTCATTCTGCACGAAAGAATGCAACTTTCATAGCTGAGCACTGTCATGATGAACAGGTACTTAGAAAACTCAGTGAAATATTGGCAGGCACACAGATAACCCTTCCCAGAAATTTGGCTTCCTAGTAGCTTTTTGGCCAAAGTCAACAATTAGAGATGTTTATGATAAATTGACTTTAAAACCATGGTGTCCACAAAACAGTTCTTTGGATGAGTATCATATTTGGTAATTTGGTGACCTTTGTGGTTGAATCTCTTTGAACAATGGAGTAATACTATATTTAGATTCAGTGACTGCCTGCAATGTTTCTTTTAGGAACACAGCAAGTCAAAATGATTGACATTTCAAAATTTGTTGTTCCTGAGCACAGAGTACAAGACTCTACAACATCCAATATTTACCAGAAGATCAAATTAGGACTTAGTGTTACTGGGGGGAAAATCCTTTGTAAACTGAAAAAGTGCTTGACAAGCTAGAATTTCTGACTGTGTCCTTTTGGAAACTCATCCCAGGAGTGAGAAGTAATGATATCTCATGTACAAAAGTGGAAAGAGGATACATTCCTACAGTTCATTGCAATTACAATGTGCTTGCACACAGAATCTTCACAACAATCCCTGACTATGTGAGTATGGCTATCATTATTGAGGTAGGTGAAGTCACTTGGCCAATGCTATACTGCTAGAAAGTTGAAGATCTGGGCCTCACACCCTCAATATGGAATAGTCCTTCTATTAAATCATGCTGCCTTTAATTATTTTAAATTCAATCATTATTAAAGCTCCTTATTTGTGCTTGATATTAGGGTGAAAAATAGTTGTGATATGGTCCCTGCTCTCATGAACCTTACAGTCTAACAAAAGGATCGAACCTTTAAGTAGATCTTACATTTAACTTCAGTTAATAGATATTCACATTTGATTTGAGGACTGGAAGTCCCCTAGTCCAAATGTGTTTTCTCCCCTGGTCCTGCCCTTAGTATATGAAATTTTCACATTAACTCACTCCCTTGGGTTATAACATTGTAGACAGCTATTAAAATACAAATGAAAAAACTATTATCAACCATGAAGACTTTACCTGGTTAAGTTTATTACTTTCCTAGAAGACAGTAATACTCTGAGGGAATGAACGGATCATAGAATAGTTAGGTTTTGATTATATTTTGATGGGTGAATGGGAAAGGAAAGATGTGGAATAGGAGGTTCCAACTGGCCAGAAAGGAAAATCATGATGGAAATGATAGGGGGTGCCCTTGGGTGTCCTTTAGGGAGCAGAGTTCAGAATGCCAGGGCTGAGGCAAAGTATTTGGGGATGTGAATGAAAAGGCATTGATTGACAAACATTCAATTATTTGGCCATTTTGATTATGACTGATCTTGTCTCTCAACTTTGATTTCTAATAAATTTATGCATTATAAACACTGATTGTAAGAATGAAAACTGTACTGAATTATTTGAAGTAAATCTTGTATTCTGTTCTATTCTGAGTCACCAACTATGAATTATTAAACACATTTGGGATTAAGGATGGTAAGTAATCTGTCCTAGTGTTTTTCTAAATTTTGTTTAGAGATTTCTTCTGACACCCTGTAGTCAGGGAGAACATTCTGGGCCACTGGAAGTCAAAGCTTACCAGAGACACAGCACATTAATGTGGAAAGAACATGGAGCTGGAAGTTTTGGTGCTGCTACTTATTAAACTATGTCACCTCAGGCAAGGGATTTGACTTCTTTTTTTTCTATTTTATCTGTAAATTGAGAGCATTGGGTTAGATAAGAAATATGAAACACACAGTATTCCCAAGTATAGGCCAAACCAGACTAGAAAGTTATTGGGAAATAGCTAACAAAATAGATAAAAACAGAATAAATTATAGATAATATTACTGTGTTGTTTTTGAAAGTCAATAGACATCTACAGGCATCCTTATGAATGGTTTAGTCACTATCTTTTCTATTTGAATTTGACACTACTTGCTTAGATCATCTCCAACATTCATTCTAGGGAAGACTAGTACCTTTGTTATGAGGGTTTACTGAGTCCTTTCAGGGCTGCTCATCCACCTTTCGTGTCCATCACTTCTTTGACTCTCACCTATGAGTCTAAGAAATTGTAGGATGTACAGCAGCCACACTCAGACTAACCCAGGTTAAGGCTAATAAATAGGTCTCAAACCCATCAGTAAGTTAGGGGGATCTCTACCCCAAAGTACATGAAGACTTCCCCCAGTGGAAGGGACAGATGGGAACAATTTGTTCCAATGGCCATGAAGGTGACTGAAGCAGGGGCTATGGAGTGCTCAGAGCTTGGTCAGATATTGAAAAATGCCACTGCATCCTGGGCCATTCCCAGCCATTTTGACTTTTGTTTTGTCACTGGTTTTAATGATTCTGGAAGAGAGAGTGAGGCTGAGGACCATGTACTACTTCGCCTCACTTAAATCCAATTCACACACAAGTGAAAACATCCCATGCCCTGGCATATCATTAGTCCTCTTCAAAAATAAAAGATAAACAACACTTGGCCGACCAACTTGACTTTCTCATTTTTCCTTATACCTATAATACTCTCATTTCTAAGCCTTTGCAATGCCTGACATTTTTCCTTCATCTCAGACACTCAGGATCCCTTGATTCTTTCTAGTGTCTGCTCAGACAGTTCTTTTTAAATAAAACCTTTTCTAATTCCTCGCAACTGTACCTTCTTCACCAACATTTTACCTTATTTTCATTTGGTGATGGTCTTATTTATGCACATTATCTCCACTGATAGGAAAAGTGTAAGCTTTTTGAGGGCAGGGTCTGCTTCCTATTTGTCTTTCTGTCTCCATTGTCTACATAGTTCCTGATACATAGTAGACCTTTAAGAAATGATCTTGATTGATTGATGAAAAAAGACTTGTATGTGATATCTTGAAGTTGTTTGTAGAAGAAAACCTACCTATCTTCCTAAAAGCAATAGATCTTTATTTGGCATATTTTGACTTTCATAAAGAAAAGAGCTGAACATTAAAGTTACAGATGTCAGAGTTCAATCAGGAAGAAATTGTGTAAATAACTGACTGGGGAGATGAGGGTACAGCCATATCTCCAGAGGGACAGGATATAACTTCAGCTTAACCACTGGAAGTGGTGGAGAACCCAGGGCTGGGTGACATGATTAAACTCTCTTCCCACAATAGAATTCTATGAATAGAATCAAGATGAGTCAGATCTAAATTCTGAAACTTTGAGGAGGAAGAGGTTGAAAATGAAATCAGGAATTAGAATAAGGCTTGGGACTGGACCTGTGATTTCATTAGTTCTAAGGAACTCTAAGTTGAAGAAATTCCCTTCAACAATGCAAGTTGACATCTTCTCTCCAAGTCTTGGAGGGTTGTCTAGAACAGAGACATTAAGTGACTTGCCCAGGATTACACAATCAGTATGTAAAACTCATTTCAAATTCTTGAAATCAGGTACTTGAAATCAGATCTCCCTTCCTTAAAGACTGGTTCTTTATTCACTGCTTAAAAATTAGGAAAAAATTTAAACAATAACCAAAAGGAAAACCACGTGTTCAACATCTTAGATCTTGATAAAGCATGAAATGAAAATATTAATTTATATGGCATTCAAGGAGGTCAGATACAGTTTCATCCCTCTTCTATATCATAATATTTTAAATCCATGTAGAGAGAACTTATGCACACTCCTCCTCCCTTACTCCCCCCAGGTTTCTCTTCTCCAATTGAATATCCACTATTCTGTAGCTGATCCTCTTCTGTTCTGGTGGTCAATCTCCTAACCACACTAATTACCCTCCTTTGGACACTCCAGCTTAATGTCATAGATATGGAACCAGAATGGACCTTGCAGGCCATCTAGTTTAACCAATTTCATTTTATAGATGAGAAATCTCAGCTCCAGAGAGGTGACATGATTTGCCCAAGGAAATACAGGAAGTGACAGACTTGGCATTTGAAATGAGGTTCTCTGACTCTGCATCTGGCATTGTTTCCATGTCATCAGATGTGTTCCAATAGGGACAGAGCACACAGTAGGGGGCATCACTTCTAATGTCTTCAACATGATACCCATATTACTAGTTCTTATTTCCTTTACTTTTCTCAACTGTTGTGTCACATTGTTGGCTGATATTGAGTTAATTACAGTCTATCAAAATATTTGGATGTCTTTTCACAGGAACTGTCATGTGGCCACATCTCACCCATCTTCTGATTTTGAAATTTATTTTGTGAGCCCATGTGGGATTTTACATTTATATGTCTTAAAATTCACCTTATTTGTTTTGACCTAACAGTAGGTTACTGAAACTGCCACCCAATTATATCAACTCCTCCTCCTAGCTTTCAGTCATCAGCAAACTGGATAAACTTGCTGTCTGTGCCTTTGTCCTTTCCTCTCCCCCACCCTCAAACATATGTATTACTCTTGGAACAGAAATAAAATCAATGCTTTCTGATTATTTCTGGAAAAATGGTGTCAATTAACTGTCTTATGACTCCTTTTTTCATCCCTGTGACATTCTAGATCCAAACTCCCTTCCTCTAGCAATCCTCTTTTAAATGGATTATCTTTCTCTATTAGAATATAAGCTCAATGAAAGGACTTTCTGCCCTCTGGCTTTGTATCCTACAGTCCAGTACAGTGTTGGAATGCACGTTAATCACTTAATAAATACTGATTCATTTATGGCAAGGAAGAAAGGTAGGAAGAAAGGAAAGTAAAATGACTTAAAATATTCAGTATAGAAATTGTCTAACAGTACTGGCTTTCCAAGTTTGCAAAGAAGTGTGTTTTCTGGACTACAGGCCTTCTGCAGTCCAAGCTTTAGAATAACCATTTTTCCCTACTGGATCCCTGATCTGAGCTGCAAATCAATGACGTGTTTTTCCTCCAGGATGAAGGTACCATTTATCTTTGGTAAGAGTACAAATGAACCCTCCTCAATGCCCCACGTTCAGATCCTTTTCAATTTCCTGTAGCAATATATCAACCCTCCCTGTCTAGAGAAGACAGTTCCTAAAATTTCTCTCCTTTATGTTTTCACTCTGAAAGCTGGGCCTCATATTTCGAATGATAGAGCCATCACTGCCTCATCGGAGGTACCTGCCACTAGATGGACGGGTATATATGTGATCTGCCTCCCAATAGCACATCTGTTCATAACCAGCATGCTATAAACATCTAAGAAGGTAGAATTGAAGGTGCAGATACAGCCTGATATATATGGTTAGGTTTCTACCTAACCTTTTGTGAATTAATTTCCTGTTTGATGTTACTTTATAGTGGTTTCATATGTGCTGATATTTAATGAAGCAATGCCTCCCTCTTCCCCAACCGTGACCAAAAGTAAGAAGCAGATGAAACTATTTATTTTTTTCTTTACAAGGCTTCATTTAAATGGAAAAGTTAAGCCTTATATTTCAGTCCAAATGTGTACAGGGAAAAAAAAACAGCTAGGGGAGCTTTAAATATTAACAAGAGGAACACACAGCTAAATGATACGGGGAAAAGTGAGAGCGTAAATGCTCAGAATTGCTTTTAGTGGGGAAAAAGCAGCCAGCAGTTGTTGAGAGCTAAAGATTTTTTTTTAAATAGACCTGAGTTTAATTGGCAGGACTTGGCATCATTTACAGGAAAATATGTTTTATTTATCTTGGTTTAAATATATTTCCAAACACTATTCTATAATACAGGTCTGGAATGGGGGCAGGGCAACTTAAGTGGTTCAGAAGTTAAATTTCTAGTTAGTTAACTTTTCACTTCCTATGCTTCTGGTTTACATCTAATTAAGGTTATAAGTTAAATCAGATTTATGGGATCAGTAGAGTTCCAAGTAGAATCAGGTTATCCCAAAGGAGAGAAAGATTTAGAGACTAGGTTGTCTGCTTAGGAATTTCTTAGGATGAGAATAAAGTGGGTGTTGTAGGACTATATTGGTATAGGTAAAATTAACTATAAATCAAATTTTAGAGCTCTTTTTTCTCTCTCACCAGCTGCAGAACTATTAAGTAGGAATAGCACCTTGATCCCCCAAACCAGTAATATTGATTTCTCTCGGCTCTCCCAGACTTTGTACTTTTCAAATGAACTTACCAAATTACTAGCACATTAAATGTCATACAGAGCCATAAGTAGCAATTTTGATGCCCCGGGCAAGCAGTATGAAAAGTGTTCACAAATCAACTTAAAAACATTTTACTGATATCTTTCATGTTTACATTGCAGTCATTTTCGCAGTCTCCCCATAGACACCTCCTTATATAATGAATCCCTTCATCAGATTGCAGATGCCTCCATCAGGATGGGAGCTACTTGAGGACGGGATTTCACTTTTGTCTTTGCAGCCCCTATGTCAGTCATAATGCCTGGCATTTAGTAGGTTGTTGATAGATTAAATGGTAGGTGTTGATAGATCAAATGAAAAGGGGCAAAACCAGATTCATTACAGTAACCACACATGATGATATATAAATTTTGTCCTAATAGCCTCCTGAACCTCTTCCATAAGAGGTGAGCATATCCATCACCCCTTCTCTAAGACCTTTGTTAGTTTTTTCAGTTGTTCAGTTTAAATTCCTTTCAGTGATATTTTCATTTAAACTGTTTTTATTATATATATTATTTCCTTGATTCAGTATATTTCACTCTGCAGCAATTCATAAAAGTCTTTTCATGTGTCTCTGATTTCTTCAAATCAAATTTTTAACATCAGTTCTGTTGAGAACTTATCACACAAATCGATGTAGTGGGAAGAAAGACTTTGGAAAACCTTGAGGTCACTGCTTAGGAAGACACTACTTGGGGGGGGGAGGGTCAAAATGGTTCTGAGTTGAGTCACATTCTATTGTTATTGCTCTTGTTTCTATTTTCTCTGTTTCTAGGTCAAAATCTGGAATTTTGTAGATATGGGAGTCATTGGAACAGATTACAATCCATTATAATTTATATTCTTAGAGAGTTGACTGGGGATGAGAACAGTTAAATGACTTGCCCATGGTCATACAGCTAGTAAGTGTCAGAGGCAGGATTTGAATTTGTAGTTCCAAGTCCAGAGAACACCAGCATTCAACTTGTCAAACTGTTAATTCTAATTATTTTATATTTTAGGAAGTGGAGTGTATAGAGCACTAGTCTTAGAGTCAGGAAGACCTGGTTTCAAGTCTTGCCTCTGATACTGGATATGTGACTTTGGACAAGTAATTTGTCTCTTCTTTGCCCCCAGACAAATTCTCTAAGATTCTAAGTCACATAAGTAGAAAAAATGTCCTCACTGGGAGTTCCCAACACCAATGAAATGATAGATTTGGTTAAGTAAAACAAGCAAAATTGATGAGTCAGATCCAAATTCTAGAGCTTTTGAGGAGGGGGAAGTTGAAAATGAAAGCAGGAATTAGGATAAAGCTTGAAACTAGACCAGTGATTTCATTAGGTACAGAGAAATCCAAGGTGAGAAAACTCTACCAATCCATCTTTGATTTTAGTTCTGCATTCATCCAAGGGCATCCTTTACACAGCTCCTATTCTGTAATTTCTTGTTTGTAGTAGCTTACAGCTTACTCATGCCCACCATAATACTCTTATATGGAATGTAATGCCACGACATTTGCCAGTTATTTACTAGGGCCTGCTTCATGTTGTAGGTTAGGAAACCAAGGAGCACAGAGGTGCAATGACATTCAAAGTTGCATTGCCAGTTGCTGGCAAGATTAGGGAGATCTCCTGACTCTTGCTCAGTCCAGTATTCTTTTCCCATTCTGCCTAGCAGAACAAGAAGGGAAAATGAACTAGGGATGTTCTAGCACATTTAATGTCTATATTTAGAGAAAACACTCTCAGCCAATGTTTTCACTAGAATGATTGCATTGTATTCACAACCAATTCAGAGCTTCTCAGTAATAGTTTCCTTCTCGTGTGAAAGGGATGATGAGCATTTCAATTTTGTCTTGAAATAATATTTTCATTTTCATGGCTAAACATAGTAGCAGGATAGAGCCTTAGTCTAAACTTAGACATTAATAGTCAGGGCTGTTAAATTTGTCGTTACACTAATTCTTTTTCCTGAGAGCAAAACTCTTGCAGAATAAGATGAAACAATCTTTTGTGAGCCTCCAAAGCTTTTGCTGCTAGCTCTATAATTTCCAGAAAATGAAGAGGGTAGCATGCCATCCTTTACCTCTTGTTAACAGATGACACATTTACCATGAATGACATGAACATTCCCATGGAGAAGAAATATGGAGTGGAGCATAGGAATGGGGGTGGGAACCTCCTTAAGTAATTATGGCCATAGTGAAGAGTTAGAACAGTTATTTCCAAGGGGACCAATAATATATGAAGAGTAGGGCTGAGAGTGTAATATGTTGCATATTGTATTACCCACCCTAATGTAGGACTGTCAGAAAAGTAAATTGTTTGTTATTCTCCTCTGACTCACTTACTTTGGTTTCCAAATATACTTCCAAAATGCGTAACAAAATGGTCTTCAAACACAATGCTTTATTCTTGGTTCCTTAGAAGTTAGGCCATATTTCAGCCCATTAGGGTTGGAAGGAACTTTATAATGTCTTCTAGTCTATCACTTCATCTTTCTGGCTTGGGGTAGGACAGATCATGCAACAGATCATCCCAAAGTAATGAGATTTGCCCTATTTTTAAAAGATCTCGAAAGAAGAGCCTTTGACTCAACTTGGTCATGTAATCTGGTAGCATTCAGGCTGAGATGAATCTTTGTCAATGTGAGAATCACTGACTCCCTTTACTTCTAATTCTATGTCCCTCCCCCCTACCCCATCCCATGGAGTTGTTTCTTCATGTGGGAAGAAGATATACATCACAGCAGACCTATGTCTGGTAAACACTGATTCATTTATTCATTTTTACTAAAGGTTCAGAATTTCAAGGGGGAACTTCAACAACTAATATACATCATGAGAAGTATTGAGACCTAAAAAGTGCTTACTTTGGAGTCAGGATCTGTGCTCATTAAAACTTTCTTATACACATGTCTCATCTTTATTATAAATGATATAGCATATTTACTATATTCCAAACTCTATGCTAGGTAGTAAGAGTCCAAATTAAAAAACAAAGTTAGGCAATACTCAAGAAACCTACATTCTAACAGAGTGACAAAACACACATAAGATAATGGCATCAAGGGAAGAAACTTTGCTCTAAGGATTCATACACATTATCAATATATTACTAATATTTTCTGGATATTGAAATAGTAGAAAGGACACTGACTAATGTCAGACAACATTTAGAATATAGTGTTCAGTTCCTGATGCCATATTTAAGGAATATTTAGGAATGCCATATTTAGGAATACAACCAGAATAGTGAGGGGAATAGAGATAAGGGTGGCTCTGAGAAATAGGAATCTCCAGCATATAGAAGGGAAGACTGGGTTGAGGATGCATGATAGCTTTGTTCATATACAGAAGGAGAACTTGACCTATTTCACTTGTCCTAAGAGGAAAGAACTGGGGGAAATAGAAGGAAGTTGTAGAAAGACAAATTTAGGAAGGAAACAAGAACCTACAATTGGAGCTGTACAATCATGTAATGGGTAACCTCAGTGGACAATTGGCTCCCCATCCACTAGAAAGAAGGCTTCAAGTGAAGGCTTAATGAAGACTTTTTGAGTAAGCTGTAGAGGTGGATTTTGCTTAGATTGGAATATGGGTTAATACCATGATTCTGAGAAGAGGGGCTTCTAGCTTCATCAAAGGGGTCCATAACATAAAAAGATTAAGAACCTTTGCCCTGTGCCTTTGAAGTTCTTGTTTTGTTTTTGTTTTTGTTTGCTTTTTGGAGGGCAGTTGGGGCTAAGTGACTTGCCCAAGGTGCCACGGCTAGTTTTTTGTGTTAAGTGTCTGAGGCCGGATTTGAACTCAGGTACTCCTGACTCCAGGGCCGGTGCTCTAATCACTGCGCCACCTAGCTGCCCCAGCCTTTGAAGTTCTTGCTTTACAGGCATTTCAGAACTTAAGCTCTGACAATTTATTCTAAGTTGACAAAGCTTCATTTATGAGCATGGTAATGGATTCTTCTATGTTTATCATCTGAAGTCTTGCCTGGCTCAGGTTGGAAAGATTGATTACAAGAATATTGAGTAAGATGTAAGTTTTTTGGTGGGTCACTCAGGAAACTCTTTGTTAAGGTATGAGCATGTAGTGGTTTCAACTGGCAGCATTATTAAAGAGAATATCCACAATGATGAAATCAGGATTTCTTTGAGATATTGAAGGAGACTTTTATTCATCATTCAGTTTAAAGACACTTGGGGGAAGAAGAAAATAATTTTTAAAAAGCACTTCTTTACTCCCCACCAGGGAAACTGACAGTCATTTTGTAGGCCTAGTGTATTAGCGAGATTGTTTGGGCAGCTGTATGAAGGATGATTTGGAGATGAAAGAGATTGGAGGTAGGCAAACTGCTTAGGAATGGAGAGGAACAAGGAGATGAATGTGTTTATACAGGATGATGGTTTGTTGTGGAACTTAATTGCATTGATTTCTTTTGGGTTCTACTTCGCTGCTTTCTGAGAACATTACATCTTTCTAAGGATTCCATGAAGTGCAAAAGACATCAAGTTACTTAGGAAGGACAGAAGGCACTTGGCTAGTACTAAGTTGGCAGTTGTGGCAGAAAAATTAGGTATCCTAATTTTCTACTGTTTAGTTATTCTTTAGTGATAATGTACCAGAGTGGACAGAGTCAACTCTGCCTTTTAACTCCATTCACTGACTCTTCTCTGTGCTTGGATTCTCTCTCTTCAGCTCTGCCCCTGGCTTCTTTCATATCTCAGCTAAAGTTCTGTACTTTAGGAGAAGTCTTTCTTGGTCCTCCTTAATTTTAATGCATTCCCTCTTAGCTAGCCCCCAGTTTATCCTGTTTATATCTTGTTTGTACACAATTGTTTGCATGTTGTGTCTTCCCTCCTCCCCCCAACCTGTCATTCTATTGTGAGCTTCTGGGAGGCAGGGACTGTCTTTTGCTTCCCTTATATCTCCAGTGATTAGCACAGTGCCTGGATCATAGGGGTTATTTAATAAATACATGTTGACTTGAGGAAGAGCCAGGTTTGAGTCTTGCCTCTGATACATACTGACTTTGTGACACTTGACCTCCTAGTGCACTAAGCAACTCTGTAAGACTATAACTTGCAGATAAAGCATTTATCTGTATTAATAAGAGGGAGTTTCCTTAAAAAGAAGTTTGCTGTTTTCCATTGAAATCACACATTTGGTCCCTATTACTTAATTATTCATATACTTCTTGGGATAAAATTTGCAAATGTGAAGACAGACAGCTCTCAAAGGTGAATGCTTTATAATTTTTAAAGTAAGGGGCATGTAAAAGATGTCCTATAAGGCCCTTTCTGGCTCTAAGGTCCTAGGATGAATACATTGGTTTTGTTTTGAAAGATCCTATTGGTGATGAATTGAATCATTAGTAGGTTTCTAATGCATTAGTGCAAATTAGTTTTAAATCTTCGTTTGAGGGAATAGGTCTCAAGACAGAGATATTGTTAAATGAAAAAGACGGAATGGAGAGCCCTAGAATTGAGGTAACTTTTTGGTGAAAGTAGGTCCTGTTGTGGTATTCACTGTATGGGAAAGAGATATAGGTATTTAGGTAGGGTTAGTATGAGAGGTGGGGGAGAGGCACCATATTGTAATGCCAAGCATGAGCAGCTTCCCAAAAGAATGCTACTGTGAACAGTTTTTAAGGTTCTGATTACACAGTATAGTGAACACTCTATTTATTCAAGAACAAATCCAAGGAAAACATTCACAAGAAATCAAGATACAGTATCCACAACATTACATCTTATAACAAAAAATCACAATATAGTGTTCACAACAACTTATCATTAAAATGGTCACATAGTTTTCACCAAAGTGGTCACA
>CM053601.1:164731506-164749006 GCA_028646575.1 Pseudocheirus occidentalis
CCCCCCAGGTCACTAGTAAACCATGTTATTCTCACAGCATTCAATATCTAAGGAAAGATCTTTTCTTCATCTGGATTCAGGGTGGTTTCTCAGATTTCCTGGATCCCCTTCCATGGTCCCATCTCCTACATGAATCCACCAAACAGTTAACTGGATTCAGAGGCAGACAGCTCCCAGGTCCTTGTCCAGTCCTCTGGGAAGTTCCTGCTACACACTGAAGTTCACAGGGTCCAGTACATCTCAAAACCTTCACAATTTCTGTTATCGGAAATTCAAGGATCAATCAAGGCACAAACAAAGTCTTAGCATCCCAGTCATGCTTCCTCAGTCCTCTGGCCATTTGGCTGGCTCTACCACCCAGAAGAAATTTCAGCCTTCCAGGCAGCAGCAGCAACACTGGCCTTCCAGGAGGGAGCAGCAGACACAGGCAGCCTTCCTGGCAGCAATTTCAGCTTTCACCATATTCTGGTCTCAAGAAAATCCTTTCTCAGTTCTCAGTCAGCTTCCAGATGCTCACTGAGAGAAATTCTCTCTCCCTCTCTCTCCAGCAAAACAGTTTTTCCTACCAGGATCTTGTCAGGAGATAATTCTGAATGTGCCTCTCTGGGGCTTTTCTTATATGCGTGCAAGCGCACACACACACACACACACACACACACACACACACACACAGGCTTCCTGTCTCAGCCAACCCCTTCCTGTTATGTCAGCAACAGGAGACAGAGTTCACACTTTCTGCTTCTTTCATAGAGGTTTGATTAGTTACTAAGGGCTAAGTATCTGGTTACTTGACATAACAGAAAGAGGTATTCAAATTTAAATTAGTTACCATTACATATATAGAAAGGAAGGTAAGTCTGACCAAGGGGGGGATTGGACAGCTTCAATTTCCTCATCCAAAATGTGAATAAGAATTCACCTATCTCACAGGATTGTTGTGAAGATAAAATGAGGTAATATTTGTAAAGCACTCATAAACCTTAAAGTGTTATTTAAATGTTGTTGTTGTTGTTGTTATGTTGCTGCTGCTAAGGTAAGCCCCCTGATAATAAATCCAGGGCTATTTCTATTGTCCCAGCAATCACAAGAATTTCATCGGTCTTCTAAGATTTTATGATCTATAGATTCTTGGAAGATCTATTTGATGCAATAGAGGTCTTCTGGTTTTTAAAACATTTCACAGGGAAGAGTGCAGTTGTTAGGTGGCCCTTCTGTTATCTTTCACTTTTGATTTGTGACCAGCCCCACTCCTTTCCAGGTCTTAAATATTCTTGATGATGTCTTTTTACTCTACTCCTTATATGTGAGTTATATTTCAATATGCTGCTGCAATCAATCTTTCTATTTGCTACTTGGATCTTCATAGTGATGATGCTTGATCATCCATTCTGTTCCATCTCATTCTACAAAGTGTTACTAAGTTTCTGTGATGTGAAAGTCACGGTACTAGGCACTTAGGTAAAAAGACAACAACAAAACATCCTGCCCTCAGAGTGTGTCTTTTCCAGTGGGATTATATGATAAAAACTAGATAAACACAATGCAGGGTAAGAAAGTCCGGGAGAGAGGGAGGAAAGAAACCAAAGATCAATCCAATAAATATTTATTAAGCCCTTACTGTGTTTGAGGCACTGTGCTAAGTGCTAGGGATACAAAGAATAAAAAAAGAGTCTTTGTTCTCAAGGAGATAAGTCTAATGGGGGAGATGACACACAATAGGGAACAGGAAAACAGGAGTAGGAGAATAGGAATGACGTTCCATGGTGTTAGACTGAGTAGCAGATACAGAATGGAGTGATCTGAGTACTGTTCCTAAATTCTCTAAAGGAAAGCATAGGGAGGAATTTGGCCTTCCACTCTCCAGCCCTCCAGTTAGATAGGAGAAAGGCTGAGGGAGGTAAGGTCAGTCCAGGCTTGCGTAGTAGCATGGTGATGAGATTGGGGAACCATCAGTTTAAACTGGGAGGAGCATCTTATTCTGTGGAGTTAAAAACCAGGTAGAGCAGCAGATAGAGAGTAGAGATCAGGCTGTTTTCTCTAGGAATGATAGTGAAGGGAGAATAGTACCAAGAACATGATGAATCAGGGAAGGTTTAAAAGAGGAAGTATCACTTAAGTAGAGTTTTGAAAGAAGATGAAACTCCTGAAAGACTGAGATGGAAAGGAAGTACATTTCAGGCATGGGAAATACAGCTTGTTCATTTTGTTAAAATGACAAAATGCTATTCTCAATGAAGTTTTACTATGTAGAAAGCTCCCCTGAGATAAATTGGTTTGGAATTGTCCCTGTGTGCCTGCTGGAACTGAGGCAAATAGAATTAAGTGACTTGTCCAGAGTCACACAGCTAGTAAGTGTCTGAGACCAGATCTGAACACGGGGAGATGAGCCTTCCTAACTCCAGGCCTGCCACTATATACCCTGTAACACCTAATTGCCCCTTAGTGTCTGGGGCTTCACTTCAAATGAACTGGATGATCTAGATGCTTGAAAGTGTGGTTTCTTGTGCAAGGGACTACCCCTTTGTGCATGTCTGAAAACACATGCACAAAGGCTTGGCCAGGCCTTTGGGATTCCTTTCAACTTTATTTTTAAGATCTGGAGAAAATTATAGAGCTATAAGCAGGCCTGTGTCTTTAAGGTAAACATTCATGTACATAATTCCTCAATCCAGGAGCCTTTAACACCTGCCTGGAGTAGAAGATATGACTGAATCTCCTTTGTATAGGAGAAAGATGGGACCCAAGAGCAGATCTGGGGAAGAGAAATAATATCCTACAAAACAAATTGGAGTTTACGTTCACTAATATGATTGAGCAAAGTTCATGGATAATGTTGAAACTTAGCCGCCTATAAAGAGGAGAGGGATTCAGATTCCTCAAACATTGTGAAACTAGAATATATAGCCTTCTAGCTGAAGATGGGAGAGTTTTCAAAATAATTCATTTTTATGGATATATTGTGTTTTTATATCACCCCTACTTCCCAGTGTATCCTTACTCCTATCCTTGTCAGAGAGCCATCCTTCATAACAAAGAGGTGAAAAAAATCAGTTCCACAAAATGAATTAAAATATAAAAATTATGACATTATATGCAATGTCCCATGCCTATAATCTCCTACTTTTGCCAAGAAGAGAGGGGAAGATGCCTTATCATATTCCTTCTTTGGAGTCAAGCTTCATCATTATAATCTTGTATTTAGTTTTGATTGCTTCATTATTTTTATTTACATTGTTGTAGCTGGATATGTTGATTTACTGTTTCTCCTTACTTGACTTTGAATTCGTTCATATAAATCTTCGCATTCATTTCTATATTAATTGTGTCCATTGTTTCTTATAGCACTGTGTCGCTCAATCACACTTTATACCACAATTTGTTTAGCCATTCTCTATATGATAAGTAACTTTTTGTTTAAACAGTTCTTTTCTATTACAAAGTATGCAGCTGCAAATAGTTTCTCATATATATATATACAGATACTTTCTTCTTGGTTATCTACATTCTTGCCATATAAGATTAGTAGTGGTAGCTTTGGATCAAAAGGAATGCACTCAATTTCTTCTCATAATTCCAAATTGAATTCCAACCAAAATTGACTGAATAAATTCCTAGGTCAAATTTCATTTTGTATTTCATTAAATTTCAACTTAAGGCACATTATAGTATGTGCAATATCCTAAAGTTTGTTTTACAAGGAGTTCAATAGCAGCATCCATTCATGTGCCTGCCTTTCTACAACCCTTCCAACATTAGCCATTCACATCTTTTTTCATCTCTTCCAATTCATCCAGTAGGAGGTAAAACCTTAGAGTTGCCTTGATTTGTATCTTTTGTATCTCTGCAATTATTAGTGATTTTTAAAATTAGTTAACAATTCTTTGAAGAACCATTTTTTGATGACTTCTCTATTACAGAATGGCTTTTGGCCTTTCCTATATATCTTAGATATCAGACTGTTGTCAGGTGTATTTGACACAAAATTTTCCCAGTTGATAATTTTTCTTCTTGACCTATTTAATTGATTTTGTTTATGGAAAAAGTTCATGTAAAAAGTAAAAATGTTACCCATTTTATCTTTGGAATCATCTCTTTCTACTGATAGGTTAAGACATTAACCCCTAGGCATAGCTGAAAAGGATGCTCTTTTAAAATGCTTTGTAATTTTTTTATGATGTGGTTTTTAATATTCAGGTCACATATACATTTTGAGTCTTTTGAGGCATAGAGTGTAAAATTTTGGTCTCAACCTAATTACTGCCATGATCCTTTCCTGTTTTCTAAAAAATTCTTGCCAAAGAAAGCTTTCTTTCCCAGGTAGCTTATGTTTTGGAATTTGTAAAAAAAATGAGTTGAAAATGGAGATACTGATATTAGCTCCCTTTTCTGATATAACTTCCTATAACTCTCCCTTAACTGATACAACATTACCTAGGGAAAAAAAAATCCTCTCTCTATTATACAAGAGACTGAAGTTTGGGAACATTGTTCATGAACTTTCCTCAATCCCTCTTATGGGGGCGGGGGTCAATATTGTAGGAGAAGTGGTGACCCAGTCTTCAGAGGCTACTCTACACGTCCTGGGGGCAAGGGAAATTGTGGAGTAATGGAGATGGTTTCAGTGAGGATAGAATTGGGGTAGTGGTGACGGTCTCTTACAAGTATTTGAAAATACATTCTCGATGAAGATGGGTTGTCTTCTCCATGTAAGGTAAAACCTCAGTGTCTTTACCTCTACATCTTAGAGCCAAGGAATGAGGATCTGGCAATAGTATGGCAGGATTCTGAGAATTAGATCTCCTTAGACTTTGTTCTGGCCTCCCTGGAAACAAGAAAGTGATAACTGGATTTCTCTCACACTATTTTTCCACTGTAACCAATCCGCTAGAAATAATTTATTTTTGGAGAAAAAGATGCTGGACAACAAACCACAGCATAAATTAGCATAAATGAATGAAACAGGGGCTGCTAGGTGGCGCAGTGAATAGAGCACCTGCCCTGGAGTCAGGAGGACCTGAGTTCAAATCCGGCCTCAGACACTTAACACAAAAGCTAGCTGTGTGACCTTGGGCAAGTCACTTAACCCCTAATTGCCCTCCAAAAAAAACCCAAACAAACAAACAAACAAACAAACAAACAAACAAACAAATAAATAAATAAATAAATAAATAAATAAATGAAATAGAAATGTGGTGAGGGTTATCAATAACGGCCCAACTGAATCTGTCATTAGATAGGCAGTGTCAGAATGCCCCATGACTGCACTGGGCCACTTATTCTGTTTCTCAGAAGTTCAGGAAGCTAATGTCAACTAGTTATTGGCACAGTATGCCTTTTTTTTTGCAGGAAAATGTGTCAAATGTCGGTAGCGCATTAACACTTGTATTATTTTCTTATAAAAAATCCATAGCCCATTAAAAAATAAAATTAATATTAAAAATTCCATTGGATGAATCCCACAGAAACAGTAATGGTAATTTGGAAAGAGCCTTACATTTTATAACCTCACTAGTGATTTTTTTTCTTTCCTTCACTATGAAAAAAACAAAAAAAATCTGGAACTGATTCTCTCTCTCTCTCTCTCTCTCTCTCTCTCTCTCTCTCTCACACACACACACACACACACACACACTTAATCTCTTTGGTTTTTTTGTCTCTGTCTCTTTGAGTTTCTCTTTCCCTCTCCTTCTTGCTCTGTCTTTATGCAACTCTTCTGTCTTTATCTCTGTCTCTTCTCTATAACTCTCTGTTTCATCTACCAATATCTTCTACATTCTTTGAATATAAAGTAGAAAACCAAGGTACTTATCAAGATGGCCCATGGGGGAAAATACATATATATTGCTTTTTGGAGGGGCAAGGCAAGGTAGTTGGTATTAACTGACTTGCTCAAGGTTACATGGCTAGTAAGTGTTAAGTATCTGAGGCTGGATTTGAACTCAGGTCCTCCTGATGCTGGGGCCAGGGCTTTACTTACTGCACCACTTATCTGTCCCCCAAAAGGGTATTTTTGAACCAGGTTCAAACAGATGATAACTATTGTCTGGTTAAAGAGGCAGCCTTGATAAATTCATAGGTTGCATAGGTAGATTAGATGCATAGCACCATTAATCCTAAACAAATAAGAGTGAGACAACAGTGAGAAAATCTTAATGGTATGACAGAAATACCCAGGGATAGTTCCCCATTTTCAGTGCCAGTTAAGCAATAGTTAAGTCCTCTGCTACCAGATTATTTCTGAAGATATACATCTTTGCTTAAGGTCACTTATCTGACAGTGGAGATTAAGGTTGACAAGTGTCTTGTGGTAATCAGACCAAGGCATAATTGTCCCTAGAAAGCTTCTTGATTTCTTTGTAGCATAGTAGAGAGGATTTGACTTTTAAAGCCAGAACTTTGCCACCTTCTTCTTCTTCTTCTTCTTCTTCTTCTTCTTCTTCTTCTTCTTCTTCTGCTTCTGCTTCTGCTTCTGCTTCTGCTTCTGCTTCTGCTTCTGCTTCTGCTTCTGCTTCTGCTTCTTCTGCTTCTGCTTCTGCTGCTTCTCTTCTTCCTCTTCTTCTTCTTCTTTTTCTTCTTCTTCTTCTTCTTCCTCTCCTTTCCTTCCTTCTCCTCCTTCTCCTTCTCTTCTTCCTTTTCTTCCTTCTCCTCCTTATTCCTCTCCTTCATATTTCTCTCTCTCTCTCTCTCTCTCTCTCTCTCTCTCTCTCTCTCTCCTCCTCCTCCTCCTCCTCCTCCTCCTCCTCCTCCTCCTCCTCTTCTCTCTCCCTCTCCCTCTCTCTCCCTCTGTTTTCTTATAGGAAATGCCTTATGGATCAACTCATTGTCCTATCTTTCTATCCCTCCTAGATCATTCAGGCTAATTCACAATTGTAGAAAGGGAGTGGCAGTGATTACAACTAGTGATATCCCCTACTTCCCCTCCTGTTGGCCTGTTCACCAGACAGAACTTCAGTCTTAAATCATTGGAACTAAGTTGGGACATAGAGGAAGAGAATGGTAGATGTGACAGAAACTGGCAAAATGTATAATGTCAAATCTAGAAGTGACCCTTGGAAAGCATTTTGTCCAACTCCTTGCCTCCAGAAATGTGAAAACCTAAAGGATAAATAATAAGAATGGGAAGAATCAATATGAAGGTATTGTGGGAAGACAAACATATTAAGATGTTTGGAGTAGTTGTGAGTTTTCCATTCCAGGAAAAAATGAAATTACCATATAAAAGTTACTATATTATTTTATTCATGTCTTTGAGAGAACAATCCCAGTACTCTGTGTATACAACAATCAATCAACCAATCTTTTAACAAGCATTCATTAAATGCCTATTATGCAGTAGGAATTGTGTTATATGCTTGTGATAGCAATCTAAAGAATTAAACAGTCCTTATTCTCAAGAGAATGACAAGGAGAACAGTTATATATATAATAAGATATGCATTGCAGTACTTTTGTCATAGCAAAGTAGGTGCCCACCAATTAGAGAATAGCTAAGCAAATTGTGGAGCATGAAAGTAATAGAATGTTACTCAGGAACAAGAGATGACAAGAGACAATATGGCACAATAGAGATCCTCAATGTCAGGAATATCTAGGATTAAATTCTTCCTCACACACTAGCTGTGTGATCCTGTACAATGCCCCTAACCTCTCAATGCCAAAGGTAACTCTCTAAGACTACAATTTGCCAAGAAAGCACCCATCTTCATTAGTAAAAATATTTATATTTCTGAGTTCCTTATATCAATGAAATCCTATGTTTGGTTAAAGAAAAAAATAAATATGAAGAATTCAGAGAAACTTGAATAGACATATCAACTATTACAGAGTCACATAAGCAGAATCAAGAAAACAATATACAAAAATGGCAGAGTACAGGCCAGGACCAGTTGAACTTGCCCAACATTCTCCTCTAAACAACTTTCAAATGATGCCTCAAGTCAAATTTTGGAGTGGCAGAGCCAACAGAAGTTTAGAAAGAGACATTTATCCAGTCTAAGACAACTTAGGAGGTCCACAGGAGAGGTTTGTAACACTTGGTTTGGGTACAAACCCAGAAAATGGCAGGAGCCCCAGTGGTGGGTCTTGGAGACAGCCATGATAGCAGCAGTAGCAACTCTTAGATCAGAAATGGTAAGGGGGTCAGACAACTGCTCAGAGAGTGTTTGCAGGGGACTTTTGCTAGTACAACTGATAATGATTGATAGCTCTATTGTTTATAAGGATTTCTGGATTAGAGTTAAAGTCAAAGAGGAGTGTTTATGGTAAGTCACAAAAGATTAGGGACCATGGTTCCAGTACTAAGGCCAAGATGAGCACTAGCACTTGTCTTGTGACTGAAGAGGAGCAGAGATCTTTCCTGGATAAAAAACAGAATGAGGACAACAAATGCAGTGTCCATATCTCTTTTAGGATAAAATCATCTTGGAAGCACCAAATAAGTTGCAGAAAAACAGAAGCACACACACACACACAGACACACACACACACAAAACCAACAACCCAGAAGCCTGAAGTGTCTCCCCATCCCTAGGTGGGCACAGTACAACTTTAACATAAAGTTGAAAGTAATAAAATAGTTTGGGAAAATAAGCAAACAATAACAACAACAAATAACTTGACCATAAAAAAGCTGCTTTGTTACCAGGAAGACCAAGACATAACTTAGAAGAAGACAACAATGTGAAAGCAGGTACAAGCAAAGTCTCAAAGTAAAATGCTAATTATGCCCAAGACCATCAAGAATTTCTGGAGAAGTTAAGGAAAGAGATAAGAGTGCTAAAGAAAAAAATGGGAAAAGAAATGAGAGTAATTATGAAAAGATGATTAATAGCTCAGTAAAAGAGGCACAAAAATTCACTGAAGAACAGAACTCCTTAAAAAGCAAAAATAGTCAAATGGAAAAAGGGGTACAACAGCTCACCAAAGAAAACGATTCCTTAAAAATTAGAATTGGGTAAGTAAAAGGTGATGAATGACTCTGTGAGATGTAAGAAATAAAAAACAAAGTCAAAAGAACGGAAAAAGAGAAGAAAGTATGAAATATCTCATTGGAAAAGCAACTGACCTGGAAAATAGATCAAGGAGACACAATTTAAGAGTTATCTGACTACTTGAAAGCCATGATCAAAAAATAACTTAGATATCATATTTCTATAAATTAAAAAAATCTCTCCTGATATCTGAGATGCAGAGGGTAAAATAGAAATGAAAGAATTCACTGATTGCTTCCTGAATGAGATCTCAAAATGAAAACTCCTAGGAATACTATAGCCAAATTCCACAATTCCCAGGTCAAAAAGAACATACTGCAAGCAATCAGGAAGAAACAATTCAAATATCATGGAGCCACTGTCAAGATTACATAAAACTTAGCAGCTTCCAAATTAGAGAAATGGAGGGCTTAGAATGTGATTTGCTAGAAGGGAAAGGAATTAGGGTTACAACCAAGAATAATCTACCCAGCAAAACTGAGTATAATCTTTCAGAAAGAAAAAAAAAGAACCCAAGGATGTTTAATGAAATAGAGAATTGCTAAGCATTCCTGATGGGGGGGGGGGAGCAGAGCTGAATAGAGAATTTGACTTTCGGTTGCAAGACTCAAGAGAAACACAAAAATATTAATATGAAAAAGTGATCATAAGAGATTCAATGGAGTTAAATTATTTATATTCCTATATGGGAAGATGATACATGCAGCTCCTAAAACGTTTATCATTATTAGGGCAGTTAGAAAGAATCTACATAGACATAGGACATGGTTATGAGTTGATTAAGTTGAGATGATCTCCAAAAAAAAAATAGGGGTGAGAAAGAGAGATGCCCAGGGTAAAGGGAGAGATAGAATAGGGAACATAAAAGAGACATGTAAAGAAGAGCTTTTACAAGGGAGGGAAAATGATGTGGGATCGAGGGCAATGACTGAATTTAGCTCTCATCAAAATCTATTCAAAGAAGGAATATCTCCACATGTGTGTGTGTGTGTGTGTGTGTGTGTGATAAAAGGAAAGACAGAATGATAGAGGCAGTGGTCATAAGCAAAACATACTTTTGAGGGGGACAGAATAAAAAAGAGAGAAAGAAGGATAAATAAAAGAAAAAAGAATGGAAGGAAAAACACAATTAGTAAATTATCTATGTGAGTGTCAGTGGGATGAACTCAGTCATAAAATGGAAATAGTGGAATGGATTAGAAACTGGAATCCAACGATATGTATGAATGTAAGTGACATATTTGAAATAGAAGGACACACAGGATTAAAATAAAGGGCTGAAGCAAAATCTATTTTGCTTCAGCTAAAGTAAAAAAGACAGAGGTAGTGAGCATGATCTCAGATAGAACAAAAACAAAAATGGACCTAAATAAAAGAGATAATGAGGAAAACTACATTTTTTAAATAAAAGGTACCATCAACAATGAAGTAATATAAAAAAATACAAGAAGTTACAAAGACCTAATTTTTCAGATATATAGGGAGTTGAATTAAATTTATAAAAATGAGAGCCATTCCCCAATTAATGGGTGGTATGAACAGGCAGTTTTCAGAAGAAATGAAAGCTATCTATAGCCATGAGGAAAAATGCTCCAAATTACTAGTGATTAGAGAAGATTCAAACAGCTCTAAGGTACCACCTCACACCTATCAGAAATGACAAATGCTTGAGGGGATGCCGGAAAACAGTATATTGATGAGCTGTTGATGAAATAGCGAACTGGTTCTGTCATTCTGAAGAATAATCTAGAACTTTGTCCAAAGGGTTATAAAACGATGCGTACCCTTTGATTGAGCGATATAACTACTTGGTCTGTACCCCAATGACATCAAAGCAAAAGGGAAAAGATCTATAGTACAAACTTATTTGCAAGGGCTCTTTTTGTGGTGGCAAAGAAGTGAAACTGGGGGGATGCTCATCAATTGGGGAATGGTTGAATAAGTTATGGCATATGGTTTGTGATGGAATACTCTCATAATATAAGAAATGACAAGGGAGGTGGTTTTAGGAAAAACATGGCAAGGCCTATGTAACCTGATGCAAAATGGAGTGAGAACTGGGAGATTATTGAGCATAGTAGCAGCAATGTTGAATGTTCAAATGATGATCAACTGGGCAAGACTTGGCTGCTCTGAGGAACAGAATGATCTAAGACAATTCCAAAAGATTCATGATGGAACAAAGGCTATCTACCTCCAGAGAGAGGGAGGTAGAATTCTGAGTGCAAATTGAAGTATAATTTCCTTGTTTTATTCATTTATCTACCTGTTTACTTATTCATCAGTTTATCTACATATTTTTGCTTTGCTCTGCAATATGGCTAGCATTGAAATAAGTTTTACATGACTTAACAATTATAATTAATATCATATTGTTTGCCTCCTCATGGGTGGGGAAAGGGTAGAAGGGAGGTAGAGAGTCTATTAAATGTTAAAAATAAATAAATAATAAATAAAAAAAGAAAACAATATACATGATGGTCATGGTCCTGTCATATGAAAGAAAGAATCATCAAAAGCCAACAGACTAATTTAAGATTAATGACCAATTTCAACTCCAGAAGGAAGAAGGGAATAAGCCTATCCATAGTACCTTCCATGTGCCTGGAACTGTGCTAAATGCTTTTTAGAAATGTTGTTTCATTTGATTCTCATGATAATCCTGGGAGGCAGATGCTACTATTATCTTTATTTTATAGTTGAGGAAATTGGGGAGAGATTTTGTGTGTCAACTCTTAAGGATGATGTGATCCATAGGATCTTTTCATAAGCAATGGTATCATTCTTTTGGTTACTATTTCTAGAGGGAGTGTGTGTGTGTGTGTGTGTGTGTGTGTGTGTTAATGCATAATGATAGATCCCAGGTATGGTTTCAGGACCAATGGCATGGGTGAATGGCTAGATGAGAAGTGAAAAATGGAACATAATTTACTCTGGAGCCAACTAGATAGAGTGATCTAGGTAAGTCTTCACTCACCCAGCAATCAGGACGACTCAGTCCTGGGGTAGGATTTCCAAAGATGAATTGATAAACTTCCCCAGAAACTGGGGCCATGGATTCTGGAAGGCCTGTGTAGAAGTTTCTTGCACTGAAGGTAATACCTGATGAATTTTCCATCTATTAAAATAGCCATATAATTTCAGGAGGTTCAAGGAGGCACTTGGGGGCTACTGTGGAAGGTATTATAATTAATTTCTTCAAAGCTGCTCTCTTGGAGCTGGAGGCCTTGGAAAAAATCTGTAGCAATAGCTTCATATTAGAGCAAGACATCATCCTTTAGATAACAATGGAAATATTAAAATAGTGAAGCTGTGAAAGTAAACCAGTGCACTGACCCCTCTCATCCCCACTCCTTTCCCAACCCTCCAACCCAATCCATCATGTTCAGAAGCCTGGTGATTGCTCCTACAGGGGCTGCGTTAATGTTTGGATGGCACTGACCAGACTCTTTTATTCAAGATTCCTGTACAGAGAATTGTGGAATTGCCTGGATAGGATCAACAGTACAGCCTCTGATCCATTTGTTTCACATTCCCAAGAGGGCCCCATATTCTGGTGTGACTTTGGGCTATTTCCTGATGACTCACTGGGAGGAAGAGAAATGAAAGCAGAGGCTGCGTAAGCACAGCCTCGTGGGGGGAACATTCCTCTTTAAATCAATTGGATTTTCTTAGTTGTTGTTTTTTTGGAAATGAGATCTAACTGTCCTGTAGCTTTCATTTAAGGAGCTCAAAGATCTTTGAAATTCTTATTTATTCTTATCAGATACCTATAAAGTTGGTAGTTCTGAAGGATGATACAACACATTCAGTGATTAAGTAAATTGCTAACAATAATGGTAGTAATGGCTAGCAGTTACATAGGGCTTGAAGATTTGTCTAGTTCTTTACAAATATTCTCCCATTTGAGCTTTACAGCAACCCTACCAGGCAGGTGCTATTATGATCACCTCCATTTTGCAGATGAGGAGACTGAGACTGAAAGCTTAAGTGACTTGCATAGAGTTGCATATCTGAAGCTGCATTTGAGCTTAAGATATCCTGATTCTAGGTCCAATGCTGTATGCATAGCACCACCAAGCTAACTAATTCATAGTTAATATTAGTATGCCAAGAGGTAGAAGGCTGTAATTAATGGAATATTGTACATAGAGTTATAGGAAGACCCAGATTAAAGTTCTTACTCTAATATTTGCTAGCTATATGAAAAATCACTTGAAGTCTGATTCTTTTACATGACTTATCTGCTAAGTCATAGATGGGCTGCAATCTGAATTGGTGTAGATCATTCCCACACAGGGATTTCCATCAGCCAAATATTAACAGAATAAAAGTTGAAGAAGTCATATTCGTATAGTGCTTTACAAAGCACTTTTTATTTTCAAAGAGCAACCCTAGCAGATGGACTGTCTTATCTTGTAACCCACATAAACAATACAGAATTGTTATCCCTGTGTTACAGATACAGAAAATGAAGCAAGAAAGAGGTGAGGTTTCTTGCCCAAGTCTACATACCTACTAAGTACTTGACCTTGGATTCAAACCTAGGTCATTCATAGTATTAACGATTACTGAATGTAGACTAGAAGATGCTTTGAAGATCCTCTGGCAAAGATCCTCACTCTACAGAGAAGGAGACTGAGCGAGAGCAGCTGAATTTTCCAAAGTCATATAGGCACTGAGTTGTAGAGCAGGGGTTCAAGCTGAGGATTTCTCTACCCCCAAAACCCAAGCATTGTCTCCATTCCACTGTGAGTTTTGTTATGAAGATCAATATGGTAAAATGGGCAAATACTATACACAAGGTACAAAGGAAATAGTACTTAGGTTGGAGTTCTGAGTTCAAATATCAGTTTTCTCCTCTGTAAAATGAAGGTGATTATTCTAGATGATCTCTTAGGCCATTTCTAGCTCCAGATCTATGGTCCCACAAGCTTCATTTTCAAGATACAAAGTGTCCCCATGTCTTAGTGCAGATATAAAGCTACCCTATGACTTTTGAAGTCCTCTGCAATATAGGCTTTTCTTTGACTTAGAACATGCAGTATTATGTGCAAGTCCCAGAAACCATTGTGCTCTACATAGCTGACAAGTAGCCATTTTCCTTTCTACTGGTCTCTCCCATTCTGCCATTATGTCTCAAATCATTTGCCCCATTTTTTTCAGCCACCCAATGAAGTTCAGTGAACATGTATCAAACCCATAATAATAGAAAAATACCAAGAAAATCCATCCACAGAGATAGCCTCTCTCTTACATGCCGTCCATGTTTCCCATCTGATACAATTTGTTTGTTCTGACAATGAGCCAGTGAATTAGACACTGACATCACAAAAGTTTCCCAATTCTTTGTATGGAAATGCTTAGTTGCAGGTAGAGTTCCCTACCAGTGTATTTAAAATTGAGGAGATGCATTTTCCATGGAAAATGTGGAATTATGGAACAAGTTCAGTGGCTGATCAGGCAAACTAGTCTCTCCTATGATTTACAGCATTCTGAAGAGCATGGTGGTATATACAAATTTAGAATGCCATGGATAATCATTAGAAAGATTTGGGGTGTAGATTAGGAAGCTGATTTTATTTGTCCCATCACTGGGAAGATTTAGAATAGTATTGAAGATGAGTCCGTGATGACCAATGTTCTTTCTGGGCCATGTTCTCCAATGAATCAGCTTGCTTATGCAAATATTGATTTTCCTGAGTGATTTAGTAATGATTCTTCCTGAACCATTCATAGTGATAATCATAATCATAATAATAGCCACAAATTGTGCATTTATGTGGTGGTTTTAGCTTTAGAAGCTGCTTAACATACACCAGTTACTTCATCTATCCAACTTCTCCCTTTAGGATGTGTAAGTTTATTATTATAGGTATACTTTTTCCATGAAAAAAGGCAGAATATAAATTTTTGTGAAAATGGGAAGATAATAGTGTGATGGATCTTAATTTATACCTTATTCAAAGTATATAGGGCAGGATTCTCCTCTTCAATCCTTCCTTTGTTACGCTGCTCTAAAATTATAAGGACTCCCAAATGAGTTGATTAGAATCCAAACTCTTCAGTCTGCTGTTCAAGGTCCTCCACTGTTGGGCTGCAACTCACCTTCCAAATGCATTCCTCACTCTTACCTTAAATGACCAATCTATTTCAATTGACTAATCTTTTCTTCCTGAACATGTGGTAATGAGGCTCACCTCTCTACCTTTGCTCATATAGTTGCCCTCACCAGGAATTCCCTTCTTCATTTTTCTACTTACATGTGCTCTATCCACCCTTCAGGACCCCGCTTAAATTCTGCCATTTTAAGGATTCCATCTCTAATAGCTAGCCACTCTTCTTTCTCTGAATTCTTATTGCCACTTAAACTCTGTCTCTCTTAATTTCCTCACCTGTGTTAATGGGAGTTAATAATAGGATCTCTTTCCCAATGTTGTTATGAGATAGTATTTGTGGGATGGGAACCTTAAAGTATTATATAAATGCTGGTTACTACTACTGTTGCTGCTGCTACTACTACTACTACTACTACTACTACTACTACCACCACCACCACTACTACTACTACTACTGCTACTACTGTTACTACTGCTATTATTACTACTGCTGCTACTACTACTGCTACAACTACTGCTACTACTGCTATTACTGCTACTGCTACCGCTACTACTACTACTACATCACCCATATTTATCACATAACATTTGCCATATGGTATCTCAAATTATTGTTTATCCTTTGTGTGCCAAAAGTACATTTGCCTAAAAGACTATTTTATAGAGCAAGAACTCACATGGAAGTTAGAAGAAGCAATACAAGGACACTTTCAAGATCTCTCTGGAGAACTTTGGAATTGATTGCATGTGGGAGACCCTAGCACAGGACTGTCCAGCATGGTCTACCTGCATCTAAAAAAGTCATTGTGCTCTATGAGTGAAGCAGAATTGCAGTATTTAAAAAAGAAATGTGGGATGCACAAATTTAGAGACATCTTTATTCTAAATGTTCATGTGGACTATTTGTTCCTGACCTGTGGAAGAAGCTTGTATTGATCTGATAAGTCACAGTCAGAAACACTACCTTGACCCTGACATAGTGATGTCATTTTGGTCTTCTTTGGACAAGAAGGACAACTGACCAACCAACCATCCTCTGTGTGTGTGCCCATCTTCCCAATTAAAATGTGAACTCTTTGAATTTGGAGACCATGTCTTGTTCTTCCTTGTATACCCTGTGCCTAACACCGTATATTTTCCAAACAGTCACTCCCTCAGTGTATCAGAGGATAAGCTTTTTGAGGCCAAGTCATGTCTTGTTTACAGGAACATCTTTCATAGAGCCTAGTAGATAGCTGGTATATATTTGTTAAGTGAATTAAAGATTGAACCCTTTGTTCTTCATAGTATCTAGGAAGGCACTAAAGACATAGATTGTAAAAAAATATCTAAATTAATGAATAATAACCATGTTTATAAGAAGCAATTCGATAGGATTTTTGTAGATGACTCAATCCTCAAGTTAGAAAGAGTATAGTGATTATCATGAAACAATAGGATGAGAGGGCAGGCTGGGAGGGAACTTATTGATCAAGTGTTTAATCCCCTGATTCTATAGAAAATGAAATTGAGGTTCAAGGAGGTTAAGTGCTTTGCTCAAGATCACACAGGCAGGTACTAAGAGGAAACTGAAAGGCTGGGACTGCAATGCAGGTTTCTCTCTTTCCTCTATTCTGAATTGCCTCATTCACAAAAAAAAGTATTTGAAACCTGGAGCTGGTAAGGTGATAATAAAGTTATTTAGACACCTAAAATGAGTTCAAGTCTCCAGGCTTGGACAAAGTACATTGGGGTATGCTGAAGAAACTTGCTGGTGTGACCATAGAACCAGTATTGGTGTTCATAGAAAATGAGAGTTGGTGTCAAAGGCTGGAGGAAGAGACATTTCCATTAAGGAGAAAACAAATACTTCCAGAAATTACAGGCCAGTAAGCTTGAGGTTGATGCTTTCTTATTTCTTTTATTTATTGCTTTCTTGGTCTTTATTTACAAATGTTATCACCATTCCTTCACTTACCACAGCAAGCTATCTCTTAGAATAAGAAACAGAAGAAAAAAGAAAGCATTCAGCAACACTCAGCAATACAAAGAGTTAATTTGACAGTACACACAACATTCTATATCTATAGTCCCTCCAACTCTTTAGTGAAGAGAGGGAGATGTATTTTTTAATCTTTTATTAGTGCACAAATTTGGTTATTATAATTAGTTTAGTTTGATTTTTCCTTCCTTCGTTCCTTCCTTCGTTCCTTCCTTCATTCCTTCCTTCCTTCGTTCCTTCGTTCCTTCCTTCCTTTCTTCCCTCCTTCCTTCCTTCCTTCCCTCCTTCCTTCCTTTCCTCCTTCCCTCCTTCCCTCCTTCCTTCCTTCCCTCCTTCCCTCCTTCCCTCCTTCCTTTCTTCCCTCCTTCCTTCCTTCCTTCCCTCCTTCCTTCCTTTCCTCCTTCCCTCCT
>CM053601.1:164754006-164780701 GCA_028646575.1 Pseudocheirus occidentalis
TGATTCAATTTCCCTTTTTCCCTTCATTTACTTGATTTATCCCATCCCTTTTCCCAGGGCCTGAGGTCAGATTTGAACTCAGGAAAATGGATCTTCCTGACTGCAGGCCCAGCACTCTATTTACTGTACCACTTAGTCAAACCTAACAAGATTCACCCAGACCCTCCTTTTTAACTGCTATTTCCACTATCCCCTTTTATGAGAAATTTTCTTTTTGGATTTTCTAAATGTTTTCTCTTGGTTTAATATATTGACCACAGCAACAACTATCAGCTCCAGCATCCCTTCCACATCTCACTCCTACTATCTATTGACTCTTCTCTCAATCCTGGTAATGATAATTCCACTAACTACCATGTGAATGGTGGTTAGTCATTCCTTCCAAGCCAGTGTATGTATGTGACAAGTACAGAAGTTTGGAAGTCATTCCTTCTAAGGATTTAGGGGGAGGATTTGGGGTTAGAAAACACTTTAAAGTGAATTTTTGGACATGAGCTGAGCCTTGATGGAAAGGTGTGGTACACATTAGCAAAGGCAAAAAGACAGAGACATGGACTATATCACAATTCAGTTGGATTTGGAAGGAGTTAGATGGCTGAAATCAAAATGGACACTAATGGTTCCACGTCACCTTGGATGGTATTCTCTAGTGGAGTGCTCCAGGGAACTGTATGCTGCCAGTATTCCTATCAAATTTACAGATGATACAAAACTAGGAAGAATAACATACTGAGTGATAGAATCAGTGTCAAAAAAGACACTGAAAAGTCAGAAAATTGATCTGGATCTAATAAGATTTGGTTTAATAGAGATACATATAAAGTGTTTTATTTGGGTTAAAGAAATCAAATTCACAACTATAAGATGGGGACCACAACAGTCTGAAAAATAATCAGAAAATTTGAGTGAGCTTAAAGTAAGCTTGGTATATACTGACTATATACTGACACAACAGTGGCAGGCAATTAATGACATGGCAGACAAAAACCCCAAGGCATACTTGGGTTGCATCAACAAAAGCAAAGATTCTATAAAGAAGTATGTGATAACAGTTCTTCCCCCTATCTTGTACAAATGATATCTGCAGTATTGTGTTCATTTCTGGCCACCATATTTTAGGAAGGACATTGATTAGCTTTGGATCATCCAGCAATACTCAACCAAAATGGGGAGGTGCCTTCAGAGCATTCCATAGTAAGTTGAGATGAAAAACTGAACAAGTGTATTCTGGAGAAGACAAAGCTAAGGGTGACAGTGGTAGGACCATAATAGCTATCTTCAAGTAGTTGAAAGGTGGTCCTATAGAAGAGGAATTGCATGTATTCTGTTTAGCCCAGTGGGTCATAAGTAGGAGCAATAAAAGAGGTTAAGACTTGATGTAAAGACACAATTGTTAATGGTTAGACCTCCCTCCACCCACCTCTAATAGGGAGGGAGTGCTTTATCACTTGAGGCCTTTATTTGCAAAAGCTGGATGAAGCAGTTATTTTGCTGCAGGATTCTTTTTCCAGGAGCGGGTTAGAGTAGATGTCCACTGAGATTACTTGCAACCCTGAAATGGTCTTGTATCCTATAGATGATTCAGTGGATAAAGTGTTAGATTTGGAGTCAGGGAGGGCTGAGTTTGAATCTCAGCCCTTATCTATTTAATAGTTGTATAAGTCACTTAAGTGATTGGGTGTCACCTGGGTAAGTCACTTAAATGCTCTCAGCCTCAGCTTCCTTATCTGTGAAATGGGCATATGAATACACCTACTTCTCACATTCTTGTGAAGCTCAGGTAAAGTGGCTGGAAACCTTAAAATGCTATCTAATCTTCATGGTCATTGTATTGTTATTCTTATATTCCTATGATAGTGACTCTTTCACAAAGGGAATAACTGGCAAGTGGTAATAAATGATAGCTAGCATTTATACAACACTTTAAGATTTACAAAGCACTTTACATTTTTGATCTTGTTTAACCCTCACAACAAGCTTCTGAGTTAGGTGATACTATTTTGCAGAGGAGTAAACTGAGGGATGATAGATGTCAAGTGACTTGTCCAGGGTCACATATCTGAAGCAAGATTTGAACTCAGGTCTCAGGGATTCTATGTGTCATATTTGAGTTTAAGATGTTGTGGACCATCATTAGACCAAACCTGATATTTGTCGATGAAATGCTCTCAGTTTCCTTGGGAGTATCAAGACTTTGGTGTTGGAAGAGAGTGGGCAGATAATGAAGCAAAGAATGAGGCTGCGTAAACAGTGGTATTGGCTCCAAAGGCAGCACTTCTCATGACTTACTTTTTTAAAGGCCACAATTCACTGTCAAGCTTATAGAAAAACTCATTAATATCACCTTCATCCAACACTTTAGAGTTGTGGGATGTGCATTCGTTAGTGTGGGCAGTCCCTCCACCAACTCAGCTTCCAACACTTGCTATGCTAGAGCTGATAGTTTTTTTTTTTTGGATAGAAACAAAATCAAATGAAACAAAACAAAACAAAACAAAAAACACAACCTCATCTTTAATTGAAGAAATTTCTTAAATTGAGCTTGGCCAGTCCTTGGACAAAAGGCACACATTCTCCCTTGGCTAGAGTAGTTCTGCCTTCCCTGTTCCTTTTGGCTACACTGGCCTCTTTTAATACTGAACTCAAATAATGCCTTTGGCAAGAGTCATTTTCTGGTCCTTCCCTCTGCTAGTGGCTTCCTTTTAATATCAACAATTTTCTCTGGCCAGCTTGGTGACATAGTGGATAGAGCACTGGGCTTGTAATTGGAAGATTCATTTTCATGAGTTCAAATCCAGCCTCAGACTTAAAATGTGTGACCCTATGCAAGTCACTTAACCCCATTTGCCTCAGATCCTCATCTGTAAATGAACTGGAGAAGGCAATGGCAAACCACTCCAGTATCTTTGCCAAGAAAACCCCAAATAGGGTCATGAAGAATCAGATACAATGGAACAGTCAGTCTAATTTGCCCTGCATGTTTCTTATACATAAGTAGTTATTTGCAATGTGATCTTACCCCATCAAAATGTGAACTCCATGAGGACAGGCTCAAGTTTGTCCCTTTCTTTGTAACTCTAGGGTTTGTCTCCTTGCCTGATAAAGACTAAAGGCTTATTCTTACCATTTACTCTGTCCACAAAGTCTTTGCTTCTTGGTATGAAAGAAATGCATTAGGCTCTGTTCTTCTAGCCTTGCCTTACAGAGTCTAGAATCACCCTCACACCACAGTGGGGCAGCACTGGAGGAAGATTCTAAAAATTTTAATGACAACTTGGCCAGCAAAAATAATTATTACAAATTGGGGGCTAAGAAAGTAGATTGGATAATACTAACACTTGTGACTTTTGACCTTCTTTTGGGGTCAGAGAGATCAGGACCCTTGTGTAAGAAACATTCTCTGGCTGATGTGGTGGATAGAACACTGGACTTGCAGGCAGAAGATCCGAGTTCCAATTCTTCCTCATACCCTTAACTAGTTATATGCCCTGGGCAAGTCACCCAGTTTTCTGGGTCTAAGTTTCTTCAGCTACCATATGAGTATAGTAATAGCTCTGGCCTCACAGAGTTGTGGTGGAGATGAAATGAGATAACACAGTGATGTTTTTTGGAAAAGTGAAAGCATTAAGTAAATGTCATTAGCATGTCATTGGGATTAGTGACTCCTGCTTAGCACTTATCTTGGGCCACCTAAGCCACATTGCCTGAGGATGGTGAGAAATTAAGGGCCTTGCTGAGAGTTATAGAACTAGTATGTGTCAGAGAAAGGACTGGAACCCAGGTCTGTTCTAGAAGCTGCCTTTCTGCCCACACTACCTCTAGATTTTTAACATGCTAAAAATATTCTCCCATTGCCAGTAAATCCCAAAGCCCACAAAAGTCGTGCATGACTGTTCCTTGTATTTCCTTGTCGATATAGCATTTGATGACTGGTTTCTTTCTATTTTAATTATAGTATCTACTGTGTCTTCTACTAGCAAACCCAATACATTTTTTTTTTTGGTGTACCCAATTCTCCTTTTAGATGGACAGACATTACTAAAGCGATAAACACCTACCTCAGCATTATGGTGAGTGGTAAAAATATCCCCTTGTGGGAGGATCAGAGGCTGTGGTTTGGGTGGTTTGCTTCTGGATTTTCATAAATAGATTGTGCCCCTGTAGCTTTCTATTTGCCCGGATATTCCTTCTGATGGACAGAACTCATGGTACCAGTTTGAGAGGCAGACAGCAAGGAATAGTGAAAGTCTTGCGGAGACTGATGCCAATGACTATGGTTAAGGTGTTTATCATGATTCCCCCTCAAATCTGAGTTGTATAAAACCTGAGTGGAGCCTGTAATTGCTGTTTTCAGTTTATCTTCCCCCTTCAAAAGGAGTTTGTTTAGAGATGCAGCCTCTAGATATGATCAGCCTATATTTAGACCAATGTCATCAGAGGAATGAAGAGCTAGAAGCAAATTCAGACATCATGTAGTATAAGGGATGATGCCCTGGAATCCATAAACTTTTTTTATGTATAGTTTGAAGACAGTGCTTCAATACTGGTTTCTTTTGTATCGTTAGATATTTTACTTTATAGATTTAAAAACATTACTTTGAGAAGGGGTCCATAGGGTTTACTAGACTGCCAGGGGGTCCCCAGGACACAGAAAAAATTGAGAAACCCTGATTCAGAACACATTCATTTTGCAAAAGGAGTAAATGAAGGTCCAGAGAAAGCAGTGAGGCCCATTGGCAAAGAGCCCTGGACTTGGCACCTGAGGACATGAATTTAAATCCTGCCTCTATGACCCTGGGTGAGTTAATTTCCCATGGCCTCAGTTTCCCCATTCATAAAAATGAGGATGGTGGACTTGATAAATTTAACTACCTCTGAGCTATTGATCTATAAAATAAATATTACTCTCATCATACAAGTGACAAGTAGCAGCATCACCATTAGAACCCACATCTTCTGACTCCAAACCTAGAAATCTTTCCATTACAGTATATAGTTAATTTAATTTCAGAGAAATTTAAAAGTTGGGTGTAGTTCTTTAAGTTTGTCATGTTGACTTCCTAGACATGAGAAATATATTTATGATTTCTCCTCTGGAGAATGAGGGCAGGGACCTATTCATTGCTGCCTTCACACCCCCAGTACTTAGCCCTGCCTGACATATAACACATTTCTCACAAATGCTTATGGAATTGAGTCAAAATTCCTGCAAAGAATGAAGGGCAGGGCACAGACTTAGCCATAATCGTTAAGGAGGCATGATTCATCTTTGGTGTGCATCCATTCTCGGCCAGAACCTTTCTGGCCTCAAGTCTACCTTTCAACCATCTTCCTCCTTCTCCAGAACAGGTTAAATTCTCTACCAACTGATTAACTTGTTGACTAGATTTTCAAGATTAGGTTAGTTAAAAAGCAACAGAAGTTTTAGCTTTCAGAGGAGTATTTGCATTTCAATACACATCTTTCTAAGATCCCAAAGCATTCAAAATGCAAAGGAATGAGTCTCAATCTAATGGTGGAAATGCAGGTAGAAGATCATTTTTTGAGATGGGATGAAGCAAGGTAGAGTAAATGTCACAGGCCCAGAGGAAGCTGTTTGTTTGCTCTGCCTAGCCCTAAATTCAGCTCTAATAGAGAGAAAATAGAATTAGATGGTGGTCAAAAAGGAGAAACTTTTCTAGAGGTGGTGTGGTTCATGCTTCTTTGGTATTAAAAGATATACAAAATACTTTCTTACTTAAAACACTATAAAGTATTTATCCATGTATTTTTAATACTATCTCCCTCTCTTCACTGAAGTTGAAAGGGGAAAGGATTTACCCACCATTACACAAGTGGTAGGTGTTCTGGATGTGATTTAAAAGCCAGGCCTTCTTGATTCCAACTTATTTCTTGTCTATCTGCTTGTGCTCCTATGACTTCAACAGGTCCTGTCTAATATGCATGTGTGTGTATGTGTGTAACCATAACCATAACTATAACCATAGCCATAACTATAGCCATAACCATAACTATACAAACACATAACACATATGTGCACAATGTATACAAACATATGACATATGTAACCACATGGCATACATTTTGTTCATTTACACACATGCATGCATGTATTTGCACACATACATATAACACACACATAAACATACATATGTACATACATACATACACACAGACAGGCAGACATAGTTGTAAAATCTCTACCCAAAGAAACTAGAGAACAGAGGGAAGCACTTAATCAGAGAGAGAAAGGGGGATTAAGCTTTGAAAAGTTGATCTCTACATTAAATCTTTATTTCAAAATGACTACATCACTGATAAAGTATTTAGACATTTTACTCACCTTCTGGCTCTCCTGTGGAAATGACAGGAGACCAAAATACAATGACTGTTACTGACTAAATCCTCCACAGTTTGGGAAAGGAAAACAGCTCCAGGGTTCTTATTCACTTTGGAGCTCAGTCAACATATTGTACATTCTGTGAGCGAGAAGGGAAGTCATTTCTCAATTATAATAACTTCTCCCTGGTTCAGAGTGTTCACTAGTACCTGAGGTTCCAGAAATGAGGCACATGATCACAGAACCTCCGAGCTGGGAAGTTCCTATGGGGCCATCTGGCCCAACCCATAATCCACTGTATGTATGACAACTGGCCATCCAACTTTTACATAAAAAAATACAATGATGGGCAGTACTCCCAAGGCAATTCATTCTACTTTGAGAAAACTGTCAATATTAGGAGATTTTATGAGTTAAAAATCTTCCCCTGTAAATTCCTCCTATCATTTTATTCTCTGGAGTCAAGGTTAGGAAGTCTAATCCCTTGTTCACATGGACAATGGCCCATGAATGCTGTTATTATATACCCTGGAGGTCTTCAGGCTATAGACCCCAATTTTCTTCAACTGAATCATGGATGGCAAGATGCCACCATCAGATAATCACAATCTTAGAGCTGGAAAGGACCATTTGGGGCAAGCTATACTTCTAGAGAAAAAATTTCCTAACCCAGGATCCACAGACCCATTTTCAATGGGTCCATGAACTTGGAGAAGAAAAATACACACACAAACACACTCACACACACAAACTCACAAATTTGCCACTTCCTTCAATTATGAAATCAAGTAAAACAATTTCTGAGAAGAACCTAAGACTGCCAACAGGGTCCATAATTCAGAAAACAGGTTGAGTCTCTGTTGTGGAGCAATCCCCTTTACAACGTCCCCAACAAGTGGCTCTCCAGCCTTTGCTTGAATATCTTAAGTGATTGCAAACTCACCTCTAAAGGCATCTTATTCCGCTTAGGAATTGTTAGGAAGTTTTCCCTTATATATAAAACTTAGATTTGTTTCTATGCATCTTCCTCCCAACCTTCTATAATAGTTTGGTCTTTTGTAGAACCAATGAAATCCCCTTTCTACCTGACATATCTTCAGATACTTGAAGATTTCTATTGTTATCCTTCCTAATTCTTCCATTCTGCCATCTCTGGTTGCTTTAACTGGCTTTCATGGTTTTAAGGACACTCACCATCCTTGCCAGCCTCTTCTAAATACAACTCTCTGGTTCATACAGGTCCATCCTAAAATGTGGTACTTACTGCTGTACACTCAGTCTGTCAGGTGTGGTCTGATCAGGGCAGGCTATCTTTCTGCCTATTTCTGAACATTCTCTTTCTATTAATATAGGCTAAGATTGGATTCTCATTTTGAAGTTCTGTATCACACTATTGACTCAAGTTAAGCTCATTTTGTAACAACCCCCTAGATTGTCTTTCTTTGCGCTATACAGTGTAGTCATGCTTTTTAAACCTTATGCTCTTGAATTTTTTTATATTAAATGTAGGACATTATATCTCCCTCCATTTAATTTTAATAGCTTTGTACTAGCCTCCTGACCAATTGAGATAGTTTTGTGTCTTGCCTGTCATCCAATGTGCTGACTATTCTTTCTAAATCATTTGTGAACACTATTTTGTCAAAGTTCTTCCCATTAAGTGTACAGAAATAAAGGTACTCCAGATGTGACTTGACCAGGGCAAGAGCAGTGTTTTATGACTTACAAAACCTTGATCATTCTGGATAAAGGGCTATTTGCCTAGGTCAGGAAAAAAAATAACAATAGGAACAGCAGTTTCAGATAAAGCTATGTGAATTGGCATTAGTGGAAAGAACATCATTGTCTAAGTTTTACTGTCTTGAAATGTAAATGCTTCCAGGATTAAGGAAGTGATAGTCTCTCAGGACATCTTCATCTGGGATCTGTCTTGAAATATTTTTGTAACTGTATTTAAATGTAAGTGGTTTCCTTTGTGATTCTATGTATTTTATTTTTTGCACTTAAAAAAGATTATTCTGAGGAGTACCTAGGCTTCACCAGACTACCAAAGGAGTCCATGGCATGAGAAAGGTTAGGATGTCTTTGAATTATACTCTGGGCTATCAGTTCCACATTCAAGCAATGTATTTATTTCTGAATATCGCAGTTTACAAATGATGTTGCTTGGAGACCATCTAGATGAGATCAATTAGGTTGGTGAAGGGAACAGAGTCTATGTCATCTGAAGATGGTTTGAAAGAACTGGTGATACTTAGAGTAGAAAAGACAGGAGAGGTAAGATCACTGACTTCAAGTATTTGGTATGATCATCTTGTAAAAGAGGCATGAAAATTGTATCATTTGGACCCAGAGAGTAGACCCAAGAGTAGTCAACAACAACAACAACAACAACAACAACAACACAAACTTTAGGCTTGATGTTAGGAAAATAACGATACTTCCTAACAACTAGAGCAGTCCATAAAGGGAATGAATGGGTTGACTCCAAAGATGATGGATTCCCCTACTCATCTTTAAGCAGTTTAAGAACCACTGATTGGTGATGTTGTAGTAGGACTCCATTGGTAGGTATATGGGCTAGACTAGAAAGTCACCAATGTGGTTTCCAACTCTAGAATTCTTTGTTTCTGTGAAGTCCATGGGGAAAGAATCTCATACAGCCTTCTAAATCAGTGAAGAGGGAGATCAGAAAAGGCCTTCTGTGAAGATCACTTTCAAGTTAATATTCAGGTGATTCAAAGGATTTCAATCCATGTGTCTGTAAAAGGAAGGGCTGGAGTTATATTTTGGTGTTATTTTGGTGTTACTTTGAGTTACCAAATGTAAAAGATTCCTGAACGCAAAGAAGAGAAAAGAAGACAGGAGAATGAACAATGGCAAGAAATTTCATGGTTGGAAGGCTGAGAAAGAGCCTTCCTCCCTCAGTTGACCTTGTATATAAATATTGTCTTCTTAGAGCATTGTGCTGATGAGACCAAGCATCTGTTTCTTAGGAGAGTCCAGTGAGTTTCTCTCAAAGCCATTACATAGCCAAAAATACATTTTTAAACATTAGCCCAGGAAATTTTAAAATAATCATAATCTTAGGGCTAGAAGAGACCACAGAAGCTACTTAATCCAACTCCTGGCACAGTCACATTGGGAGCAAGTACCACAGGTAGAAGTTGAATTGGGGCCCTCTGATTCCAGATCTATGCCTTTTTTCCACTGTCTCAGGCAGTGCCCATTATCAGCACTGGAGAAACCATTCAAAATTGCTGCCATTTGTGAGAATAAAGGACATATTGTTTAATAAGGCTTCATTTATAACGAGATGTGCTCATACCTTTCAAACCTTGTGCTTTTGATGTTGCTTGTTTAAAAAAAATTCTTTGGGGTAAGACTTTAATTTTACCTTAATAACTTTGACCCTGGTTCATAGCCAGTTGAGATAATTTTTACATGTTAATCTATATGTATTTTTTCTTTCCAAATTGTTTGAAAGCCCTGTATTTTGTCAAAGAATCTTTTATCCCCTTTTAAATGCATCTTCCATTTATTTTTATAATTTTTTTAAAGATTTTTTTAAATTTTGGACTCAAATACTGGAAGTTAAATACAGAATAAAGAAAAAAATAAACACATCATAAACTTAAGTATTGAAACTTAAGTACAAAGTAAGAAAAGAAAAAAAAAGCATGGCATGTGCACAGCAGAACATGACAAGATTCAAAATACGTAGCCATAAAATTTTAATTTAAGAAAGTCGATCTGATGAATACTACATATTGTGAGAGCTATCCATCTTTTCCTTTGCTTCCTTGTAAGTTCTCTTTTTCTCTCTTCTGTGCACTTGTTACTTTGTTTTTTCCCCTCCCCCAGAAGGCTGGAGTAAAGTGTGGCTATATTTATATACAAAGTCTCTTCTACCAAGTTGTGTGCAGAAATGCAAATGCAGGGTGGCATATTGGCCGACCAATTAGGTCCTAGAAATTAGGAATAACAACAGCATGAACAATAGCTACCATATTTACACAGTGCTTGCTGTGTGCCTGACACTGTGCTAAGCTCTTTACCATGATTATCTCATTTGATATTCACAACAACCCTTGGGAGAGAGCAGCTCTTATTATACCCATTTTAGAGATGAGGAAACTGGGACAAATAGAGATTAAGTGACTTGCACATAGTCATACAGCTAACATGTATTTGAGGCTGGATTTTAACTCAGCTCTTCCTGACTCCAGGACTGGGCCCAGTCCTCTGCAACTATTCACTGCCAAATGTAGCTTCTTAGAAAAGGACAGAGAACTTTGAGTTTTCTCTAACTTACTATGTCCTTCAAGGTTTCTCTTGGGAATGAGAGAAACTTTTCTGTTCTGTCTATATCTATCCATTTATCCATCCATCTATCTATCTATCTATCTATCTATCTATCTATCTATCTATCTATCTATCATCTATCAATTTGTCTGTCTGTCTATGTATGTATGTATCTATCATTTATTTTTCCACCTATTATCTATCATCTATCTATTATCTATCAATTTGTCTGTCTGTGTATGTATGTATCTATCTGTCTATCTATCTATCTATCTTGCACTGAGGGAACAAATGAACTCAGTCATCATTGAATTCAATAAGATTCTCTATAACACTTTCTCTGGAATCAAGGAACAGGGAAATATCCAGCCAATTAAAGCCAAACCAATTTAGATTGCTGTTACTGTGTTGCTAACCCAAACACACCAGACAAAGTACACATACAGGCTGTACTTTAACCCTGCTCTCCACCTGTGAGCCTGAGACTGGGATGCATAAAGCCCATAGTCCATACTAATATTAATCCCATGTTTTCCCCAGGCGGATTGTGTGCTAGGCTTGGAGGCAAGTAAAGCTTGGGTTCAGTTTCTATCAGTGATATTTATTAGCTGCAGGTCTCTAGAAAAGTTTACTTAAACTACATGAGACTAATTTTCCTTACTTATGAAATGAGAACAACAAGACTGCCTATTTCTGGGGTTTCTTTGAGAGTGAAGGAGCACTTTGTAAACCATTAATTGCACTATTTAATGCCAACCGTGTTGTTCTTCTCCTCCTTCTCCTTCCTCTTCTTTCTCTTCCCCCTCCTCCTCTTCCTTCTTATTTACTATCTTTATCACAAGAAACAGAGCGTTTATATGAAATAAATATAAACTATTTATGACTTCTTTCTCTTTGTATCCCCTGTGCTTATCCCAGGGCTTGGCACAAAATATATACTTGATAAATTCTTGTTAATTGATTAAGTTGAGAGAAATGCAAACCTTACACTAAATGGATGGATTTTTCCTGCTCTAATCTTTCCGAGTGTACTTTAATTTTACTCCTTTTTGCCAAACTTCACTTTTCAGGTTGAGACCTGCAGTGAAAAATGATATCTATTTGTATTACTAGATGTGTTCATGTGTACATGTGCATAGATCTTAATGATATGAACAGTGTTTAGCTATATTTCATAGAACTAATGAACAGAAGTACAATCTGGGGGAATTTTTAACTGATGCTTTAGGAATAACAGTTGACACACAGTACTTGAAGCTTTATTAACTTTTTATATCCATTATTTTATTGAATCCTCACAGCAACACTTTGAGATAGTCACTAATATTCCCATTTTAAAGATGAAGAAACTAAATCTCAGAGCCCTTAGGTGACTTACTTATAGGTGAATGCCAGTGTCAGAGGTGGGATTTGAATCCAGATGTCTTCCTGGACAGGCTAAATACACAGGAGATAAAGCACTGGGTCTGGAGTCAGGAAGACTTTTCCTGAGTTCAAATCTGGCATGTGACACTAGCTGTGTGACCCTGGGCAAGTTACTTAACCCAGTTTGCCTCAGTTTGTCATCTGTAAAATGAGCCAGAGAAGGAAATAGCAAACCACCTCCATATTTCTACTACCTGGTGCTGCCTCTGTTACACTCAGAAGCTTGTTTTAATCTACAACCACTATTCAGTCCTCCTCAATCTCTCTGTGATACCAACTCATATCTTTAAGATAAGTTTTAATAAATTGATAGGAAGTAGATAGATGATAGATAGGTGGATAGATAGATGATAGATAGGTAGATAGACAGATAGATGATAGATAGGTAGATGGATAAATGGATGGATGGATAGATAATGGATAAATAGATAAACTGAGATATGGACAGATATGAATGGATAAATAATAAGATAGGTTTTATATATATATATATAAAGATAGGTAGATGATAGATAGATGGATAGATAGATGATAGATAGATGGTAGATAATGGATAGATAAACTGAATGATAGATAGATGGTAGATAATGGATAGATAAACTGATAGATATGGACAGATATGAATGGATAAATAATAAGATAGGTTATATATATATAAAGATAGGTAGATGATAGATGGGTAGACAGACAGACAGACAGACAGACAGATAGATAGATAGATAGATAGATAGACGGATAGGTAGATAGATAAAACATGTATTTATTGTGTTTACTCGCAGGCACTGTGCTATATATTGAGAATACACATGCCTGCAAAGCAATGCCAGTTGTTGCCGTTAGGGAGCTGACATTCTGCTGACAGCTGAAGTGGCTGGGAAGGGGGGGGGATACATGAATGGTAAATTCCCAATAGATGATCAGTATTGTCATGGACTGCTCTGGGTTTCAAGGAAGCACGATGCTTAACATGAGTACTCCAATAGAGGTTCAAAGAGGATTTTGACAGTCAGAGGAAGAGGCCACAAGGACAGAGCTGATAGTATGAGAAAAAGACTATTGAGCAGTGGTGGAGAGGTAGTTTGAGGCATCATGCATGGACTGGTCCAGCTTTGAAGAAATTAGTGCATTATAAATATTTATTGAGTTTAACTAAATTAAACTGGATTGATTAGATATCAGAAGCATCAGAGAGCACCAGGGTCACATTGGGATATCATCAAAGGTCTATATAGTTGAACTTGGGTCACATAGATCTTCATCTTCCTTAAAGAGACAAGGAATGGGAGTGTTTCCCAAGCTGGTTCAATACACTCAACACCTATGTACACCCAGTAAGCATAGTAGTCTACTGAAATTGCAATGGGGTGGGATGGAGGCAAGAATAAAAGTTGCTTGACATGCCTTGACTTTGGTTATATAGGATTTGGAAACTCTGATGATGCTGAATTCTTCACACCTGAGCTGGAAATATCATAACCCCAATGTCCTCTGAAGCCTTCCAGGAACTGAGCTTTCATTTCTGGCTCAAGTGACCACAAGGACAGGGAAGCAAGCCAGGGCTTTGTTATGGGGAAGGCTCTATGATTCCCCAAGTTGTTTTCAGTCATTCCTATCTACTCACCCATCAATAATTCTGAGCATGTAGTCAAATCAACATCTCCCATTTTAAGAGTGGCTCTGTTGGCACATCATTGTGCCAACTAATGTTTTTATGCCAGGAGACCAGGAATTCTTAATCTTTTTGCTGTATCATGGACCCTTTTGAGGATCTGAAAAAGCCTACAACTTCCTTCTTAGAATCATACTAAACATATAAAATAAAATATATAACATTACAAGAGAAATATACTTTAGTGAAATATAGTCATTAAAACAAATTGACAGATACCAAGTTAAGAGCACTGCCACAGAAATTAAACTTTAGAGAATTCTTGGGATACTTAGCTTCTTGTCCTGACTCTGCCACTAATTAGTTATGAAACTCTTTGGTTTGTATGGTAAAGTATAGGGAATGGTGAAAGGGAAACACACTTATTAAACACCTACCATATGCCAGAGCTGGGCGTGGCATCAGTAAGACCTACAGTCAAATTTGGGCTGAGACACTTAACTAGCTGTGTGACTTTGGGCAAGTCACTTAACCCTGTTGGCCTCAGTTTCCTCATTTATCAAATATACTGGAGAAGGAAATAGCAAATCACTCTAGTATTTCTGCCAAGAAAATCCCAACTGGGGTCACAGAAAGACACCACTGAAAAGTGACTGAACAACAAATGTGCCAGAAACTGTGTTAAGCACTTTGTAAATAGGAGCTTCGATCCTCACAACAGCCTCGTGAAGTAGGTACTATTATAATTACCATTTTATAGTTGAAGAAACTGAGGTAGGCAGAGAAGAGGTGACTTGTTCATAGTCACACAGCTAGTAAACATCTGGGACTGGAGCTGAACTCTGGTCTTCTTGACTTCTGACTCCAGGCACAGCTCTCTAACCACAAACCACCTACTTATATGAGTAAAACAGGCAACATACCTACAAAACCAGTGTTTTATAGCTGAAAAACTAATCTGGATCCAATGCCCTCTAGGAATTATTGCAGACCAATACTATAGAACTCAAAATTAATAAAATAAAAAAAGTAAAGATACGAATGCCTCATTGCCATGAACACATAACACCTTTTACTATTTGCTCCCTAACATTTCACCTTTAAGACACAAGCAGATGTACTTTGTGAATTTGATATGGCATAGACTAGCTACAGCATTGTAAAAAGATGCATTATGGTCTCTTGAAATCCTCTGGTGAAATAAAAATCAATACCAGGTGACTCTAGAGAAGGAGCTTCTAATGGCCCTTCTATTTACAAGTCACTCTGGTATTAACTTCCTCCATCAAAATGGATCAGTCCAGATATGCTATGCTATGCTATTCCATTGTCAGGGGAAGAACCTTCTTGATCCTGACCTGTAGTAGTTAGAAAAAAAATCACCAAAAAAACAAAACAAAACCCAGAACTAACTCTGGTGGCCAAAATGGGATGGGTGGTATCTACAAACACTTCTCCATATTATAAATCCTTATTTAAAACTGAATGGAGACAAGGCAAGTCTTGAGGTCTTGTTCTTTTCCTACATAACTAGGGCTGCCTTTTGTTTTCAGCTTGTAGTAGCAGAGTGATGATGTTTCTGGAAAGTCGTGTTGGGCAATCTGCACAAAGAAATCATATGAGGTTATCCTTAGTCCAAATCATCTGTTTAGTCTGATCATTTGCTTAAGAATGATGGCATATGATGATAGCAGCTGGACAGAAATTATTGTTTTCTTATCCCGAAACTCTGTTGATAGCAATATGGACCAATTATTAGAAATGATTTGTTTTTCAGTCATGTCCAACTCTTCATGACCCCATTTGGGGTTTTCTCGGCAGAGATACTGGAGTGGTTTGTAATTCCTTCTCCAGCTCATTTTACAGATGAGGAAACTGAGGCTAACGGTGTTAAGTGACTTGCCCAGGGTCACACAGCTAGTAAATGTCTGAGGCTGGATTTGAACTTAGGAAGATGAGTCTTCCTACTCCAGTACCCAGTGCTCTATCCACTGCACCACCTAGCTGCCCTGTTAGACATGATAATGGCAGGCAACTAACTGGCATAAAGTGACTGATCTAGCAAAGATCTAATGCAGACATGGGGGCAAGTCAAGCCACGTTTTAAAGAAATTATGACAGTCTTTTCATCAAATAATCCTGCCAGATAAAAATTTTGCTCAAGCTTTCTTGTTAAATTTCCATGAAAATTAGCTACCTTTTGTGTATTACATGAGTATCCTCCTAGGTGCTACATTCTCTCAGAATCCCTTTCATGAGAATAAGTTACAGGACATGAAGCATAACAATAGCTCACACTCCAGGTATACTAGCCTACTTTTTATTCTTCGAAATCAATAGTTTCTCTCTTGACCCCACACTTGGTATTGACTATCCCCCATGCCAGGGATGGTTACCATCCCACCCATCATCTAGTTTTCTTTTACATCCTTCAAATTCAAGTCCTAAGCTATTTTCTGTAGGAAACCCTTTCTACCCTTTCCCCACCTTTCTAAGCTAGTACTTTCCCTCTGAGGTTATCTTTCATATGCACTGCATATATATTGCACGTACACACTTAGTTATTTTTGAATTTTCTTCCCTATGAGAATGAGAGCTCTGTGAGGACAGGGGCTACTTTGCCTTTCTTTTGTTCTTTCAAAATACCAATTACTTGGTATTTAGTAAATACTTATTGACTAGAATTCAATTATGACTTTAGAGTTTACAAAGCACCTTCCTCTTAATCCTACAAAGTAACTCTGACAGGTATTATTATCACAAAGTTGCAGAAAACAAAAGAAAACAAAACTTGGAGGAGTTATATGATTTTACCACAGCTAATAAGGGAGGGAGCCTGAGAGAAAAAACCTGGATTTTACAATTTCCAGTCCAGGGGACTTTCTGAAATACCACAGTACCTCAAGAGCTTCTAGCCAATGGTTTTAGGCAGAAGTGTGCTCGAGCCAAGAGCCAATTGTTAAATTTACAGTATGAGCATTTACACCTTTGAAATAAGTCAATGCTACAAATTAGGACTAGATTGATCATTCTATTGATTGTCTAGAATTAATAAAGTGATAAAGAAAATGTTAATATTTCAGATTGAAAATAAAAGTGTGATGGGTTCCATCCCATCCCTTCTTCCCTTTCCCTCCTCCTCTCCCTGAATATTTATTTGTTAAATATTTACAAACGAATTCCTGCTTTCAGGGTAACTGTTTCTAAAGGTGATGCCTGTAGTGAGAACAAGATAATGTAACACCCACCTCCTAGGATAACAAGGTAATTTCTTCATGAAAGGATAAAAGAATAACAAATCTAAGGCTAGCAGGACTCTCAGAGGACCTCTAGTCCAATGCTCTCATTTTACAAATGAGAAAACTACACCCCAAGGAAGTTAAATCATTTTTCAAGATCCTATGGCTATTATTCATCAGAGGAGAAATCTGATCCCAGAGCCTCTCATTCTATAACCATGATCTCTACTTTGTCTCTGGACAGGTGGCTCAGCTTGCCAGCTAGTGATAAGTTTGATTTCTCAAACAGTTTGTCTCTCAGACTTTCCCTCCATGTTGCATTGAGATAGAAAGTAATCTGGGATCTTGTTCAATCGATGATGTGAACTGATCAGCTTGATCAAATGGGTACAGTGGATCAGGGAGCAATTCTAACCTGAAAGCTTCCAAAAGAAGTAACTCATTATAATCTTGGATCTGTGGTAGTGCTGGATTCAGAGGGCTAACCTTCAACATTGTACTTTGAGGCTTGTAGACATAAGTAGGTATAAAAGTTGAGCAAAAGACTCCAGTGCTGCATTATGGTGAGATAATTAACATCAAAGACATAGGCTTCTAATGAGTGGCACAGTGGATAGAATGCCAGGCCTGGAGGTAAGGAGACCTGAATGTGAATCTGGCCTCAGACACTAGGGGTGTGACCTTAGGAAAATAACTTCACTGACTCAATTTCTTCCTCTGTAAAATGGACATAATAATGGCATTTACCACCCAGGGATGTTGTGAGGGTCAAATGAGACAATTATAAAGTGCTCTACACTGTCTTTCACATAGTAAGCACCGAATACATGTTAGTTACCTACCAGAGGTCTTATAGTAATGAACTATAAAGGTATGACTTTAAAAAGTAGTTTGGAAACCTGGGAAGACTCATATGAACCAAAACAGGGTGAAGCAAGCAAAAACAGGAAAACATTTTACACAATGATAAACAGTGAAAGAGTTAAGTTACTCTGATCATGAAAATGATATGAGACAATTCAAAAGGACCCATGATAAAAACTGCTATCTACTTCTAGAGAGAAAACTGATGAATTCTGAATACAGAGTGAAGGATACTAAAAAAATGTTCTCTATTTTTCTTGCTATTTCAAAAAATCTCAGACAGTTCCAAAGGACCCATGATAAAAATTGCTATCCACTTCCAGAGAGAAAACTGATGAATACTGCATACAGATTGAAGCATACTTTTTTGGACATTCTCTATTTATCTTTTTTTCTTCTGGTGCAACATGGCTAATATGGAAATATGTTTTGCATGAATTCACATGCGTAATTGATATCATATTGTTTGCTTTCTCAATGGGCTAGGGAGGGGAAAGCTAGAGAGAGAATGCAGAATTCAAAAATTTTAAAAAAAGAATGTTAAATTTAAAAATAATAGTTTGGAATTTTAAAATTCATGAACATAATAAGGACATCTTTGCCAGTTTGTATAGAGTTCTGTTCTGCCAATGACATTGTTCTGGAGTAGCAAGCAATTAGTGTCCCAGTGCCATCTGGCACTTTGTGGGTAAACACCACTCCATCATGCTAAGTAGAAGTATTGGTAGTATGAAGTGCTGATTATGTTTATTTCAAGGTATTAACACAAGCTCAGAAGTCAATATCTACTTGACATCCTGAAAAGTGTCCTCGTGTGCTTCTGATGTCACCAAAGGTCTGCTTACACTGGAGAATGAAATCTCTCAATAATTGGGGAAAGGAAAAGGAAATAGACATTGGGTAGCAAGAGGAAGGTTTGAAGTTCCTAATCTTTTCACAAAGGGGGTGTCATATGGATTGCATACACAGGCTGGTTCTGATGCTGTAAATAATGAAGCCCATGAAATGGTTGCATTATTTGAATTTGTACTTCATATTTCTATTGGGCTGGAACCAATTGCCATATTTTACATATAATTGTGGAAGCTTCATAAATTCTTGTGGATTCAACTGTTGTCTTGAACAATGACATTGAAAGGAATCATTTTGCATTTTTTCCTTTTGTGTTTTCATGTGGATACCTATTATCTTAAAACATTGCACTATTTCTTGAGGACTTTTGACTAGTTCATTGTCTTTTGATTTCATGGGTAGCCCATTATAAGACTATGGTTCCAATCATACCACTATTAGATCTATATTCCTAGGACATCAAAGAAAGGGCAAAGGAACTATTTATACAAAAATATTTATAGCAGCTTTTTTTCATGGTGGCAAAAAATTGGAAATCAAAGGGATGCTCATCAATTGGGGAATGGCTAAATAAACTGTGGTATATGATTGTAATAGAATATTATTGTGCTATAAGAAATGGCAAGCAGGATGATTTCATAAAATCCTGGAAAGACTTACATGAACTGATGCATAAAGAAGTGAACAGAACTAGAACATTATACACAGTAACAACGGCATTGTGCCATAAAGAATTGTGAATGACTTAGCTCTTCTAACAGTACAATGATCCAAGACAATCTCAAAGGACTGATGATGAAGCATACTATCCATTTCCAGAGGAAGACTTGATATTGATTCAGTAGACACTGAAACATGGTATTTTCACTTTTTCTTTCATTTTTTTTCTTTTATTCAAGTTGTCTTGTACAAAATTAACCTTGAATATTCCTTGGTGTATGCTAATTGTCTAGGCAATTATTTGTTGTTGGGAAGCCTGGTCAAGGACAAGTTTTGTAAAGTTCTGCTTTCTCCCCAGGAGAAAGGAAGATCAGCAGATAGTTGACTGGCCACAAGCAATAGATATGGGTGATGATTATGACTGATTAATAGTATACTTATCTTCTAAATTTGACCTTTCCATGAAGATTTTGACAACATGATTATGTAACTGGCTTGGAAGTACTTTATTTGTTTAAATCTTTTAGTTTGTCGCACTTTTCCCCTTCGAATGAAAGAGGAAATTAAACTGGTTTATACTATAAGTGCCCAGCTCCTCAGAGAGCATGCAGAAAATCTGACTTTTCTAGCAGTTTCCTATATCCTCTTAGTGATGAAAAGTGGAAACATTTCTGCAAATAAGCCATTCACCTTTCTAGGATTAGGTCCCACAATTGCTGATTGAGTGATCTTGAAGAATACATGGTAGATGGAGAAATATTCATAAGATATCATCCTCCCTTACATGACTCTTACTTAGAAAGCAGACTGACAAAGCATATGCTATTTAGAATGCCCCAGGGCAAACATTTCAAGAAGAGGACACCCAGATAGTGGGGATGGAAGTGGAGAGGGGAAGAACACATATTTGCTTACCAGAAGTACTATCTATGGTTGTGCAATTATTGTTGTAGGCAATTGGGGTTAAGTTACTTAACCAAGGTCACACAGCTTGTATCTGAGTTTGAATTGGAACTCTGGTTCTTCTCATTCAAGGGTTTGTACTCTATCCACTGCACCATCTAATTGCTGCTAATTGTGTCATTTTAACAAAATTCTACTTTGTACAGGCTTGATCATATCAGTCCATTGATGTAGAACCTTAAAGGCTCTTCATTTTCAAAAGAGAAGCAAAATGGTAGAAGGAAAAGAGAGCTGTATTTGGATTCAGGGGGCTGGGTTTAAAGCCTGGCTCTGATACCCTTTGCCTCTGTGACCTTGGGTGAGTCATTCAGGTCAAATTACCATCAAATAAACATATCTTGTGCTCTAACTTTTTCCTATCAAGGTCTAGAATACTCTCCCTCCTGTTTCCATTAGTCAACATTTATACATTTTATGGGGGACTGACCCACAACAGCTCAGTCTTTTGACATGTACAATCATCTTTGCTTGGTGCCAACCCTCATGGATGCTTGGGGAGCCTGCTTCCCAAAATGTACCATGACATATAAGGGAGACATCCTAAATTATTTAAGGGCTAAACTTCACTGGGACTTTTGGGATACCATATATTCTGACTTTTTCCTGGTGACTTATTTTGTTGTGAAGAAAGGACTTTTAATTGACTACTAAGCTGAATGAGAGTACATGCAAAGGCCTGCCAAAGAGAAATCCCATATTTCTTTCTCTCCTCTTCCTTCTTCCTCTTTTTTCCTATTTCTCTCTCTCCTCTTCCTTCTTCCTCTTTTCTCCTTCCTTTGCATTCTCTCTCTCTCTCTCTTTCTCTCTCTCTCTCTCTCTCTCTCTCTCTCTCTCTCTCTCTCTGTCTCTCTCTCTCCCCTTCTCTCCCTCTCTTTCCCTCTCCCTCCCCCCTCCTCCTTCTCTGATAGTGAGTGAAGAACTTCTATAAATCTCTGGCTAAAGAGAAAGGAGTGGCCAATTTGGTTGCCTCATTTCCCTACCCAAGTCTCCATGTGGCACAGCATTGCTCTATTTTTTTGTCCCTGGTGCATTTACATCTTACTGATCTTAGATGAATGAACATTTGAGATGGAACAAGTCTGAAATAGCCATCAGAATTCCAGTGATAAGAATCCATGGAAGAGATTGCCATAGCAACTGCAGCCAAGCTGGATGAGAAGCCAGTACATCTCCAAGTAGTGAGTGAGCTGAATGATCCAGCCTAGGAGGGGATCAACCTGGCAGCCAGGATGCCATGTCCTTCAAGCAGGGGAGCTCCTCATCTATCCACCATGCTGATTTCAAAGTGAACTTGGTAGGAGAAATGTTTGTAGAGACACTTTAAGACAAGCCCACTCTTCTCAGGGACCAATGGGGCAGAGGAAAGTAGACTCCTCTAGGTTTGAAGATTCTTCAAGGACTTCTCTTCTTGCTATATGTACTCATAAAATAACTTCATTAAAGATGATTGATGTTAATTGTCATTCAATTAGTTAGTGAAGAGATATCTGAGAACACTGGGAAAATGCTGGCAGTGGCTTATGATATTGGGGCATAAAACACAATCTTCAGAGGAATACACCAGAATGGAGGTTTGAGCCAATAAGGCAAATAAGCATCTACTATGTGTCAGGTACTGTTCTAAGCACTTAAAAAAAACAACATCTCATTTGACCTTCACAACAATCTTGCGAGGTTGGCACTGTTATTACAATATTTTACAGTTGAGGAAACTTAACTGTGGTTAAATGACTTGCCCAGGATCACACAACTGGTAAGTATCTGAGACCAGATTTCTACTCAGACCTTTCTGACTCTAGGTCCAGCCCTGTATCCACTGGCCCATTTAACATTAGAAGAACACCATTGACCTTCAATGCTGTCACTAAAATCTTGAGTATGGTTAAATATCCAGATATATTCTGGGTCTGGACCTACTCTTTTATAGGTGATTGGGAGAGTAAATCCAGAGTCTAAGTAGGGTATGTATACATTCTTCATAGCTCTGTCCAAATGCTACCTCTGCCAATAATTTTTTTTCCCAAATTCTTCTAGCTAGAAGTGATTCTTCCTCACGCGATCTTAAAGAACGCGATATTCCTTATATTCATGTATACGTATATATATATATATGTATATATATATATGTGTGTGTGTGTATGTATGTATATATATGTGTGTATATATATGTATGTATATATGTGTGTATATATGTATGTATATGTGTGTGTGTGTGTGTGTGTATATTTGAGGCAATTGTGACTAAGTGACTTGCCCAGGGTCACACAACTGGTAAGTGTCTGAGGTCTAATTTGAACTTAGATCCTTCTGATTCCAGAATCAGTGCTCTATCTCCTGTACCACTGAGCTGTGTCTCACATACGTGTATCTGTATCTGATTTGCTTCGCATTTATCTGCATAGCTGCTTTCCCTCCTTCAATTATATCATCAGCTCTGCAAGTACAAGAATCATGTCTTATTCATATTTTCCCCAATACCTGGTATAGTGCATTTCATACAGTTGATAGTTAAGAGTAGCTGTTTAATTGAACTGTTGAATTGAATTTGACACTAGAAAAAGCATGTCAGTTTGAGAGATGATCAGGCCTTCAATACTGCAATGGTTTGTTGTTGCAAAATGACTTTGGCCTAATCTGCCCTCAATGTGTCCCAAAAGTCTTAGTGAAGTTTTAAGCCACGTAATAGGGTCTGTACAACTTAGAGAACTCAGAGGAGAAAAATGTAAGTAATCCACTAACATTACACCACAGTTGTCCCAATGGAACATACTTACACACACATATATGTGCATACCACCTAGTTCTCATGATCACAAAATGCCCCTCTCTTAGTTTGTAAACTCCTTTAGGGTGAGAATTATAACTTACTGTTCTTTGTTATAGTTCGGGCACCCAAGCTGAACTGATTTGTGAATTGTAAGTGCTTACTAAACATGTCAAAAATTGAAATGGGCTTCTTGGAAATGAATATTCAAAGTTACCAGATGGGGCAGAACAAGAGATCTGGGTGGGTCAGTATATGTGTATATATATATATATATATATATATATATATATATATATATTATCAGACAGAAAGTAACCTTTACCAGTGGACAAGTGAAATATTATTTGTATTATGGGACATTTTGGTGCACTGGAAAAAATACAACCATGTCCCTATACTCTTATACACCTACACTCATCCACCCTTCCAACTATCCATACTCACACACTACCGCATACACATTCAGATATATTCATATCTACCCACTCATACACATACATACACAGCTATACACACTCCCACACATGCACAGTACCCCTCCTGTGCCTGAGACATGCATGTACAGAGACACACAGGCACAGACACAGTCTCTCTCTCTCTCTCTCTCTCTCTCTCTCTCTCTCTCTCTCTCTCACACACACACACACACACACACACACACACACACACATACACACACAATGATCTGGGTTTGAATTCCTTCTCTGCAAGGTGACAGTGAGCAAACTGATTCACATTTCTAACACTCTCTTGTTTCATGTGAAAGCTACCCTTAATGTTACGTATAGTATATATTTCCCAAGGTTTGTGTGTGAAGGAAGGAAGCCATAAGCTATAAAGCTCTATGTAACTGAAGGACCTGGGTTCCAGTCTTGTTTCCCTCATACTTACTCCTGGCTTTGTGACCTTGGGCAGCTTAAGCTTGCACAGCATCCCAAGCACCTTTTCGAAAAATGATATCTGGGTTCAAATCTCACCTCTTATGATTTGTACCCAAGTGGTCTAGGACAAATAATTTTACATCTATGGGCTTCAGTTTTCTCACTTATAAAATGAGAATGATATTAACGTCTACATCTCAGGGTTATTGTAAGGATCAACTGAGATAAATATTCATAAAATAATACACTGCTTGGCTCACAGTAGGTGCTATATAATTGCTATTGTTGTTGGTATGGTGGAGCCAAAATGGTAGAGTAGTGTGGACAGTGCAGAGAGGATCTAACAAGGGATTGTTATGCATCACATCCTAGCATAGGGAAAGGCTGTGTAACAGGGTTAAAAAAGGTCCCAAGTTTATCACAAAGGAATATAAACATATGTAGTAGGGTAAAAGAATAGGTACTAATGGAAAATTCTATTGCTTTCTACACAGTTTTGGTTCACACATAGAGGGCTGACTGAAGAGGAGACCTGCACCTAGGGGTGGCATTCCACAGGGAGGAGTGCTCCATTTGTGGCATTACTATACGTTTTTGACAGCAAGAGTGGAACAGGGTCTCAATTTTAAGATTTATCCCAGTCTTAGGCCTGCAACAGAATTAGCAAGGCAAGAATCATAGACCAAAGGAGAGTTTTTCACTCTGAACCAGCAGGTTGAGCCCAACAGAAGACTATTGGAACTCCAACTAGGGGCAAGCTCATAGGCATGTTACTCAGACCCAAATCCAGGTCAAGAACTTTCAGAGATCACACCAAAAGGACATAAATCACTCTGTGCTCTGAATCAGCTACTTTGGAAGCACTGAACTTCCAGATCCTAGTATAAGCTATCCTTGAAATCCTACAATTTGAAATATTCAGTAACCTCAAGTAAGCAGCAAGAACATCACAGGTATTGCCTCCAGAAATATACAAAGTCTGCTGTAATATTACATCTGAAGTAAAAAAGGAGGCTAGAAAGTTGAACAAACCAGAAAATTATCCCACTTAAATAGTTATTATGATAATAAGGATCCTCAAGACACAAGTATAGAAGAAGAGAATGACTCTAAAGTATCTATGAGCAAAGCCTGTGAGAAAGCACAGACTAGACAAAAATTTGACTACAATTGCTGGGAGAGAAAGAATCCATTATTTACCTCTTTCTTTTTAGAAATAGAGGTATTTTTATTTTTTCAAAATTTCTACTTTTTCCAATTTATTTATTTATTTTAGTTTTCAACATTCATATCCACAAGATTTTTAGTTACAAATTTTTCTCCCCATCTTTTCCCTACCCCACCCCAAAATAGGGAGCCTACTGAATACCCCTTGCCCCAATCTGTTCTGTCTTATGTCCTCCCCCATTCTCCCTTCCCCCAATTTTCTGGTAGGGCAAGATGGATTTCTATACCCCAGTGCCTGTACATCTTATTTCCCAGTTGCATGTAAAAAACAATTTTTTTAAACATTTGTTTTTAAAACTTTGAATTCCAAAATTTTTTCCCTTCTTCCTTCCTTACCCACCCCTACTGGGAAGATAAGCAATTCAGTACAGGTTGTATATGTGTAGTTGAACAAAACATTTCTTTAGTAGTTATACTGTGAAGGACTAACTATATTTCCTCTCCATCCTATCCCATCCCCACTTATTCTATTTTCTCTTTGACCTTGCCCCTTTTCAAAAGTGTTTGCTTCTAACTACCCTCTCTACCAATTTGCCCTCCCTTCTATCATTCCCCCTCTTATCTCCTTTCCTCTTGCTTTCCTATAGGGAAAGATACCCAATTGAGTGTGTATGTTATTCCCTCCTTAAGCCAAATTCAATGAGAATCAGGTTTTCTCATTCCCCTTCACCTTACTGCTCTACCTCCATTGTACCAGTTTTCTCTTGCCTCTTTTATATGAGATAACGTACCCTAATGTATCTCTCCCTTTCTCCTTCTCCCAATAAATTCCTCTCTCACTCTTTAATTTTAATTTTTAGATATCATCCCTTCATATTCAACTCATCCTGTGCCCTCTATGTATACATGTACATTAATATGCACACACTTACATGCATTTATACACACATATACCCTCCTATACATACATATATATGTATGTACACACACATATATAAATATACCCTTCAGTTATCCTCATACTGAGAAAAGTCTTTGTAAAGCCAATCAACAGTAGCTTCCTAAAAGAATGCTACTGTGAACAGCTTTTATGATTTGGATTACACAGTATTAGTGAACACTCTGTTTATTCCATTACAAATCAAGATTCAGTACAATATTCACAGTATCAACAATTCACAATATTGTGTATTCACAGTATCAACAATTCACAATATTATTTACAATATTTAGAACAAGGAAAGTCTCAATATTATATCTTATTACAGAAAGTAACAAGGAACAAGAGAACAAAAACCTGGTTTCCCTAATGGGGGAACCAGCTTCACATTTAAAGATTCAGTCAATCAAGTTAATAAAAGAAATCACCTAGTTTCCCTAAGAGGGAGTTGATTCAATCAATAATTCACAATATACTGATCTTCCACTCATGGGGCAACCATTAACTTTAGTTTCCAAATAAAGTTCTTAGAAAACCACACAAACTTTCCACCCCTTGATTTCCAACAAACCTCAGTTAAGTCCAAGGGGAGGCCTTTTCTTCATTTTGACTCTGGGTAGTCTCTTTGATTCCCTGGATCCTCTTCCCTGGTCCCAGCTCCCTCCTGAGTCTGCCAAACAATC
>CM053601.1:164781201-164811114 GCA_028646575.1 Pseudocheirus occidentalis
CTTTTGCCATTTGAGTTAGTCTATTTTTTAAAGTATTATTTTCTTCATTCAGGTTGTTTTCTCCCTTTTCATGATTTTCTTGCATCATTTTCATTTCTCTTCCCAATTTCCCCCCCCCTTCTCTTATTTGGTTTTCAAAATCCTTCTTAAGCTCCTCTATGGCTTGTAATCAGTCTACATTTTTCTTGGAAGCTTTTGGTACAGGAGTTCTGACTGTGTTGTCTTCCTCCCGTTTCATGCTTTGATCCTTTTTGTCCCCCAAAAAAGCAATCTAAAGTTGGATTGCTGGGCTTGCTTTGCTTCCTTTACCTGTTCATGTTGCCAGTCAATTAGTTGACTTTTGGGTTCAGTAGAGCTCTGCTTCCAGAGGGGAGAACTTTGTCCCAAATTGCTGGGGTTTTCACAGCTGCCAGAGTTATTAGGAGGCCCCCATCTCTGCAGCCCCCAGCAGCTTTGGCTCACTGATAACCTACATCAGGACTACCACCCAAGATCATGCTCCTGATCCAGGCTGGTTAAGACAAGAACTCTTAACCTCTGAATGATCACTTGGCCTGATTATGAGTTGAGAGAGAGAGAGAGAGAGAGAGAGAGAGAGAGAGAGAGAGAGAGAGAGAGAGAGAAAGAGTTTCTCTCCCAGCATTTGGAAGCTGACTGAGAAGTAAGATGGAGTTTTCCTGAGACCAGAATCTGGTGAAGACCACCCAGAAGGCCAATATTCATTCTGGGTTCTAGGGCCAGCTGAACTGCTGGAGGACTGAAGAATTATGACCAGGATAAGACTTTGTTTGTGGCCTAGCTGATCCTTGAGTTCCAGACAAGAGAAGTGGTGAAGGCTTTGAGATGTGCTGGACCCTGTGAACTTCAGTGTGTGCCAGGGACTGCCCTGAGGACTAGATAATGACCTGGGAACTGTCTACCTCTGAGGACTGAACAAAGACCTGGGAGTTGTCTGCTTCTGAATCCAGGTGACTGTTTGGTGGATTCATGAGGGAGCTGGTACCATGGAAGGGGACCCAGGGAATCAGAGAGACCACCCAGAGTCAAGATGAATAAAAGGACTCCCCTTGGATGAAACTGAGGTTTGCTGGACACCAAGGAGTGAAGAGTTTGTGTGGTTTTCTAATGATTATATTAGTGACTAATGATATTTAGCAATTTGGAATCTATCTTAGTGACTGACTGCTAAATGAGTGACTGATTAAAGGTTGCCCCATGAGTGGAAGATTTATATTGTATTGTGAATTGATTGGATGATTAAGTTAATGTTTGCCCCATGAGTGGAAGATTGATATACTGTGAATTAATTGAATGAACAATTAAGTGAGAAGGGTTTCCCCCTTAGGGAAACCAGATGATTATTCTTTTGTTCCTTGTTCTAAATATTGTGACCACTGTAGTGAAAACTGTGTGTCCCTTCTAATGTTAAGCTGTTATGAACACCATATTGTGAGTTTCTGTGATAAGATGTAATGTTGTGACTATTATATCGTGAATGTTTGCCTTGATTTGTAATAGAATAAACAGAGTGTTCACTATTACTGTGTAATCTGAACCTTAAAAGCTGAAGACAGTAGCATTCTTTTGGGAATCTGCTAGTGCATGGCATTACATTTATCCACATCATAGATAATGCTTATTGATGGTTTTAGAAAGGTACTACTTACTTTAAGGAAAGCTTCATTTATTCCTATGCTTTCTAGTGTTTTCAGTAAGAATGAGTGTTGTCCAATGTGAAAATATTTACAGATCCTATACTTGATTGTATGCCGCCATGGGTGGGTGGGTGGGTGGGGAGCCAAGAGGGAGGGGAGAAAAATTTGAAACTCAAGGGATTGTGGAACTGAATCTTATTAACTAAAAGTAAATAAACAAATAAATAAAACAGTGAGTGTTGTATTTTGTCAAAGGCTTTTTCTGCATCTATTGAAAAAATCACTTGATTTTTTAAAAATTTCTGTTATCGATATGGTGGATTATGCTGGTAGTTTCCCTAATATTGAACCAGCCCTGCATTCCTGTTACAAATCCTGCCTAATCATAGTGTATGTTCTTTGCAACATATTGTTGTAATATCTTTGCTAGTATTTTATGTTAAATTGCTGCATCATTTTCATTAAGGAAATTGATCTATACTTTATTTACTCTTCTTAGGTATAAGTGTCATATTTGCTTTGTAAAAGGAGTTTGGTAGGACTCCTTTTCTTATTTGTCTAGAGAGTTTATATAATTTTTGGACTAATTGTTCTTTAAATGTTTGTTCAATTCACTTGTGAATCCACTTGTACCTGGGGATTTTTTTAGGGAGTTCATTTATGGCTTATTCAACTTATTTTTCTAAGAGAAAGATTTTTTTTTAGCTATCCTATTTCCTCTTCTGTTGATTTAACCAATTTATATGTTTTTTGATATTCATCCATTTCACTTAGGGTGCCAGATTTATTGACATGAAATTGGACAATTATATCGTTAATGATTACTTTAATTTCAACATCATGGTGGTACATTCAACCTTTTGATCAGTGACACTCGTAATTTGGTTTTCTTCTTTTTCTTAAATCAAATTACTCAAAAGTTTATCTATTTTACACTCCTCCTCCACAAAATCAGGCTTTATTTTTTTTTTGGTTCAGTGGGTTTTTAATTTCAATTTTGTTTATTTCTCCTTTGATTTTCAAGATTTTTAACTTGGTTTTATTGGAGATTTTTATTTTGCTCTTTTTCTGTTTTTTTTTCAGTTCCATACCCAATTCGTTGATATACTCTTTCTCTATTTTATTGTTGTGTTTAGACATATACATACATTTTATTTATTTATTTAAAACAATTTACTTATTATTTATTCAAATAATTTATTCATTTAAAATAAAATACATTTTATTGATATGTTTAGACATAGTTTCCCTTAAGTACTGCTTTGGCAGCTTCTCATAAATATTAGTGTATTGTATCATTGTCATTCTCTTTAATGAAATTACTCATTATTTCTATGACTTGTTCTTTGATCCACTCATTCTTTGTGATTAGATTATCTACTTTACAATTAATTTTTAATTTGTGTTTCCATGGTCCTTTATTAAATATAATTTTATTGTGTTGTGATCAGCAAAGAATGCATTAAATATTTTTCTTTTCTGCATTTGGTTGTAATGTATTTTATTTAATACATGGTTAGCTGTACAAATGTGACCAGATCCTCTGTGGATTCCCCTATGACTGCAAGTGCTAGGGCTTTTCTTTATCCTAGAACTACAAGTCAACATGGTCCTGTACCCACTTCCAGTCAAGGGTCTCCTGTAATCTCTTTCTGATCAGTAATTTGACCCTCTCAGCCTCCCAGAACAGCTTTTGCTGCTATCTCAGTTACTTCCCAGGCCAAGTATTGTCAATGTGTGCACTCCGCTATGAACTGCTCCTCAATCTGGTATCACAGACCTTTCTTGCTGACCTCATAAATTGCCTTGGACTAGAAAAATGTTTCAGCCTAACATTTTGTTGACTCTGCCACATCGCTGTTTGATCAAGTGATGTTGTTTTAAAGTTGTTTGGAGAGGAATGTTGGAAGACTTCAGCTGAGTGGCTGCCTATATTCTGCTATGTTGGCTCTGACACCAGATTATCAAATTTTAGAACTGGAAGGAATCTAATATCACTTAAGGCAGAATCCTAATTTTAATAAAGAAATATTTGGTGGATAGAGTGAAGGGTCTGGAGTCAGGAAGACTCATCTTCCTGAGTTCAAATCTGACCTTAGATACTTATTAGCTGTGTGACCCTGGGCAAGTCACTTATCCCTGTTTGCCTAATTTTCCTTATCTGTAAGATGAGCTGCAGCAGAAAATGGCAAGCCACTCTAACATCTTTGCCAAGAAAACCTCAAATGGTGTAACAAAGCATCAGACATGACTGAAAAAAACAAAAACTAAAACTAACTACTGAACAACACATATAGTGTTTACATTTTGCAAAGTATTTTGCATATCTCATTTGATGTTCTTAGAAATCTTGGGAGGTATGGGTTATTATTATTATTACCATTTTACAGGTGAGAAAACTGAAGATAGAAGAGAATAGTGACTTACCCAGGCTCATATAGATTTTACATATCTGAGGTATGATTTGAATACAATTTTTCCAGGATCCAGGTCTAGCACTCTACCCTTTATTATCTAGCTCCATCCCATTGAGAGAGATGGAGAGACAAAGTAACTTGCTAAATAGTGGAGGAATCAGGATCCCTGGACCTAAGATTCTAAGTCCATTTTTCTCACTTTTGTCCACTGTACTATAATGTGATGACCTAGCTAGAGTCCAGAGTGATGTAGGATGGAGTAAGGTGAAAAATGATCCAAGAAAAATCTAGGAGTGAAGACTGAGACAGGTAAGTTCTTGGAAAGGTAACTTATTTGGGATGATCTTGGTAACCACAGAGATGTTCCATGAAGTTAAGGACATCTTGATTTTTAGGTAGTTCCAATATAAATTTGTATTAGGGTTTGTTTAGGTGTTGTTAGAGAGTGAGTGGGAGTAGATAGGTCCTGAGATAGCTCTAGTCTTGGAGTCTATGGCTGTGTGTCTATCAGCTGGGTTGAGGGTCAGAACAGGCACATCCCACCCACCTTTAAAATGATGCTGTCTGAGGTTAAGCTTTTGAATGAAGCAAACCACCTTTTTTTAGAAGCACAGGGCTGGTCTAGCCATATTACTCAATTGTTCTTTCTCTGTATGAATTTGGCTTTAGAGCCATAATTGCTGAGCTCAAATGACATTTTCCTGCTGAGCCCCCTGGATCTGTAACACAAATGCATGAAACATCTGAGATTTCTTCAGTATGAGAAATAGCTGATATAAGATCCCTCCACTGATGTAACACATAATTCATTCATGATTTAGTAGATGACTTTCTATTTTACTCATTTGTACAAAAGAGGATGGGACTCAACGACCTCTAAGGTCCCTTCTAGGTCTCATTCTCTGATCCTATGATTCAAAGGAGTTACCTGAGGAACAAAGAGACTAAATTGTTTGACCTAGGTCACATAGCTAGAAAACATTTTTTGTTCACTCACTCCACATCTAATTCCTGGCACACACTAGACCCCCTCCTCCTCCCTATAGTATGATATTCAAACCCTATCTAATGGCCTATTTACTTTAAGCAATATTATGGCCAATTAAGTTTTAGGATGATTAAAAAGCTTGAACAATACCTTGAAATCAGCTGTACTGGGATTTGACCTTCAGTGGCAGGGAGAGCTTCTCTGTCAGTTTCCCATCCTTAGAGGTTAACAGTGTTGTTGAAGCTATGACTCACACTGGACAAGCTTCCTGTCTTGCTGAGTCCCTGCATAGATCTGACTCAAGTGTGAAGATCCAATTTAAAACAAGTTCCTTCTTTGGATCAGGACTGGAGAGGGGTGGGGGGTGGTAGTTGTACTGAGTTTCAGTAAGTACAAATATAGCAGAGTTAAGCAGGCCAAGTCATACATAGGTGGTAGCTTGGGACATTTGACTCTAATGTGAGATCTGTGAGGTCATAGAGTCCAATGTTAAAGAAAGATTACAGCTTATTAACTACCATGGCTAACTCCTGCTGGTGACTCCTGTGGTTGGGACTGAATGTCCAAAATATTCCATCAGGTTACTGTTTCATCTCAATTCTACCTAAATGGGGATCCATCTTCCTTAATATGCTATTATCATCTTTAGGTTCTTAATGGAAGGAGCCTCAAATTTAGGAATATTCTGGGCAACTTAATTTTGAAGTTTTATGGGTATGATACTTGAGTTCAGATTGTTTCTCTTGGACAATTGACTTCTCTTCTCTGGACTTGAGATTCTTCATAGGGGAAATGTTGTTTTACTAGGTCATTTTTAGACTTAAGACAAGGCCTGTAATGATGGAGGCCAGATATGAAGAAGCAGTGTGTATGTGTGCAGGCATGCATGTGCATGTGTGTATGAATGTGTGTGTAAGAGAGAGAGAGAGAAAGAGAGAGAGAGAGAGAGAGAGAAATACAACTCATAAAGAACATCAAGATAACTATATCCAAAATTATGAGATAAACAGAACCAGAAACAAACTGAAGCCAAATGCTGAAGAAGTAAATAATCCAGGTGAATTAACTGAGGATGTCGTAGGATCATAGATTAATGCTGGTAGAGAAATGGGACAGGGTATGACATGTGGCATATGTTTCAGAGTGGCTTTCTTTGAGTGATACCATGAGAAATGTCAGCTGGGCATCTGTTTTCCTATTAAAGGGATAGTTTGGTGTCAGGGTCTGGACAATTAGTGTAAAAATTCTGTTCTAGATGAGCCTGTCTTTTTTCTTCTGTTCTAGCTATTATGCTTCCTATAAAAGGACAGCTCCAGGGTGAGAGATTTGCAGTCAGTCTAGACTGAATTTTGAATCTGTTTTCTTATACTCTTTAATTTTGTGACTACCTGTAAGTCATTTAACTTGTCTTGGATTCAGTTTTCACATCTGTAAAGTGGAACTAATAATAGTATCTGCCACATAGGCATTTTGTTTTAAAATTTTTTTGTTATAAGAGATATGGAATGGGAAGGGGAAACATCCAGGAGGAATATAGGAAATGTAAAACAAAAGGACTTAGTATGGATCTATTTAAAAACCCAATAAAAATTTAAAAAATCAACATGTCTTTATCTCTAAACTCTTCTTTTTCCATTCTTCCCATTTCATGTTTATAGAAACCTGCTACTCTTTAGAAGATACTATTTTTGGTCACTCTTCTCAGGGTTGCTGGCTCCTTCTTTTATATTCCCAAATATACTGGTTCAGGAGAAAGAGTTATTTATCACCACTGCCACTTCCAGACCACAATCACTTAGTGAGCGTTCTCTCTCTTCCTTATCCCTAAACCAGATCACATCAATTGCCAATTCTTGCTGATCCTATCTTCGCATCTCTCACATCTATTCTTCTCCCTGCCTTCTACACACACAAGCACCATCTTAGATGAATTGCTCATCATCTCTTCTTCTGGATTACCTTAAGAACTTCCTATTTAGTCTTCCTTTCAATTGTCCTCCACATGGTCACTAAAATAATCTTGAAGTACGTCCTCCTGTATTGATGCTTTGTCCAACAGTCTTAAATTTCCTCTCCCTGAACCTTGTTAAATAGAATAAATACCCCCTAGTCAAACATTTAATGCCTTACGTAGCCTTGATCCAACATACCTTTACAGACTGATTTCATGCTACCCTCCTTCTGTGTTCTGACCAAAATGGATCACTACTTGTCAAACTCAACATTCCATCTACCTTATTTGTTCATTTGTACATGCTGTCTTCCATGCCTAGAATACATCAGTCCTCATATTTTCCTCTCAGAATCCTTGCTTTCCTTTAAGTCTGAACTCAGATGATTCTCGTTTAGTGACAGTTTTCCTGGTTCCCCATTTGTTCATGATCTTTAACAAATTTCCTTGTATTATTTGTGTACATTTTATACCCTCTTAGTATAAGGCAAATTTCTTGTGGGCAGAGACTGTTTAGTTTTTTTCTTTGTGTCCCAAACACCTGATACACAATAGGCACATAATATGTTTTTGGTGAATCATAATTTTCATCACTATAATCACTGTCATCCCTTCAAACACATATGTAGATGCATTAATATACACATACGCATTCACATATACATAAAGAGTTTTGACTTAAGCCAATGACCACTGGAAATTATTTCTTTAAATTTAAAAGAAACAACTGTTCAATCTCCAACACCAAATTACCACCATGTTCCATGCCACCCTTCATTATAAGATTTCTTTCTTCTTTTTATTGGGCCATTGCTAGGCAGAATGCAAATGGCATATCAGAGTCATTAAAAATTAATGTCATGTTGCTTTCACCTGACCTTGCTGATTCTTATCAGTACTCTTTTTCACTTTTAATTATCTACTTAATATGTCATTGTAGTCATCCCAGAACTTCTCTTTTCACATTCCTCTTCCCCCACCCCCATTGCCCCTTATTCCATATCCCAGTCTTGGGGAATGATCTCACTTCCTACTCTATGAAAAAAATTATAAGTACACAATTTAGAAGTTATTGTCATCTTTCTTTTAATCTCATTTTCTTCTGAGCTTCATAAAATCCCAATTTCTTAGGATCAGAAAGAACTCTAGAAGCCATATTGCCTAATCAATCTAATCTGATCTAAAAGGAATCACCTCTTTACCATTCACAAAAAGCAACCACCCTCTATTTAGTCATGGCACTACTCTTCCAAGATTATGTTCATTTTTTGAAGTCATGTTCAGTGTGAAAATGTTAATCCCTATTCCTTTTTTCTGTTCAGTCTCCAGGGAAAGATTACTTTCCTTTTGTCTACAGCTAACCATTCCACTTGTATTCTGGATCCCATCCTTGGTATTTCTTTGATTATCTCCTTCTTCTCTATCTACTCCAGCTCTCTCATCCCAATTCATAATTAACCTTTATTCACTTTTTAAAAGATATTTTATTGATGTCTGTCCTTTTTACATAATTAGATTTCCCTCTATATAGCTCTAGTCTTCAGAAAGTCGTCTCTTATAACAAAAAGGGGAAAATTTCACCTCAATTTATCAATATATAAAAAATAGGACGTTACATGAAGTGTCCCAAACTTAGGCACTACCTTACCCTTTACCTCACAAAAGATTTGAGGGAAAGTTTCCTCTCATGTCTCTTCTTTGGGGTCTTGCTCATTCTGTGTAGTTTTGCAACATTCATTTTCAATTTCTTTGTGGCAATTGTTTCCCCTTTTACATTATTGTAGCCATTTTGCATATTGTATTATTTTTGTTCTGTGTACTGCACTTTGTATTAATACATGAGTCTTTCCATACTTTTTTGCATTTATTATATTTATTATTTCTTGATTAGTTTTTTTTCCTTTTTTATTTTAGAAAGGGGGAGGCAGGGCAATTGGGGTTAAGTGACTTGCCCAAGGTCACATGGCTAGTAAGTGTTAAGTATCTGAGGTCAGATTTGAACTCAGGTCTTCCTGACTCCAGAGCCTGTGCTCTATTCACTGTGCCACCTAGCCACCCCACATTTATCATTTCTTAAAGCACAAGAATATTGTAATGTACACATGTGCCATGATTTGTTTAGCCATTCCTCCAATAATAACTACTCATACTAGCAAACATTTATGAAGTGCTTACTAGGTGACAGACACTGTGATAAGTACCTTATAATTACTATCTCTTTTTTTTTTGCCTTATTTTTTTAGAGGGCAGTTGGGGTTAAGTGACTTGCCCAAGGTCACACGGCTAGTTTTTGTGTTAAGTGTCTGAGGCCGGATTTGAACTCAGGTCCTCCTGACTCCAGGGCTGGTGCTCTATTCACTGCGCCACCTAGCCACCCAATTACTATCTCTTTTGATCCACACAATAACCCTTTGAAGTAGCTACTATTATCATCTCTATTTTATATATCAGGCAACTAAAGAGAATTTGTTACCAGTACTTTGCTACTATAAAAAGTGTCAGTATCCATATTTTTGTATATATGGAACTTTTACTTTTGTCATGACTTTTTTGGGTCATATATATAGCAGTAAATCTCTGGATACAAAGAGCACTGATATTTTACCAAATACATTTTCACAGTTCCATCCCGCCTCCCAAAAATGATTATAGTAATTCACAGCTTTACGAACAATGTATTCATATGGTACAGTCTCTGTACCATCTTCTGTCACTTTTATTAATTTGCTGGGTGTGTAGTTAAATCTCAGAGTTATTTCCATTTTCATTTCACTTATTATTAATAATTTGGAGAATTTATAAGACTGCTAATAGTTTTCAATTTACTTTGAAAGTTGTTTCTTCATTTCATTTGACCACTGGTACTTTGCAGAATGGCTTTTGATTTTTCATTTCAGTGTGTTGTTTGTGCATCTTAGTTACTAAGTTCATATTAGAGATATGAACTAGCTTTTCTCCAAGTCAACAGTTTCTTTTCTCAGTTTTATTTCTATTTTTGAAGGTCACATCTTCCTTATCTTATATAAAATAAAATATTGGTCGACCCTTCTGCCCCTTTTAGCTACCATTCATCTCTTTTTCTTTGCTGGCAAATTTCTTCAATGTGTGGTCCATTCCTCCACTTGTTATCTGCTCATTTCCTTCTGAACTTCTTGTAATCTGATTTCAGCTCTCTCCCTGACCCTTAGCCTACTACTCCATGGAAACCACTCTGTTTATTCTAAATGCCATTTCTTTCCAGTACAGTGATCTTTTATCATTCTTTAATCTTTTTTGATCTGTCTGTATTGTCTGAGACCCTTGGTTATATACTGATTCTTGGCACTTACTTTGGACTTTGTGAGTCTGAATTTTTTTTTTTTTTGATTCTCTTCCTTCCCATATTAGATTTCTTTTTTGGTGTTATCTTTGAGCCTACTTTCCCTTCCACCTCTGACTGTAGTTGTCTCCCAAGGCTCTGTGCTTGCTCATCCCTCTATCCTCATTACAAATGTTTTCAAGCCTACAACAACTGTCTCTATATTTTTAAATACAGGTCTATATCACTAGGTCTCATCTAAAAATGTGCTTCAGTCCCATAACTTAAGTCACTTTTGCACACATTTACTTAGAAGTTAACCATGCAAACTCAACATATTCCAAACTGAATCATTACTTTCCTAACCAAGCTGACTCTCCATCCCAACTCTATCAGTGGTAAGACCATGCTCCTAGTTCTCTAAGCTAAAAAACTTTGCATTCTCTTTTCATTCTTCATTTATCTTAATTCTCCATATCATCTTATTTTCAGTTTGTGTTCTTTCTTCCTTTTTTTTTCAACTTGAAAAGGTCATAGACCAAATTTATTGCAAAAAGACCCACAATCCTAGCAGTTGCATTATCGATAGGATTTCTGGGAGCGAGTCCGGACTCCAGGGCCACCAAACTTCTTGGATTCGCAGCGCCGAGGATCAGCCACCAGCAGAGTTCAGTCATATTGGATAAGGATGTCTTTTATTTCCTTCTTGGAGGCCTCGTCCACATACTTCTGGTAATAGGCCACCAGGGCTTTGGAGATGGACTGGCGGATAGCATAAATCTGGGCCACATTGCCTCCTCCTTTCACACGGACCCGGATATCTACTCCAGCAAAACGTTCCTTGCCTAGTAGGAGCACAGGCTAGAGCAGCTTGTACTGCACGGTGCGAGGTTCAGTCATCTCCAGTGGCCGCCCATTCACCTTGATCAGCCCATTGCCTCTCTTGCAGTGAGCCACAGCGGTGGCTGTTTTCTTTCGTCCGAAGACCTGGACGGACTGGAGCGGCCCCTTGTACGGCATGCTGCTAGTGGATGGCACAGGCCCAGAACCGGGCTGGAGGCGGCGGCAATGGCGGAAGCCAGAGACTGGAGCTCTTCACCCGCGCGGCGCCGAAGCACGAAAAAAGTTCTTTCTTCCTTTGAAGTAATTTTAGATTGCATTCAAATGAGCACTTTAAGGTTTACATATTTATGCTTTACATATTTTAACTCATTTCACCATTTGATATGTAAAGTAACTCTTTAGTTTTCAATTTCTTTTCTATTTTGTCTATCACTATTTTAACCCAGGCACTCAACATTTCACATTTGCATTCTTGCAAAAACATTCTTGTTAACCTCATTTCTCATTTCCTTAATTCTTCATGCCTTCTGTATATATTCACCAGACTGATACTGGTAAACATCACCTTTACCATGGCATTGTCACATAGAATAGCCTACAGTGATCCAATGTTACTTACTTTATCCATTCCAAACTTTGATTCCTAGCTTTCAAGGACCTCTATATCATAACCTTGCCCATACAAACTTATTTATTGCTAATATCCAAAACATACTCAGCTCCCATTAGGCTAGTATCTTCAATATTCCATTCACCACCACCCTTTCTCTGTCCAAATCCTTGCATGCCTCTGACTCTTTGATTTCTTATTTATTCCACCTCCCCTACTTGCATTTTCCCCTTCCTAGTTCTCCTTTCATCTGTTTAAAACCTACCTATTCTTCAATAACTGACATTTCTTTGCCTTTTTTGGCCTGGAAATGATCTTTTCCTTCTCTTAATTCCTCTTGTGCTCATTGTAAATATCAATCAGTCCATAATAATTTATTAAGAGACTGCTGTGTACCAGGAACTGTGTTAATAACTGGGGATACAAAGAGAATAAAGACAATGATGTATATACAAACAACTACGGAGAAACAGCTATATGCAAGATAAGTAGGAAATAACAGAAGGAAGGAACTAGGATTTAAAAAGGTTGGGAAAGAATCCTATAAAATATAGGATTTTAGGTGGGACTTCAAAGAAGCCAATGAGGAGGGAGAGCATTCCAGTCATGGAGAACAGTTAAGGAAAATGGCCAAAGCTGAGAAATGGAGTTTATTGTCCATGGAACAGCAAGGAGGTCAGTATCACTGGGTTGAAGATTGATGATTGAGGGACAGAGCAGGGTGTAAGAAAACTGCAAAGGTATGAAGCAGCTAGCTTATGAAGAACTTTGAATTTCAAACAGAGGATTTTGTATTTGATCATCAAGGTAATAGAGAGTCCCTGGAGTATATTGAGTATGGGACTGTGAAATAGTCTGATTTAAGAGCTTTAGGAAAATCAGTTTGGTATCTGAATGGAGGGTGACTCTAAGTGGAGAGAGCTATGGCATATAGACCAATTAAGAGGCTATTGCAAAGTCCAGGTGTGAGGTCATGAGGGTCTGCATCAGGGTATAGTCAGTGTCAGGGGACAGAATATGGTGTATTTGAGACAGTTGCAAATGTGGAATTACCAAGCCTTGGAACAGATCAAATATAGGGCATGAAAGTGAGGAGTCAATCATAATCCTTAGATTGCAAGCCTTGGGAACTGGGAAGATGGTTGTGTCTTAAATAGTTGTGAAGAAAATAGCAGGAAATAGGATTTAGTGGGAAAGACAACAAGTCTTGAACATGTTGATTTTAAGATGTCTACTGGACATCTCAAGTCAGATAAAGATGGGAGCCTGCAAGTCAGAAGAGAAGTTAGGACAAGAAGCACCAACACAGAGATGATAATTAAATCCAAGGGAGTGGATGAAATCACCAATGAAGCAGTATAAGTGTAGATTCACAGTCTAGTACCTAAATGTTCTCTCTTTATTTTATCTGTATTTGCCCTTTCTTACCAGGGATATTATAATCTCCTTGTGGATTTATTGACACTCGCTAAATGAATTCTTTATTGTAATGACTGATACTATAATAGTCTGGTTCTGGAGAAGCCACATTGATGTGTTTTAATGAACATGGTCCTTGAACTTTAAAAGACTTGAGCTCAGATCTTTTCTCTATTATAAATTGACCTTGGGCAAACCACTTCATCTTATTGTCTCTTCTCTGAACTGGGACTGATTATACCTGAACTTTGCAGTGTTGTTTGCAATCCATAAAATATTAAATGATAGATCTGTTTGAAGAAAGTCCCTTACCAAGATGTACAGCATAATTGCTTTCCAATGTAGCTGTTTGATGTCGTGTCAACACATGTCATTGATTAACTTTCTACCAAAGACTAGGGATTTCATTGATTTAGGCACCACCAACACAGATTGGAATCTATCTGTAAGTCATCATCATATGGGATTGTCTGACACTCAAAGATATTAAGGGACTTGGCCATGATTACACAGCCAATAAGTGTCTTATGCAATATTTGAGACTAGGTCTTTTCAGTTTCAAGATCCGGTATTATATGCATTATGCCAATGTACCTATTTCCCTTTTGGCTGGATTTGTGATTTCATTGGTATGTGGCAATTCCCTTTCCCACTGTAGATTAGGACCTATTCTACCACTCATAGTATTAAGGAGTTTTCTCCATAATATGAAATAATTTTGTTTATTATTTTGGCCTTATGATTTCCTGGGATAGACCTATGCTAATCATTGAATTTCATCACTCATAAAGATTATAATTTATAACTCACAAGAAGCTTTCTCATGTATGTGACTTTTCTCATAAAGATCTCTAAGTTGGAATGACACCCTTCCCAGTTCTCCCTGTTGAAATGCTACTCATCTTTCAAGACACAGCTTGAGTGTTATCTTCATGAAGCCTTTCTTGATCTCTCTCAATCCCCAAGTTCCTGCTTCAGGCTTTGAGTATTACAATTGTATACATATCAAAATCCCTCTTTTTATTGTAAATTCCATGAGGTTTAGGATTGTGTCTTCAACTTACATCTCTTCCCAACTCACTCAATGTTCTATTCATAGCAGTTCCTTAAATGTTTATTGAATATAATCCTCAACTTCTAAAAGTTATTTTAAATCACTTGAATTCCAGTCCTGGCTCAGACATTTAGTTGCTTCATGACCTTGGGCAAGTGACAACCTTTGCAAAGCCTTGTTTTCTCCTTCTATCAAACGAGGATAATAACACAGTTCCCAGGGTTCTTGTGCAAATTGAATGAGATGATATATATCAACCCCTTTCAAACTCTGAATGCTTCATAAGTGTTAGCAGAAGCTGTTAGTGGTTGTATGATTATTCTTTTCTCTCTTGCTATTATTTTCATCAACATGTACTGGTTGTTTTTGAGAAAGCATACAACTCTTCAAGAGGCAACAGATGCTATTGTATTTGGCTTGGGAGAAAAATACTAGCTTTAGTCCTAACCTTATGGATCTTTTAAAAATGCATTTAACCTTTCTGTTGTTGCTTTGTTTTTCTGGGTTTGGGGGGAGGCAATGACAATTCTTCTTTTTAGAAATTCTCCAAATGTATTCTTGAGTGACTTTCATTAACAGATGTGTGAAAAAAGAACTGCTAAAATGACAGAAGAAATAATACCTTCCAACATTGGGAATAGAAGCCAGCTTCCAAGAGTCTCATTATTGCCTTAGGCCTTCCCCTCTGTCACCTGCCACCCACTTCTGACCTATGAGTCACTGCCTATTCCAACTTAATTTTAAAATCTTTATTAAATTAGTTTAAACCCTAAGCCCACTATGTTAAGAGAAACAACTTATTAGATTTTATATTTTTCAAATGACAAATTGATCTGGCAATACACTTTAGACTGCTTGGTGCACGTACACTTTGGAATGTTATTGAAGTAGATATGTGCATCTGTATGTGTCTTCATGTGTGTTTGTGCGTAGCATGCACATATATTCACCTACGTAAACAGGCATAATCTTTTTTGTTCTACGTTCTAGCTTATGGTGATGCTTAGGGTTTTTTTGGTGGAATGAAGATATGTTAATTTCATTGGGGAAGAGCATTTAAGAAACACAAAAGGATTAACAAAAATATATGTATTAAAGTACTTTGAGAATAGATTTTTTCAGCTCCTTCCATATTGCTTTTTAAATACACAAAAAGTTAGAGACAAAGAGATGGAGACAGAAAAACAGACAAAGAGAGATAGAAGAAGAGAGAGAAGAGAGGGGAAAGAGAGAGAGAGAATGAGAGAGAAAATGAGAGAGAGAGAGAAAGAGAGAGAGAGAGAGAGAGAGAGAGAGAGAGAGAGAGAGAGATAATGAATGAATGAATGAGAATCCTCTTCAGTAAATTCCTTCTTTCCCCTCTGGTTTATCAACAGCAGATTTGCAGCTAAAAGTGCACTTCACATGACAATCTGACATTAAACAATACATAGAATGCTTCCCAACTATGCCTGCATCTCTCCATGCTATGCAACGGGAAATCACAGTTATTTTTAAGCTTCTCTTTGAAACAAAGTGCCCCCACCCCCACCCTTTTTGATGTTTAAAAAATGAAATGCAATTCAACAATGTTTATTATGCATATTTTTATTATTTATTATGCATATTTTGCAGGAATAACATTTTCATATAAGACACAATCCTTTCCCTCAGGGAAAACAGTCTAATTGGGTATATATTTATGAACCTTTTATCAGTAAAAGACTTATATGCAACCCAGTTCGTTGTTCTTACTCAGATAATCTGAGCAAACCTGTCTGATACCACCCAGTTGGTTGTCACCAGCTCCCCTTGAAAACATATTGCTTCACAAGACTCCAAAAATTAAAAGATTTATTTACAGGTTAAAAAATATAAAGTTCATATCCAAGCCTAGGAAAAAATGATAACAAAAAATCCATCTCTTTATCACCGATATTCTTCTGGTGATTTTGTGACAGTGTAAGTCATGGAATACCCATCTCCCAAGAACTGAAGTTGAAGATCAATCAAACAGCAATGGTGAGGTTTACTGTGAGTGTGATCAGGCTACAGAACATATTCCAAATTAGGAGATATTTAGGAGAATTGCTATATATCAATGGTGTCAAACTCAAATAGTAACAGATTCCTGAAGGTCTCATATTGATTTGGAAAACCACAAATTGACATTGCTTTATTAATTTTTATTTCTTTATTTCATTAAACATTTTCCAATTATATTTTAATCTGATTAAGGTTGTATTCATGATTTTTTATTTTTAATTTATTCAATTATACTTGACCAGGATGCTGTGATAGAAAAAAACTACAACTCGAAGTGTATAATTCAAATAAAAAGAGTGTCAGCCCCATTGATAAGAATGATTTGCAAACACTGGGTGGACTCCCAGTGGCAAATTTATAGGAGGTTGTAGACAAGATTCTTACAAGATGAGAATAGATCAATAGGCTGTAGTCTGCCTCATTGTAGAGAGAGTTAACATTGTTGAGATTAAGGAGCCTTTGGAACACCAAAATAAATCCTGAAAAGAATTTGGGACATTCTGCAACTAGTTCAAAGCATCATATGTGAAATATTGTCCTTGCTAAATTATAGAGATGAAGCTGTAGTTCAAGTATTGCATCCAAAGCAACTTCTAGGATCTTATCATAGCATACTTCTAAAGACCTTTCCCCACAGCAACTTTGTAAGGTTTGTAGGACAAATGTTATTTCCCTAATTTGTGCAGATTGAGAAAAGAAGGAGTTTCAGATGAGTGAAGGGAATTTCTCTACGTCATACAATGAATATGTGCCAAAGGCAGCATTCAAACGTAGGTCCTGATTTCAAGTTGAGAGCCCTCTCCACTGCACCATATGAAGGGGGTGGCCAGGGATTGCATGGACATAACTGTGAATCTGAATTTTACCTTCCTCAGTTGGAGGCAGAAAGAGAACTGGATTAAATATCAAAAGACCCAAATTTGAATCCTGCTTTTGTTATTTTCATGACATTAAAAAAGTCCCTCCCTCCCTCTGACATTCAGTTTCTTCATCTGTAAAGAGTGTTGGATTAGATAGTAGTCTTCACTTTCAATGTGTGTGGGGTGTGTGATTTACACTTACTCTTTGCAGTTTGGAAAAATCAAATCCATGACAATTAGTTATATAAACTTTAATTTCTTCAGAGACATTTAACTAAATTCAAGAAATATTTTAAAATGATTTTTGTTTCTTGTTATTCTAACCTTAACAAACCCAGAAAATATGAACAGTTTCATATGAAGAGGTTTTTCTCTAAAACTATGAATATATATGACATATAGCTCATTTCAAAAACAATTCAGCATAGTTGTTTCAAAGATCTCTTTCTTATCTGTTTCCCTCTGAATTAACTTCTGTGCATTTAACTTATTAAATAACCCTCTTCTTTTTTATCTACTTTCTTAGGCAACACTATCATTAACTCCCTTCACCTCAAAACTCCCATCTATTTCATTTGCTGTTCTAATACTCAAAATCACTTGTTATCAACAACTTCAAGACTCCGTCCACCCCCAAATTAAAAGAAAACCCTTCCCTTAGAAGAAATACTTAGAGTAGAACGTAACAACGCATATCTAAAAACATATGCCCCACTGTTTTCCTTGAGACTATTGCTTCTGTGGCTGGAAGATCATAGCATGCTCCATTGCTGGACCTGTGGAGTTGTGGCTGGCCATTTCATTGATCAGAATTCTAAAGTCTTTCAGAATTGCTTATCTTTACAATTTAACAAGACCTTCCTCCATTTTTTAAAGCTCTAATTTATGGAAGGTGTTTGGAGGATACCAAGACAAAACAAAAAATGAACCCTTTCTAAAATGTAACTATTTAACAACCTGTGAGTAGTCTGAGGTTTATTATTATCCCCATTTTAAATATGAGTAACCGAGGAAAATGGGAAGTAAGGGACTTAGGCAAAGTCACACAGCTAAAATGTCTAAGGCTAAGGTTAAATTTAAAGTCAAGTGTTTCTGACTCTAGGTTTAACCCTCTGTGCACTGCCCTCCATGTGCTCCAATTGTAATGAACTAAGCACTACCATTTTGAGCTTTGGTTAAGATCAATCAGTAAAAATTTATCATTTTAATTTTTTTCTTTTTTCTGATATATTATTTTCTTTTTTAAAAATTAATCTTTTAATTTATTTATTTTTAGTCTTCAACATTCATTTCCATAAGATTTTGGGTTACAAATTTTCTCCCCTTCTTTCCCCTAGCCCCACTCCAAGACAGCAAGCATACCGAATTCCCCTTCTTCCAATGTATTCTCTCTTATATCCTCCCCCGTTCTCCCCCTAACTTTCTTGTAGGGCAAGATGGATTTCTATACCCCAATGCCTGTATATCTTGTTTTCCAGTTGCATGTAAAAAACCCATTTTAACATTTGTTTTTAAAGCTTTGATTTCCAGATCATTTCCCTTCTTCCCTTCTTCCCTCATCACTCACCGCCACTGGTAAGACAAGCAATTCAATATAGGTTGTACATGTATACTTATGCAAAACATTTCCATAGTAGTGATATTGTGAAAGATTAACTATATCTCCCTTCATTCTATCCCATGCCTTCCACTTACTCTATTTTCTAATTTGACCCTGTCCCTTTTCAAAAGTGTTTGCTTCTAAGTACCCTCTCTCCTAATCTTCCCTCCCTTCTGTCATCCCTCCTCTTATCCCCTTCCCCCCATTTTCCTGTAGGGTAAGATACCCATTTGAGTGTGTATGTTGTTTGCTCCTTAAGCCAAATTCAATGAGAATAAGGTTGACCAATTCCCTTTCACCTTCCTGCTCTTCCCCTGCATTGTAACACTTTTGCCTCTTTTGCCTCCTTCTCCCATTATATTCTTCTCTTACCATTTAATTTTATTTTTTAAATACCATCCCTTCCTATTCAACTGATCCTGTGCCCTCTGTCTATGTATACAGGTACACACATATACACACACTCTCATATATATTTATATACACATACATATACATACATACATACACACTCCCTTCAAATATCCTCATATTGAGAAAAGTCTCATGAGTTACAATTATTATTTTTCCATGTATAAATGTAAATAGTTCAACTTTAGTAAGTTGCTTATGATTTCTTTTTCCTGTTTATTGATTCATTATTCTCTTGTTTCTTGTATTTGAAAGTCAAATTTTCTGTTTGGTTCTTTTTTTTTCATCAAGAATACTTGAAAGTCCTCTATTTCATTGAATGACCATATGTTCCCCTGAAGCATTATACTCACTTTAACTGGGTACATTGTTCTTGGTTTTAGTCCTAGCTCTTTTGACCTCCATAACATCATATTCCAAGCCCTTGGATCCCTTAATATAAAAGCTGCTAGGTCTTGTGTTATCTGGATTGTGTTTCCATAGTACTCAAATTGTTTATTCCTGACAACACGTAGTATTTTCTCCTTGACCTGGGACCTCTTGAATTTGGCTATGGTATTCCTAGGAGTTTTATTTTTGTGATTTTTTTCAAGAGGTAAGGGGTGAATTCTTTAAATTATAAGCCCTCTGGTTCTAGAATATCAGGGAAATTTTCCTTGAGAATTTCTTGAAGATAATTTCTAGGCTCTTTTGTTTGATCATGGCTTTCAGGTTGTCAAATAAATTTTAAATTATCTCTCTTGGATGTATTTTCCAGGTCCATGGCTTTTCCAATAAGATATTTCACATTGCCTTATATATTTTCATTTGTTTGGATCTGTTTTATAGTATCTTGATTTCTCATAAAGTCATTAGCTTCCACTTTCTTCAATCTAATCTTGAAGGAATTATTCTCTTCAGTGAGTTTTTGAAATTCCTTTTCCATCTGGCAAATTTGGCTTTTTAAGACATTCTTCTTCACATTGGCTTTCTGTGCCTCTTTTTCATGTAAATATGTCCATTTTTAATGTGTCATTTCCTTCAATATTTTTGAGGGGTGTCCTTTAGCAAGCTGTTGATTTTCTTTTCATGATTTTCTTGCATCATTCTCATTTTCCTTCCCAATTGTTCCTCCTCTTCTCTCACTTGATTTTTAAAATCCTTCTTGAGCTCCTCCATTGCCTCTAGCCAATTCATATTTTTCTTGGAAGCTTTTGATTCAGGAGTTTTGACTTTGTTGCCTTTTTACGGTTCCATGTTTTGATCCTTTTTGTACCTCCAAAAGGATTATATACTTAGATTTTTCTTCCTCTGCCTGCTCATCTTGCCAGCCAATTAAATGACTTTTGAGCTCTTTGCCATGGTAGGACTCCGCTTCCAAATGGAGAGAGTTGTATTCCGAATTGCTGGGGTTTTTACAGATATTGTCAGAGCTATGAGAAGGGTGCTTTCTCCATAGCCACCACAAGATCTGACATGCTGGCCACATACCCCAGGACCACCACCCAAGAGCATGACCCAGATCCAAGCAGGTCAAAGCAAGAGTGATTACCATCTGAATGGTCATTTGGCCCCCCATATGATCTGCAAGGTAGGAGTTCTGAAGGCAGCCACTTGGCAGCAGCTACCACCACTGGGCCTCTGCCACCTCTCACCCCAGGGGCAGTGTCTGGACTACACTCTTCTGTTACATGATTACAACAGAATTCCCTACTGACTTTTTACTTTGGGTTGAGAAGTCTGGAAACCCCCACAGCTGCTGGTGATTCATTCTTCTTAAGTCTTCTCTGGCCATTCTGTGCCACTAGTTGGGGCCATCCCAGGTCTGGCCCAGTGCATCTAATGCAGGTCTGTGGTCACCTCCAAGCACACTGCAATGGACCCTTCCTGTCTACTGCTGCGCTGACTTCAGCGGGAGATTTGTTCCTCTCTGTCACTTTGTGAGTTATGTAGCTCTAAAATTTGCTTAGAGTCCTATTTTACAGGTATTGGAAGTGGTTGGAGTGAGAGCTGAAGCAAGTTCTTGCTTTGATGCTGCCAGTAGTGATCTTCTAAAAAAATCAATCATTTTTAGATGAATTCAATTTAATTAATTTATTAAGATGTGCCAGGCAAGTGCTAGAAATAAAAGGACAAAAAATAAACTGTACCATTCATTAAATAATAGAATATTATTAGAAGAGATAACATGTGCACATCATAGCATGTTCAAGATAAATATGACTGGAAATACTAGAATTTGGGGGCTTCACATAGAAGCAGATGACTGGGCTTAGTTTGTAAGGAAACTAGGTGTTATAAGAAGCAAGGAGAGGTGAGGCATGGGGAATTGCATATACAAAGGCATGGAGACAGAAGGTGAAGAAACAACAATAGACTGGTTTAAGAGCAATACAGTGCATGGAGGAGAGACCATCTGAATCTGGCAGGGTGAGTTGGAGCCAGGTTTTGAATGGCTTTCAGCACCAAACAGTGAAATTCACACTTGTTCCAAGAGACAGTTGGGAACCACTGAAGTTCTTTAAACAAAGAATAAATATGGCCAGTCTTGTCCTTTGCAGATGTAGTTTTCAATTGGGTGGAGGATTAATTAGAGAGGGGAGGCATTTAAGACCAGGAGAGTAAATAGGATACTAATACAATAATTCAGGTCAGAAACAATGGAGGATTGAATTCCACTGATTGGCATGTGAATAGAGAGAAGAATATGGATGGGTGAGATGTAAAAGAGGAAGAATAAACAGGTGAAAAGTAAAGAATTGGAATTGACTCCAAGTTTGTGAAGATAAATGATTAAAAGAATGGTGGTGCCATTAAGAGAAACAGGGGAATTCAGAAGGGGGATGGGTTCTGCTTTGGATGTGTCTAGTATAAGATTCTCACAGGAAACCTAATTTGAAACACCAAATAGATAGTTAGGTGGTCAAGGACTGGTGATCAAGAGAGCAAATAGGAGTAAATATATAATCAAAATAAAATATTCGACAATTTCATAATAAATTACATGTACCCCATGTAACATGAATAATGTTGTGAACATATTTATTTTTTAAATGCATGTAGAGGCTCTCATAATTTAAAAAAGCAATAAATTTGTTTAACACAATTATTGAATTCATAATTACTTTCTGTTATCACCCACTATGTCAATCATTGTATATAAATTATTATGTTATATATATGTGTATATATATATATATACACACACACACACATATACATACATACACACACATATATACATATGTATATATGTCTTGCGGGAGGTGAAAAATGGATGAATGAGAGGTGTGTGGGGACAAATGGATGAATGAGGGGTGTGCTATATTGTGATGTTAAAAAGTGGTCAGAAACACTGTTTCAAATTATTTCTGAAGCACTAGTCAGATCTGTAAGCCCAGGTCTTTATAATCCACCGTTAAATATTTCAATATAAGATGTTTAGGTTCTAGTAGTATATGTAGCTACATAGGGCTTTGATAATTTTGCAAGAGCTCTCTGGTCTTAAGGAGTAAGCTATGGGCAATGGGAATTTGTTTTGCTTGGTCATGCAGTTATTACTGGTTTTTGTCAGTGTTTGAAGATAGGGTAGAATGGAGAGAGAAAAAATTATCATTGAAAGATTGGGAGAAGTTTTTAAAAACAATTTCAGTAATGACAACAATGTTGTAGTGGGAAAAAAATATTCTGAAAGGCTTTAGAACTCTGATCAATGCAGTGACAAATTTCAATTTCAGAGGATTTCAGTTGAAGAACATAACCTTTCCTGCCAAGAGAACGGATGGACTTACAATGTAGAATGAGACACACATGAGCAGTTGGGAATATATTTTAAGGTACTATGTATAGTTATGATGATGGCTATATTTTTCATTTTAAAGTAATAGCAGAAATGAGAGATAAATGATTGTAAAATGAATACTTTTATGAAAAAGAAAAACAGTTTATTAATTGAAAAATAATTATTTTTTTGAAAAAGAAAAGTATTGACATAATTATTTCCCTCTTCCCCTATTTCATCTCAGTACTGTATCTGCTCTACCATAGTGTCTCAGGAAGATATAGGCTCATGTCCTCTCACATATATTGACTGTAAGACTAGGATCAAGTGACAACTTCTATGAACCTCAAGCAGTTCTCTAAAATTTTTCTACTAGTGTTATTGCTTAAGAATGACTGTTTTAAGCAGGGCTTGATCTTAATTTTTGATAAAAAATTCTTACTTTTAATGAAATCACAATAGCTTGAAAAACAGAAAGTTAGCAGTTATCAATAGCTCTAAATGGGATCTTCAACCTCACTTTCAACATGCATCTGACTGTGGGCAGAAAACAAAATAAAACAAGGTCAGACCAAACTTTGGAGTTCATGTTCCTTAATCTAAGACAATTCCAGAGCTGATTTTGGTACAAGATGGACAATACCAAGTAAGTGCCCACTAGGGTCAAGTCAAAGAGCTCTGTGGCACTAGGTCACTTGTGTGACTTTCCTGTTGTGTCAAGAAGTCTGTTGTATGTTATCTGGATCTACATGTGCTGTGAACAACTAAAGATCTTTATTGCAGAATAAATGCAATGCCAGGTCTGGGGTGACTGGGGTGACTCTGTCACATGGCCATCAGTCTTCTATTTGACACATCTTTTGAGTCTTTCCTATTATTCCTTGGAAACCCTTGTCTGTGGTGATGGGATTCTGGAAGTCAGTGACCATAGGATCCTGGTAGTTAAGGGCCTTAGGCCCCTTACATTTTGCGAAAAGGATTTGTATTAATCATTTTTTATCAGCTTTCCACAGAAATGTGCATTCTCCAAGAAAATGAGTTCACTAAGGTTTATGTCTTCTGACAGACTTTCCTAAAAGGCTAGAAAAGAGATTCATAAATGGTTATCTTTTCAGAGGGTTGTAAAACTGAGTATGGGTATGTGAACCAACTTTCTAACCCAAAGTCTATAATTTCTAGTTTTTGTTTGTTTGTTTAACTACATGAATCCAGAGTTCACTGTTTTTGGAGACTCTCTGAAAACCTCAGGAGTATTCCTAATAAGTGACCCCAAACCTCAACATGAATGTATCAAAAATCCATTGTAAAGGATCTGCACCAAAGAGTCTTCTCTCACATTGCCTCAACCCATGCCTAAGTGAATTATTAGCTGCTGAGTCAGACTTGCTAAAGATGGAAAAAGCTATTATACCATTGTTATCCAACTCCTTGCAAAACATAGACAGGATGATCTTTAGCTAAAGGATGTAACAACTTTAGCAAACTTGTCTTTATGGGATATCAGCTTAATGTAAACACCAGATTTACAGAATGGTAATAACTCCAGAAACCTGCTTTTCAGCTCTGTTGAGTGCCTAGGCATCTCTGTAACACTATCCTGCCAGTTAAAATTAATCTGTGAATATTTGACCATATAAGATTCAAGTGTTTCTAAATTGTTTCTTATAGATCAGTTATAGCTATTTAACACAGATAAAATCTATTTTAATACAGTTAGAAAAATTGGGGGAGCCACAAGAGAGGGAACATTATAATTGTCTTTATGCATCTGCCCTACAGAACCAAAACTCTAGGCTCGTTAGACTTGGCTATAAAGGACAAAACTAGAAGCAATCTTCTTAATAATAGCCTCCATGTCCTAAGTCTCTCACCCCTCCATTTCAACATTTCTCCAGCCACCAAAGTGGTATTCCTAAAATACAGGTCTAATTATGCCATTCTCTTGCTTAATAAACTCCATTGATTTCATATTGACTCTAGGATGAAATATTCTATTTGTAATTTAATGTCCTTCACAACCTTTTTTTTACTTCTCTTCAAATACATTTAAGTCCAGCTAAATTGGTCTTCTTGCTACTCCTCCCCCATGACATTCCATCAGATGGTGATCTCTGTGTTCTTGTTTCTGAGAGATTGTATCATGTTTTTGGGGCAGGGCATGGGCTTAGTTAAGGGTAGGAGGCAGGTTAGATTGGCATTTCCTTAATAACATAAACAAACTACCTCCTACCGATGGAGGCCGGTGGATTCTTTCCAATTTTTATTCTTAGAGAGTTGTCCTGAAGCACTGAGAGTCTAAGCAACTTGACAAGTGGGGAATGGAACCCCTGACTTCAGGACCATTTCTTTAACCACCATGCCAGAATGTCATTAGGTAAGTGTGATAGTACGAACTTTGTAAGTCTTATTGCCATTCCACAATTTGACAGATGAGTAGGAGATCTCCCCAAATTTCTTATCTGAGCATGTCTTTCCCATCAGCCTTCCTTTCTCACTTTGTAAAATGAATCTACTTTTTAAGTTCTTTACTCGCACAAGAACATTTTCTTCTCTGTCAAAAATACCAGCATCTTAAGGTGGTTCCTGGCTCCTGTTTTGGGAAATTGCCAGTTTCTCTTTCTATGGGAAACTCTTGACAGAATGACCTCAGTCTTGACCTTTGCTGCAAAAATAGAATTTTGCTCTCATTATAGTAGGTCAAAAATGTGAGTATGAACATGATTGAAGGGCTATTAAAAATATGCTGAAAATTAAAATTTAAAAGTAATCCCGTTTACTTTTCTCCACTTATGTTGGGATCATAAGATCATAACATTACCAGTCTTTACAATAATTAAATGAAAATATGCTTCTCTTATCCCATAGTCCCATAAGCCTCACTGGGGGTACCTGACACAACTGAATAAAAAAAGAGAACTTACACATTAGCCTCTGCTGGCCCCAAAATGAAATAAACTGCATACATAGGATCATGGATTTAGCAAGGAACCTTAGAAATAATAAGAGTCCAACCTCCTCTATTTTTAGGTGAGGAAACATCACTAAATAGATGATGTGACCTTTTTCATTAGTTTTTTCAGGTATGTGATAACATTTCACCACACAGAAAATGAAAAAGGCACAAATTCATAGGAGTCCATAAACAGATAAAACACAGAAGACATTCCAAAGACACAAAGGAGCTTTTTGACAAATACCCAAATCCCATACAGCACTCAAAGAGCTGATGTGCTTTCCCTAGAAGGAAACTGAATTTAGCTTTTCTATTGGAATATTGAAATAACACTTCAACATTTCCTCGAATTCCTCTTTTCTGTGGAGTCCTATGCAGTTCTGCTCCTCTGCCCCTGCTCTCCAGCATGATGTATCATCCTATGGTTAAGAATTTTCCTGAAAAAAAAAAAAGAATTTTCCTGGAAGATAAAAGTTATTTGGGGACTGTTGCATAAGCCACCTTATTCCTGTGGCGTATTGCTGTTCAGATGACTAATTGTTATAGCAAGGGATGGTGAAGTACAGGTCATTTGTACACTGCTCCATATAATTCCCCTCAGTCCCACCCTGGTCAATAACGGCCTTCCTCATAAACTATTAATCAATTAATCAAATAAACATTATTTTAAGCACCTTCAGTATGTCAACCGTTGTGAGACTCTGCGTGCACAAATACAAAGAATAAAATCTAGGACGCCGGTAAACACATGGGAGAGCACAGGACGACAGATTTTAGCTTTTTCTTGTTGTCAGAACCTAGTAGATCATTGAATAAAGTTATCTCCGTAGTTAAATCCGTCTTAGTACCTTATTCGATTTTATATTTGCATGGAAGAAACATAATTCATTAAAAAAAATTAGCAAACAGTAGAGAGAATGTGTTTCTGATAGAGTGTAAGCTCCATAAGAAGCTCGACATCATCCTCATTGGATCTTTGCGTGCCTAGTACCTAGCACTGTGCTTGGCACTTAGTAGGCACCTAATAAATGTTTATTAATTGAGTGGAACTGTAGTAATAATAAGACCGAGCACTTATATAATGTCTTTTATATTTTCAAAGTGCTTTCTATTATTTCATTTTATTTTCACAACAACCTCAAAATGTAGTTGCTATTATTTTATTTTACAGATGCAGAAACTGAGGCTGAGGGATTAAATTGTTTTCCAAGAGTCACAAGGTTAGTAAGTGTTTGAGGCAGGGATCTAACTCTCTGACTATCTCTGTCTGGAAGTATGGAAATGAAGTTCTGGTGATGGAACATTTATTCACAGTGTGGAAATAGAATATTGATGATGTAGCATTTGATGAAAGATAGTAAAGATTGTGGTCAGAGTGAACTTTGTCTTCTGGGGAAATATTGGTAAAGACCATGAAATGTAGGGATCTGTTGTTGTGTTTGACTTTGAGCAATTGTCCCCTCTCTGGCCCTTGTCATGTATGTAAGGTTTTCACAAAAAATGTTGTTTTGGGTTCATTTCTTTGCTTTTGCAATATATAAAATGTATGAGTATGAGAAAGCATGAGCAGTGAAGATTTAGAAAGAGTTGAGGAGTTGAAGAAAAAAGAGAACTTAAATTAAAGAAGAAAAATTATAGTTGTATTTATAAAGTTTTTGTATTTGTCTTAGAGGATAAATTCAGAAAGAAATAAATCAGAACCAAAATGAGACAGAGTAAAGGAGGGACTTTTAGAAGGGTGTGTAGATTAAGCTTTAGGAGGGCTGATGAGAGAATAAGGGAGGGACTTTTAAAGGGGTAGATAGAATAAGGAATAGAAAAGTAAGGAGAAAGGATAAGGAAGTGATTCTTTAAATTCTCAATTACATTTCAAGACAACTTTTAGCATTCATTTTTAGAAGATTTTAAGTCTCAATTTTTTCTCTCTTGTTCCTTACCCTTTGTACTTCTTAAAATGGCAGGCAATTTGGTATAGGTTATACATGTGCTATCATGTAAAAAATAATCCATATTAGTCACAGTTGTGAGAGAAGAAACAGATGAAAAGTATAAAAAAATAAAGTCAGTGAAAAAAGTATGTTTCACTCTACATTCAGAGTCTATCCATTCTTGTCTTGGACCACTATGTTGCTGAGAAGAACAGAGTCATTTACAGTTGATCATATAATTTCACTGATTCTACATACAATATTTTCCTAGTTCTACTCATTTCACTTTGCATAATTTCATACAAGTCTTTCCAAGTATTTCCTGATATCTGCCTGTTCATCATTTCTTATTGCACAATAGTATTCCATTACAATCACATACCACCACTTGTCAGCTGCAGAGCTGAAGTGGAGGGTTGGAGTAAAATTTATTATACTTAAACTGATACAAAAAAATCTGGAGTAGAAAACATGATCTCAGAGAAAGTTAAAGCTAAAGTAGATTTAATTAAAAGAGAGTAATAGAATTTTTAAATAAAATTACCATAAACATTGAAGCAATAACACCAATAAACCTATATTCACTATATGATGAATATATTGATATATGATGCTATAGCATCCAAATTTTTAAAAGAAAATTTAAGTGAATTACAGTTGGAAATAGATAATAGGGTCTTTAATCTTCTCTTCTCAGAATTAGAAAAATTCGAACCAAAAGATAAGAAAGAAGTCGAAGAAGTGAACAGAATTTAAGATAACTAGGTATAATAACTACATAGAGAGAACTGAATGGGAATACAAAGGAACACACCTTTTTCTCCAGTGGTTTATGGTACCTCTACAAAAACTGGCCATATATTAGTGCCTAAAATTGTTATATAGTTAAAAGCAGGACAGCAGAAGTATTCAAAGTATACTTTTAAGATCACAGTGCAATAAAAATTATATTTGATAAGGAATCAGGGAAACATAGATTAAAAATATCTAATTGGAGACCAAACAATCTAATCTTAAAGAATGAGTTAAAGAACAAATTATAGAAAAAATAAATAACTTCATTAAAGAGAAAGACAAACATGACACAACACATCAAACCTATGGGATAAGTAAAAACAGTAATCAGAGGAAAATTTATATCTCTAAAGGTTGACATCTATAAAATAAAGACCACACCAATGAATTGGATATGCAATTAAAAAATAAACTAGAGGGGGCAGAGCCAAGATGGCGGCATAGAAGCAGCAAAGCACTGCAGCTCCCACACAAACACGCTAAAAACTCATAAGATGGGACTCTAAAACAGATTTTCAAGCTCCAAAATTCTCCAAAAGACAGAAAACACATCTGTTTCTACAGGCAGCTCAACAGGTGGGGCTCTTCGCAGCAGTCTGGGAGCCGTGGCCAAAATCATGGCCTGGCCAGGCCCCAGGGCATCAAGTGGAGTCCAGTCTATAGTAGAGCAGATCACCTGCACTGGAGGCAAAGTAACCATATTTATCATGCCAGAAGAAAAAAAGGCTAAGAGAAAGGTCAGTGGATTTTGCTAAATTTGGGAGAGTGGGTCTGGCCTAACTGCTCCCAGGGCCAGGAAGCAGCGGGAGGAGGCTATGGCAGCAGGAAAAGATGAGAGCGGCAGCGGCCTCCACTGGGCTGCTTCAGCGCCCTCGGCCTACAGATAGCAGGGGGGCTGAGGCGATTGATCAGGGCCAAGGGCTCTTGCATTGAGCAGCCTGGATCTGGATCGTGGTCTTGAGTGGTGGCCCTGGGGTGTGCTTTTAGTGAGCCAAAACTTGGGGAGGGGCTGCAGCACCCTGCTAATAGCTCTGGCAGCTATGAAGGTCCCAGCGATTTGGGACAGAGCTTTCCCCCTCCAGGAAGCAGAGTTCACACAGAGCTAAAAAAGCCAAGCAATTAATACACTGGCCAACATGAGAAAAAGGAAGCAAGCTAGGAACAGAAGTAAAACTCTAGAATCCTTTTTTATGGACAGAAAAGATCAAAGCATGGAGCAGGAGGAAGACAACTCAGTCAGGACCCCCTCACCAAATGCTTCCAAGACACTGGAAGAATGCCTACTAGCTATGGATTGACTTAGAAAGGACTTTGAAAACCAAATAAGAGAAATGGAGGAAAAATTG
>CM053601.1:164811614-164831886 GCA_028646575.1 Pseudocheirus occidentalis
AGAGGGCAAAATAGAACTTGAAAGAATTCACCAATCACCTCTTGAAAAAGATCCCCAAAAGAAAACTCCTAGAAACATTATAGTCAGGTTCCCAGTCCCCAGTTCAAGGAGAAAATATTACAGGCTGCCAAGAGAAAACAATTGGAATACTGTGGAAACACAATTAGGATAACCCAGGATCTGGCAGCTTCTACACTGAGGGATTGAAGGGCCTGCAATATGATATTCCAGAGATTAAGGGAGCTAGAATTAAAACCAAGAATCACCTACCCAGAAAAATTGAGTATAATGTTCTAGGGGAAAATAAGGTCATTCAGTGAGGTGGAAGACTTTCAGATTAGAGAGGAAGAAGATGAACAAGGCAAAAAGGACCTTCCAAAAGAGGAGAAGAGAGTAGGATCAGATGGATTCATAAATTAATTATATAACATACCTTCAAAAGCATTTCCAATATTACATGCATTATTTGTAAAAGTAGCAAGAGAAGATATTGTACCATTTTCCTTCTATGTTATTGATATATTATTGACACATAAACTAGAGAGAGATTCAAAATGGAAAAAGAAAGTTATAGAACAATGCCCCAAAGAACATAGATACAAAAATTGTAAGTAAAATATTAGCAAAATGTCTAAAATAACATAGCATAATGATAAAATAATGTGAACGTTAGTTTATTTTTAGCCAGGGATGGAGAGTTTATTTATTATTAGGAAAACTATAAACTTATGAACCATACTAATAACAAAATCATGTGACTTTATTGATGTAAAAAAGGTCTTTGATGAACTCTTTCTGATTAAAGCACTAAAATAAAAGAATAAATTGGCATTTCTTTAAAATAATTAATGCCAGCAGCAATTATCAAAACTATTTGCTTTTGGTTAGGAAACTGAATAGTGGATCAGTGGAATACGCTAGATACACAAAGCACAGTAATAAATGGCTATAGCAAAGTCCTGTTTAATCAATCCAAAGACTTCTCCTTCTGGAATGAGAACTCTATGTGACAAAAAAAAACTTCTGGAAAAACTGAAAAGTAGTAATGCAGAAACTAAACACAGAACATCCTCTAACACTGTATACCAAGATATGGTCAAAATGGATACGTGATTTAGGTATAAAAGATGACACCATAAGCAAATTAGGAGAACAAAGAATAGTTTACCCATCAAATATATAGGGAAGGAAAGAATTTATGAACAAACAAGAGATAGAAAATATTACTAAATGCAAAATGGATAATTTTGATTACATTGAATTAAAAAAGCTTTTGCACAAACAAAAGAAATGCAGCCAAGATTAGAAGGGCAGAAATATGAAAAAAAATTAAAGCAAATGTTTCTAATAAAAAACTCATTCCTGTAATAAAGAACTGAGTCAAATCTAAAAGAATATGCTGTTCCTCAATTGATCAATGGTTGAAAGATACAAACAGTCAAATTTTAGACAAAGAAATGAAAGTTATCTATAGTCATATAAAAAAGATCAAAATCTATATTGGTTAGGGAAATGCAAATTAAAACAGCTCAGAGGTACCACCTGACTCCTATCAGAATGACTAATATGAGAAAACAGGAAAATGATAAATGTTGGAGAAGATGTGGGAAAATTGGAACACCAATGAATTGTTGGTAGATTTGTGAACTGATCTAAACATTCTGAAGAGCAATTTGGAACTATGCTCAAAGCACTTTGACACTGTGCATTCCCACTGATCCAGCAACACCTAGGTCTGCATCCCAAAGATATAAAAAAGGGAAAAGTACCCACATGTACAAAAATATTTGTAGTAGCTCTTTTTGTGGTGGCTAAGAATTAGAAATTGAGAGGATGTCCAGCAATTGGGGAAACAGCCAAATGAGTTGTGGTATATCAATGTAATGGAATACTTTTGTGCTATAAGAAATGATAAGAAGGTGGATTTCAGAAAAACCTCGAAATACAGGAATTAATGCTGAGTGAAGTGAAAATAAGCAAGAGGACATTGTACATAGCAACAGCAACACTGTGCAATGATCATCTATAACAGATTTAGCTCTTCTCAGCAGTACAACAGTCTCAGACAGTCTCAAAAGACTCATGATGCAAAATGCTATCCAAGCTCAGAGAAAGACTTATGGAGTCCAATTGTAAATCGAAGCATTCTGTTTTCACTTTTTAGTTTTTATCTTTCTTGTTTTTTTCCTTTTTTTTCTGATTCTTGTTCGACAATATGACTAATTTGGAAAATATATTTAATATGATTGTACATGTATAACCCATATCATATTGAATGCTATCTTGGAGAGCAGGGAAAGAAGGGAGGGTTTGTAATCAAAATCTTAGCAAAGCATATGTTAAAAACTATCTTTACATGTAAGTGGAAAAGTACTAATGGGAAAGATAAAGTTACATGTGTATATGTATATATATATGTATATTACATGCATACACATAAAACAGTAAAATAAAATTATTAATGAAATATATGTAAAGTCAAGAGCTACTAATATTTGTAACAGAGATAAACTAGGATCCCTTTCAATAAATTCATGGGTATATCAATTGTCACCAGTTCTATTTGGCAAATTCTTAGAAATTCTGACTATAATGATAAGACAAGAAAAATAAATTAAAGGAATAATCGTAGGTAAAGAAATAAAATCACTACTCATAGATGATATGACAATCTACTTAAAGAGGTCATTTAAAAAAATGACACACTGAACATCTTTAGCAGTTTTGCAGTATATAAAAGAAATCTATACAAATCATCAGTATTTCTAATAATATCAATAAAAGTCAGAAAGAAGAGAGAGAGAAATTTCATTTAAATTTACTACTGAATGCATAAAATGCTTGATTCCTATCTGCAAATACAAAGTACAGGCCAGTTTCCCTGCTTGAAGAAAAAAGATTAAGCAAGAGGATCAAGGCCTCTCTATTCTATAGGTTATCATGGCAATCAATGAAGGATTCAGTTTGAAAACAAAGGAGAAGGTGATCTTAAGGGAAGAGGGGAACTCTCATTTTCTTCTAACTGATTAGACAGTGAAAAACCAAATAGAGAAAAAAAATGGGAGAAGGACCACTGAATACTTAGAGATAAGGATGCAGAATATGAAACTCTTTCTGAAGAAGAGAAAACTCAATCCCTTAAAAAAAGAAGCAACTGCATTTATTCTAAGCAACAATGATATGTATGGCCAACTGATGTCAGGTTAGCACTCGCCCAGTATCAGCCTGAAAGAAATAAAGACAAGTAGTGATGATTGGTTACTTTGCTACAGAGAACTAAAGCAGATATTGGTCAATCTGATAATAACAATAAAGAGGTCTGCTGTCTTCCTAGGGTGTATATTCAAGATATGATTGAAAGCCTCTAAATGCTTATCAAACTTCATGTCTCTTACTGACATCCGGTGATTGATGTGAACACAAAAGATGCTACCAGAATGAGTATAGGAAGTCCTGCCAAAAACAGAAACTGAAGACTTCAGGGGCAAAGGTGGTGTCTTTATTAATGCTGCCAATGATAAATAAAGGCCTTAGAAGAATATAAAAAGAGATGACCTGAAAAGTGAACAACTGGTTAAGAAGATGATATCTGAGAATGGGTTTTGGATTTCTACATCATAACATAAAATGTAGGAATAACAAATTCCTGACCAGGGCACATAACAACAACTAAGCTGTTTGACAGAACTGTTATAAATCTAATCAAAAGGGATTTAAACTAAACAGCATGGGGAGGAAGAAAATGTCTATGACTATATACTATGCTAGTTTTCATAGAGATTAACTATAATGTAGGAAGAAGAATAGTAATAGAGATGTAGAAATATGCAGGAGACAAAAATCCAAGGAAAGCATCAATAAAAAAACCCTTGACCTTAGACGTCTGTACACAACTGTATTGAATATTAGTAACAAGCAAGATGAGCTAGGGGCTAGAGCAAATTAAACTTTATTGAGGTCACTGAGACCTGGATGAGACCCATGACAGCAATGTCTCTGGAAGGGAGCAGCTAATTCAAAAGAAACAATAGAGGCAAAGGGGAGAAGAGGATATAATTATATGTAAAAAAGACATACAATTATTTTCTCTTGTGATGATTCTCAAATCTCCTGATCCAGTAGAGTTGCCTTTCTCTTGAGCAGCTAGGTGACACAATGGATAAAGTTCTAAAGTCAAGACAATTCAGATTCATAAGTTTCAAATCTGGTCTCAGACACTTACTAGCTATGTGACCCTGGGCAAGTCACTTGAGCTTATTTGCCTCAGTTTTCTCATTTATAAAATGGGCTGGACAAGGAAATTGCAAACCACTCTAAATATTTTTGCCAAGAAAGCCCCAAATGGAGTCACAAAGAGTCAGACATGACTAAAAGGGAACTCAAGAACAATAATAATAAAACTTTCTCTTACAGACTCATCCCCAACAGACTCTTGGAAATCTTGAATTGGAGACATTTTAAATTCAACATATCCCAAACTGAACTCATTATTTCTCTCCTCAAATCTTCTACCCTTCTGAACTTTCCTGTTACTATTATTAGTTTTCTAGTTACTCTGGTTCGTAATCTAGGTGTCATCCTTTCTCTCCCTCTCTTTCTCTTTCTCTCCCTTTCTCCCTCCATCCCTCTCTCTCCTCCCCATATTAAGTTAATTGGGAATACTTGTTGATTTTTTATTTTTCTAACATCTCTTGTATCTGCTTTCTTCTTTCCTTTAATGATGTGTCATTCTGATGCAGGCCTTCACAATAGGCTTCTAGTTGATTTGCCTCCCACAAGTCTCTCCTGTCAAATTAATCTTCCTAAGGAGCAGATCTGATCATGTCAGCCCCCTATTCCATAAATTCCAGTTGGCTCCCTATTATCTTCAGAATCAAATGTATAATCTCTGGCCTTATGGATATAATCTAAAATATTTGTCTGCAATTGATAATTTTATGAGCTGCTGGGAAAAATTAGCTTTCTCTCTCCATATGAAACTTTATGAATGTTAAGACCCTTCTAATTCCCCAAATATGGTTTTATGTTCTTTTCTCTCTAGCAACATTGAAATTGGGCCCTTGAAGCCCCTATTATGCTTTATGCCCCATAGTGTCTATGAATGTACTGAATAGGGACTCTGCAAATATTTATAAAATGGGAATAATAGCATTTGTCTCGCATATTTAACATTTGGAGAAGATACAGTAAAATTTGTAAAAGTCTTAATATAATTTAAAGCAAAGAGATGGGGCCCGGGAGCCTCACTATATTGCTGTAAGATGGTACAGACAGTCAATTGTTTTTAGCTTTACTAGGACTCAGAACTACCAAACTCAAGGAACTCACCAACCTTAGGCTACCCAGCAGCAAATATTGTAGACATATTCCACCATACCTCACTAGGTTGAACATGGTTAATCTTCAACTGTTTTTCATATATTATAATTTTGTCTCAAGTAAATATCTAAGTCCCACTCCTCTGGAGACACTCCAATTGTCAATTTCCCTCTCAAAATATGATGACTGGAAACCAATGTAAAATTTCAGAATCTGGGTCATTCTTCCCAGCAAGGGCATCTGTATTATCATCTTTTGTTCTTACATCTATCTTTAGCATGTTTTCCTTGTTTATTATTTTCTCTCTTGTTTTTCCAGTTTATCATTATTCTTTATGGTAGCAACAAATCATACATTTAGGGATGAGTAGAGCCTTCCAATTTATTTAGAACAACACATTCATATCACACATGAAGAAACTGAATTTCAGAGGAGTGAAATTGTCTAAGGTCTCACAGGGTCAGCATTTGAACCTAGGTCTTCTGAATCAACATTCAAAATTTTTTTCTCAGTAAATACCACTGTTGAGAAATATCCATTTTTCATTTGTTTTAACACTCACAGGTGAAGAAATGTTCAAGTTATCATCCTTATTTGGTACATTGGTATACCTTCTGTGTTTGAGAGGTTAAGTGATTTGCATGAGATCACCCAGACTATTATTTCTAGGCAGAATATGAACCTGGGTCTTCCCTTCTCTTTATGACAGCATAATGACAGCATTAGTTGCATTGTCTTTCACATTTCTGAGATTTGAGAGTGACTGGTACCCTGAGACGATGGTAGAATAGAAACCTAATTTTCTTATTCTTAAGGAATAATGTATTAATACATGGATGCATTATCATTTACTGATTTCCAGTATATCATAATTATGACAATTTATTTTCTTTAATAAGTACTCCATGATTTAAATATTTCTTCTTTGTTGCTTCCTCATTCCATCCAAATCACTAAGCAGTCTTGTTGGATTGACAAGAGGCATGTTGGTAAGGACATGATGCATATGGATCATGCATATGCATGACACTCTGCATTGGATATGCATATGACACTGACATTCGTTGGCTAAGATGATTTCTCCTCCAATCCACCCCCCATTACTGGGCTTGACATTCAAATTATAAAACTTGTATCTCTTTCAGGGACTAGCCATTGGCTTTTTGCCTAAGGAAGAGGCATTGATGCTAAGCCTTACCAGTTGCTGGTCACTCCTTTTCTAACTTATTTAATAGTCTTAATTTATCTTCCTTGCCCATTGTTGGTTTTTGATGTGGCAGTCACACACCAAAGTGGAGTTCTTTCTTCATTTGGTTTGTTCTTTCAACTGGTTCTCAGAATTACTGTGATCACACTCTCTCTTTTGCTCTAAACATGACAGTTTTTGCTCTAAACATGAGATATAATGACAAGCAAAGAAGTACTTAGCACCTTGTTTCAGTTCAAGTTTCTTTTAAGCCTTACCCATAATTATTTCTAGTTTTTGTTAAGAAACATAATTTGTGAATCCCACAACCTGTGAACACCCGAACTTGTGAGCTCCTGTTGCTGATGCAACAGGAAAGGGTGGAACAAGGAGGAGCTTAATGACCATATGGGAAAGGGCAGAACTGATAAGAGAACTCTTGTAGTAGCAGAGTTGAGAAGGATAAAACTTGTGGTATCTCAGTACTCTATATTTGTCTGTCCTGTCTGTATTGATTTTTGTTTGTGATACTTCATACAGAAGCCCTGGGACCTTACTAGAAACCCTGAAAGAGGATTTTCTGGTTGTCTCTATACAGAAGTCCTGGAGAAGAGTTTCAGAGGTCCTGGGACATTACTGATGATTTGTGTTGACCTCTTGGACCTTGTTTGTGCATCTGTGTTGATTTGACAGGCAGCTAGTGAATTGATGATGTTACCAGCAATGTTCATGAATGTTATTTTGGCTCTGGTAAGCTTTGTCTTCCCAGAAACAGAAACTTTGAAGGACTTGAGGTGGAGTGGACAAGGAACTGGATGAGGGGTTGAGAGTTGCCTCCCTGTGAATCCAGGTGATGATTGGGTAGATTCAGGTAAGAGCTGGACCTATGGAAGAGGAACCATGGAATTTGAGATCCAGATGAAAAATATCTCTTCTTAGGTACTTAATGCTCACTGAGAAGATGATGATTTACTATGGCCTAGGGGTGGACAACCTTTGACCTTTGTACTTTGTGTCCCTTAAGAAGGCTTGCTCCTTAAGGATGATTGAGTTAAGGACTTACTGAATGATATCTTTTGTTTAAAGTTTCACTTTGGTGAAAACTATGTGGCTGCTTTAGTGATAAGTTGTTATGTCATAACACTGTGAATGCTGTATTTTGGTTTCTGTCAATGTTTGGTCTTAGTTTATTACTGAATAAATAGAGAGTTCACTATACCATGTAATTAGAACCTTGAAGCTGTTCACAGCACTGCACACAGCAGTCCTCTGGAAAGCTGGCTGTGCTTGGCTTTACATCAGGTCAGAATATCAAATATTTCAATAGAAGAAACCAGAAAGGGCCCAAAAGGATATTAATTTAATTTTATTTTTTTTTCAAAATGTACTGATAATTTTTTGGGGAGGATATTGCAGAAACTTTCTAACAACCACTTAAAACAATCCTGTCTGAAAAAAAAGACATTCCCTGATATGTTTTTTTAAAAACTTTTAATATAAAGAAGGGGCATATCACCTTAATCCTAACAGTATGGCACTCATATTCACTATTATGTATAACTAGAGATTTTGCTATTCCATTTAGCTTCTTTTATATTGTAATTGTGTACACTATGTTTCTGACTGATTTTTTTCAACTGGAATATTTTCTACAATTATTTCCATGTTTCTCTGCATTCAATAGCATAGTAGTATTCTAATATATTCATATACTATGATTTGTTCAACCATTCTCAACCCATTTTGTTACCAGTTCATCAACAACTAATGATGTTTAAATCAATCTATCCGTCCATACATCTACATATGTATGTATCTGTCTTTATGCATCTGCCTATCCAACTACTATAAATATTAAAATATATCATTTATAGATCTATCTCTTTTTCTTTTCTTGCCACTGAAAACATAGATGTGTTAATTTCCTACATATTTTAGATATTGGATATTTTTCAATGAATTAAAAATATTTTTGCCATCCTGTTTTTATATTACATTCATTTCCAAATACTTTCCCCATCACCCTTTACTATCCAGAAATCTTTAGCCCTCCTTTAACTACTTTAACTCAGAATTCTGATGCTAGAGAGTTCTGCTAGCCTAAGCCTCCACAATATAAATGATTATAGTCATACATTACTGTGCCCTGGTCCTAGATGTATGTCTAAAAATAATAACAAACAATTAAATTTTCTTTTATCAAGATTATATACATTGTGCTTCATGTTCTCTTCTTTCTTGTGTTATTGTTTTTCAATTATTCAGTCACATCTGATTCTTCGTGATCTCATTGATCAAAGCACACGAGGTTCTTCTTTCCTCTACTACCTACTGAAGTCTTTCCAAGATCATATTTGTTGCTTTCATGACACTATCTATCCATTTTATCCTCTGACATTACCCTTATCCTTTTGCCTTCAAACTTTCCAGCATCAGTGCTTTTTCCAATTAGTCCTATATTCTCATTTTGCAACCAAAATATTCAAGCTTCAGCTTCAATATTTATCCTTCCAATGAATATCCTGAATCAATTTCATTAAGTATTGACTTATTTGATGTCCTTGCTGTACAAGGGACTCTCAAAAGATTTCTCCACTACCACAATTTGAAAACATCAATTCTATGGTGTTCAGCTTTCCTGATAGTGCAACTCTCATGGCCATACACTACTACTAGAAAAATCATAACTTGGAGGATATAGAACATTTCCAGCATGGTGATGTATCTGCTTTTTGTATACTCTTCAGATTTGCCATCACTTTTCTTCCATGGAGCAAGTGTCTTTTAATTTCATGACTACAGTCAACAGTTGCAGTGATTTTTGAGCCCAAGAATTAAAATCTTACATTGTTTCCATTTCCTCTCCCTCTTTTTGCCAGGAAATTATGGGGCCAGTAGCCTTGGTCTTAGCCTTTTTTAATGTTAAGCTTCAAGACAGCTTTTACAGTCTTCTTTTTGTTTTTAACTTCATCAAGAGGTTCTTTAATTCTTCACTTTCTGCTTATATGCCATTGTTGATGTTTTCCCCAGCAACTTTAATGCTGGCTTTTGATTTGTTCAGCCTGGTATTTTGCATAATGTACTTTCTATGTAAATCAAATAAATAAGGTGACAATATAAAGCTTTGTGACCTAATTTTAAACCAATCAATTGTTCCATGTTCAGTTCTAACTGTTGCTTCCTTGGGAGACAAGTAAGATAATCTGATACTCTTATTTCTTCAAGGCGTTGACACATTTTGTTGTAGTCCAGAATAGTCAAAGGTTTTATTGTAGTCAGTGCATAACAAGATTTTTTTTCCTGGAATTCCCTTGTTTTCTCCATAACCCAATGAATGTAAGAAATTTGTTTTCCAGTTCCCTTGCCTCTTTGTATACCATCCTGTACCTCTTTGTACTTTTTCTTTGGCATTGTGTTTCTTTAGGATGAGAGCACAAACTGATTTTATCAATCCAGTGGCCACTGTTGAGGTTTACAAATGTCTAGGAAAATTTAAAAACATTATCTTTTAGGATTTTAAATAGCTCAGCTAGAATCTGATTACCTCCAGCAGCCTTAATGTTAGAAATGCTTCCTGAGGCCCACTTGACTTCATTCTCTAATATATATGGTTCTAGGTCAGTACCCACACCATCATGGTTATCAGTAATGGTAAGATCTTTCTTGTATAGGTCTGTATATTCTTGCCTCCTCTTCTTAATCTTTTCTACCAGTTTTGTATTTTATCATGCCCGTTTTTGCACGAAACATTCCCTTGATATCTTTAATTTTGTTTTCTTTGATTTCTTTGCATTGGTCATTTAAGAAAACATTCTTATCTTGCCATGCTATTATATAGAATTTCATTCGGTTGTGTATATCTTTCCCTTTCCTTCTTCCCTTAGCAATTTTAGAGCCTCAGAAGATTATGATTTTGTTTTCTTTTCTTCTTTTTCCTTTGGATGTTTTTTTTTCTTTTGCTGCCCCCTCTACAATATTGTGAACCTCTGTCCATAGTTCTTTGTATACTCTATCTGTCAGATCAAATCCTTAAAATCCATTCATCATCTCCATTTCATATTCATAATGGATGTTATTTAGGTCATACCTATATGGTCTGGTGAATTTTTCTTGTTTTCTTCAGTTTAAATTTAAATTTTGCAAAATAGAAGCTCATGATTTGAATAATAATTAGCTCCAGGTCTTGTTTTAATGGAATATATAGAGCTTCTCCACCTTTGATTGCAAAGTATATAATTAGTCTGATTTCAATATTGACCATCTGGGGATGTCCATATGTAGATTTGCCTTTTGGGTTGTTGAAAAAGAATTTTTGTTATGATCATTGAGTTATCTTGACATACTTCTATTAGACTCTCCAGTGCATCATTTTGTTCTCCAAGACCAAACTTGCGTATTGTTCAATTATCTTTTAATTTCCTACTTTTGCATTCTAATCCCCTCTGATAAATGTGACATCTTTTTTGGGGGATGGTAGGGGTGGCATTATTTCTACATGTTGTAAGTTTTTTATAGAATTGAGAAACTTTGGCTTCTTTGGTATTAGTGGTTGGATTATAAACTTATATCACCGTGATGCTGAATTGTTTGTCTTGATTCTGATCAGATATTCTGTTCTTTTTAGATTATGCCCCAGAACTGCTTTTCTTACCCTTTTGCTGACAATGATTACTACTCCATTTGTTCTAAGGGATTCCTGCCAAAGTAGTATATGTAATGATCCCGTGAATTAAATTTGCCCATTCCCAACCATTTATGTTCATTGACACCTAAGAAGTCAAAGTTTAATCTTTCTATCTCCTGTCTGACCACATTCAGCTTGCCTTGGTTCATAGATCTTACATTCCAGGTTCCTATGCAACACTGATTTTTGCCTCATCAGACTTCCCTTTAGTCATCAGATATAACGGCAGTTGTGCTTCCTCTTGGCTTTAGCCTACCACTTCATTCTTTCTGGATCTACTTGTAGTTATCCTCTGTTCTTCCCTAGTCATGTATTGGTCACTTTCTGACTTCAGGAGCTTGTTTTTTAGTATTATCCTTTTATTAATTTAATACTGTTGATGGGGTTTTCTTGTAAAAAATACTAGTTTGCCATTTTCTTCTCCAGTGGATCACCTTTTGTCTGACCTTTCTACTAAGACCTGTCCATCTTGGACAACCATGAATGATATAACTCATAGTTTCATTGAGTTATGCATACCTCTCTGCCAAGACAAGGTGATGACATAGGAGAGGAGTTTGTTATTTAGTCATTTTCAGTTCTGTCCAGCTCTTTGTGACCCCTTTTGAATTTTCATTTTTATTTTGTGAAAGATGCCAGAATAGTTTGCCATTTTCTTCCTCCAGCTCACTTTGCATATGAGGAATTGAGGCAAACAGGGTTAAATGACTTGTCCAGGGTCACACCATGAGTTAGTGTCTGATCCTAAATTTCAACTCATTCTTCCTGACCCATGCACTGTTCTCTATCCACTGTACCATCCCTGAATCTGGTGACAACTTTTTCCTATTATCCATTCATTATTTTCTCCCCACCCCATGTGTGACTTTTTAATATTGTAGACAAATAGCTACTTAGAATTTATTGGTGTCCTATAGGAATATTAAACTCAATGTGTCCAAAACAGTACTAGTTCTATTTTTGTCTAATTTCATCTTTAGAATTTACCTATTAATGTTGAGTGTACTCCTATGCTCCCAAGTAACCTAATCTCTCAACTGAAGTATCATTCTTATCTTCCACATAGAACATTCATTATCAAGTTTATCTTCAGAATATCTCTTGAATAGCCTTCCTTTTATCCTCTGACACTATTGATCCACTAGTGTAGACTCTTATCACCTCATTACTAGATTATTATAATAACCCTACTGGTTTATCTCCCCTCTCCCATTCATACTCCCAGCCGAAGTTGTTACATTGATCTTCTTTAAGGACAGATTTGACTACGATACTCCCTATTCAGTGAACTCCAATACATCTCTATTATCTCAAGGATCAAATGTAAATTTTTTTTTCACTTTTAAAACTCTCCCCAACTTGGAAAGCTTTCCAGTTTTCTTAGAAGTTATACTCTTCTATGTAATCTATGATCTAATGACATTGTGATTCTTCATATTCATCTTCTTCACTGAACTATGTGCCTTTTTACTTGGTGTCTGCCATACCTAGAATGCATTCTCTCTTCACGTTTATCTTCTGTATTTCCAAATTTCTTTCAAGAATTTTCTCAAATACTTCTTCCTTCCTTCCTTCCTTTCTTCCTTCCTTCCTTCCTTCCTTCCTTCCTTCCTTCCTTCCTTCCTTCCTTCCTTCCTTCCTTCCTTCCTTCCTTTCTTCCTTCCTTCCTTCCTTCCTTCCTTCCTTCCTTCCTTCCTTCCTTCCTTCCTTCCTTCCTTCCTTCCTTCCTTTCTTCCTTCCTTCCTTCCTTCCTTCCTACTTTTCTTTATTCTTCTTTCCTTCTTCCTTTTCTCCCTCCTTCCCTCCCCTCCCTCCCTCCATCTTTCCCTTCTTTATTCTTTTGTTTTTTAGGCTCATTAGATTCTGTAGATCAGTGAATAGGGCACTGGCCCTGGAGTCAGGAGGACCTGAGTTCAAATCCAGAATCAGACACTAAACACAAAAAACCTAGCTGTGTGACCTTGGGCAAGCCACTAAACCCCAACTGCCCTCTGGAAAAAAAAATAAAGAAAAAGATTCTTCAGATCAAATTTTCTTGTTTATTCAGTATCAGTTAGTTGTAAAAATTACTTCTCCTATGTTTCCAATATATCTGCAATATTTTCCTTAGAATTTCTTGAGTATTAAGATTTTGTGTTTTCCATCATGTTCTTCCAGGAAGCTTATGACTCTCAGATTCTTCTGTGAACACTGTTTTCCAGATAATTAAAAATGCTAGTATCTCATTTGCCCACTATTATGCTTTTGACTTTGTCGTAATATTTTTGGTTACATCATTGTATTTTTGCATTCTGTCTTATCTCTTCTTCATTATATTAGAGAGTCCACTGCTTTGCTAAGCTTTTTACATTATCTTCCATGCTATTTATTCTCTCTTCAAGGTTTTCAAAAAGAGCTTTATTGAAAATGAAATTTTCTTGTTTCAGGGCTTTAATTAGGCCTTCTCAAAACTCTTGTGTTCATTTTTGACATTCCTGGAGCTACTTTGATAGAATGTATAGTTTTTAAATATACTGCTCCATGTTTGAGCTGTGCATCTATGATCTAGAAGAGGCCTGTACAACATATGGCCATGGGCATAAGTGACCCATGGGTGGCATGTTGTGCCAGGCCTGCCCAAGGATATTAGACCTCTTAATCACTGCTTAAAGGGCTGTTGAGCCCTATTGGCTTTGTATTGTCCTGAGGATGACCTGAGACATAGTTACACCTTCTACATTTTTTGCAGACCACCCAAAATTATTTGGTGATGTGAGGCTATGAATTTATATCCTCTGCATATTATTTCATTATAGTTATGGGAATGGAAAAGAGAGAGAGAACAATACAATACATTTCAAAAATAGAACCCAGAAATAATTAGATATGAGATAAAAGTGTCAAAGTGGCAATAAGTTTAGAATGCTTGGAAAATGGTGGTGCCATTCACAAAGATAGAGAAGTGAGTAAATTTCAGGAAAAAAAAACATGTAATATAAACCATCTTAATTCAGGGACTGCATGTTCAATAAAATCCAGGAAGGTTGTCAATAAGGGTATATCCATTGTTTTTGCCTGAGACAAATGCCCTTATGTGACAAAAGAGGAATCTCTATCAATTTATGCCAATTTAAAATACAATGAGCTCACTGACCAGCTCTGTATCATCTCTTGTGATCAAAATGAAGGAACAGATGTAGAGTCAGATGGTTTTAGATATTGGCTGTCTGATGACATGTCTACTAGGACAGGAAGGACATCTAAGTTACCAAGCTGGAATTGAAAATCTCCAGCTAATTATACTCTAAGAACTGTTCTCCCTTCAGGGACATCCAACATGTAAATTTTGACCATAATTAATATTGGAAAGATGGGAATTTAAGAAAAGCTTGAAGTGCCAAACTGCATTAATTGATCTAGTACATTACTTCTACCCATATGGCAGAAATAAATATAGTAGGATAAAAGAATATTTATTTCCAAGTACAATTTAAAATTTTTGGTCAGTTGTCATACCTGATTTTTCTAATGTTAAAAAACAATAGAGATAACTTTCTTTTAGCTAGGGAACCAAGGTTTGCCAAAATTATTATTAAGCAGCAAAGATCTCTATAAATGGAAGAGAAGATACTGATTTAAATTTCTGTTAAAAAAGATAAAGAGGAAGAAAGGAGGAAAAATTGGAATGGGCAAGGAATATTTTTACCAGATTTTGTAGCTGGAGGAATAGTTCATAGTACTAGTGCTGGACTCCTAGCCTGGTCACAGCTGCTAGTAGATTAAAGACCAGTGATGCTCAATACCATTTTGCTATGAGAGGCGTGGTGCTGTCCCCTCTTCATGATTATTTCCCACGATCTCTCCTGTACCAGTTTGGTGGGAAAAAGTTATTTCACTTGTGGGGAAACAAAACCAAAATGGATATTGATGTTCTTTTATTAATAACCTAGAATACCTCCCCACAGGCAGAGATTCTTTTAAATGGAAATTGAACCTTCTTTCTGTGCCTTTGACCAAATGAGTTGATATTTAATTGGGATGGTAATTGCAGGTGCCTGTGGATAAAGAATATTCCTCTTCCATGATTCACTACATTATAAGGAGGGAGCATGGAGAAAGGAGTATGAAGGTTTGGGACTAGAGGAAGACGTCTGCCCTGGGCCAGTTCTAGTTTGGTGGATATAGATGTGGTCTTTCAGGACTCCGTTTCTTCTTTTTTATTAAGTGGCAGAAGAAAGAGTGCCTAGCTCCCTACCTATCACAGAGACATCTAATTGTTATACACAATTTAAAGGACCAAAAATCTGTAAGTCTTTTTTCAGCATCCTGTGGGAAGCTCTACCCTTCTTGAGTTCTGATCCTCTTATCTACCATTCTTGCTACATGCTATGGCCACCTCCTTTTCCAATGATATCTGTCCTCAGTGATTTCTTTCACTCTATTTCTTGCTGATAAATCATCCTTGGCAATATGCTGAAGCCTTTTTTACACCCACTATACTGTTAGGATTAAGAACCCTTAGGGAAAACAGACAGATGTAGAGGGAAAATGGAGTGTTGCTATGCCTGTCTTGAATCATTAAATCATAACTTCCCAGGCTATAAAAGCATCAAGATATCTTCTTGATGCTGGAAATCATTGTTTGGTGTTGGAGTGTGAAATCTGGCACGTGGCTTACAAATGAGCATGGGACTTTTATCAAGTTCATATAAGAAGTAGGCATGGCATACTAGAAAATTAGTGCATGGGCAGGGAGGCATTATAAGGATTATTCAGTTGGACTAGTTCTGAAATGCTATAGGAAAAGAGAGTGTTCAGAGAAAACTTAATTGACCAAAATTAAATTGTTGGCAAGTAGTGAAGTTCTCAGGGGCATATTTGAGGGAGGTTGTATCACTCTCATGTTTACATTGCCCCTTGAGTTCTTTATAATTTAAGTTTTTTTTGAAATTGTTGTTTTATGTGATTCATATCCATATAGCTTTGAATTTGGATTTGTGTAGTGTTCAGCACATGGAGATCATTAGCTTTCCAGGTTCCTCTCTACCTCCTACTCAACTCCAAATGAATCATTCATTCTTGATGCATACATTTTTGTAGTAATTGGATAGGCCACTCATTCAACATTGGATCTTGACAATAAGTACTTTTTTTATCCACTTTACTTTTACAGTGTGGATGGTTAAATAATTATGTTAATATTCAACCATTCATTTTTCTGAAGAGGTCTTATAGTGTTATGGCTTAATGCAGCAACAAATCTGTAATTCCATGTATGTCATCTCTCATCCACAAATATTAACATTTTAAAACATCACTATCAAGCACTTTGAGAAATTAACTAAGTTTTTGTAGCATTTCCTTTTATAGTGTAGCTATGCAAGTTGATCATTCTTTTTGCTTCTTAAAAGGAGAAAGATTTTTAGATTTTAAGATATTCAGAGTATTTGGTACAGAATTTAAATATGATCAAATGAGTTAATGCATATGAAGTATTGTGCAAAGTTTAAAGATGTATATAAATGCTATTATTACTTGCAATAAATAAACATTTATTAATTACCTACTATATACCAGGTACTGTGCTAAGTGGCTAAATGATGGGGATGCTAAAAGAGGCAAAAGAAATAAGAGCACGCACACATACAAACAGTGAACTACATACGTGATGAATAGGAAATGATTAAGAAAGAAGGCAGTAAAATTAAAAGGATATTGGAAAGGCTTCCTGTAAAAGATGACATTTAAATTGACACTTAAAGGAACCCAGGGAGGTCAGTAGGTACAGAGGAGAAAGCACATTTTAGGTGTGGAGGAAAGCCAGAGAAAATTTCCAGAGCCAAGAAATAGACTTGAGGATGTTGTTTGTGAAATAATTAGGCATCCATTGTCATTGAATTGATAACTACATGGTGAGGAATATGGTGTAAGAGACTGGGAAGTTATAAAACTGACTAGGTTATAAATGGCTCAAATTGGCAAACAGAGTATTTTGTATTTGATCTTGGGAGTCACTGGAGTTTATTGAATAGAGGAATGCCATAGTCAGATCTGTGCTTTAGGAAAATCACTTTGTCCTCTGAAGGAATAATGAATTGCAGTGGGGAGAGGTGTAAGGGAGGCAGACCCTCCAAAAGGCTATTTGAATAATGGAGGTTTAAAGTGATGAGGGCCTGTACTAGAGCAGTGGCCTCATCAGAGGAGAAAAGGTGTATTCCAGAGATGTTACCAAGGTGAAATTGACAGGCATTGGTAACAGCATGAATATAGACAATGAGAGATAATGAGGAGTTGAGGAAAACTCTCATTAAATATTGTTTTCTTAGGATTAAAAAAGTACATCCTAAGATGGTTAATATGGCATTTGGAATTGTGCTTAGTACCAAACCAAGTCAACTTTTTAAATCAGCAATTCAGAAATAAATTTCTCAAAAGGCTCAAGACACCATTGTGTTTAAAAATACTTCATTGACATTATATAAATATGAATACTCTGTAAGCATTATCAGGACAATTTTATGTGTCTTATTATATATACATATCCCTCTTTCCAGGTCCCCTTTATGTGTTGTTCCCCTCCATTAGAATATAAACTCATTGAGGGCAGGAACTGTCTTGTTACTTGTAGTTTTATACTCTGCTTTTATCATGATGCTTGACATTAATCAATTTTCTGTCAGTCTAATGCATCTCTGCCTCCTCATCGGAAGAAGGATGACAATCAGTGAGATAGTTTTGACTTACTCAGTGATCAGTGCTAAATAAAGAAGCAATACTTCCATCAAAAAGTCTAGGGTCAATTGCATACCTGTTTCTGAATTCTTAAAATTAGGGGCAGATAGATGTTATGGGACTTCTGAGGAATAAAGATACAATATGTCCCTAAGTAGTATTTTAAAATTGGTTGTAAAGGCCAAGAAAATAATTTCCATGACAAATTATTCAGATCAAAGGATTGCCGTGCTCCTTGAAATCTCTAATAACGTCGATCATGAAATTGCTGACCTTCAAAAGACCATATTTGACGTCATCTGGCACTCCTGAAATAACTCCCTGCTTAGTAGATTTATTGCACAATGCTTTTCCTCCTTCTTCCTCCACAGAAGATCACTGTTGTTTTGTAGGCAGCTGCCCTTTTCCCTTTACAAGGAAAGGAGCATTTTATCACCTGCTGAGTACCATTGTTGAGAAAATAGATATTATCACTCTGCCAATGGCCCATTATAACCATCTTCCTTTTTCATAGTGATCAGAAATAAGATAGATAAAAAAAGGCTATGTGTATTACAAAGGAATGTCTCCAAGAATGCAGGAAAACAGTGAGCCTTTGCTACTTACATGCTGTTATTTTCCTGAGATCCTCAATCTTCCATAGTAACCTTTGAAATCAAAAAAATAAAAATAAATATAATGAACTGGGTTCATTGTTGGAGGGCTTTTAAAAAAATCATGCACTCTAACAAAATCTACTATACAGGAAAGAGCACTGAAATTAAAGCATACCAGAATTTGATACCTTACTGGCATTCTGTATTCTTAATGTAGACAAATTAGACAAATCAAACCATAGGTTAGCAATAGGAGAGAATAAAGTTCAAATCTTAGTAATAATAAAAACCAATCAGATTTCCCAAATGCTTTATAGTTGCAAAGCACCTTCCTTAGAAAATCCTTATGAAATAGGTGGAGAAGGTAATTTAATTACCAGGTGGCACAAATAATCACTTGTTGGGCAGCACACACTTACTCTGGCAGTTGTAACACAATGGGTTGGTTCAGACAGAAGTGCTAAGAAAGTATTGTAGTTTTATATTTATTAATGTGTTCAAGACCTTCTATGCATCAAATTTGCCTCTCTTTATACAGGGAGTGATCTACCAATTAGAACTTGGCTCTAAGCATTCACCTACTGGGTAGTCCCACTTGCTTTGGAACTTGCTATGGTTTCTATAATATTAGTCACATGACCTCAGAATAATGATGATCATTACCAAGTGAAGCTGGCCCACATACTTGAAAGCTATTTACAGTATTTTAGTTAGAGCAAGGAATCAGGAAGTTAAAAAAAACATAAATCTTAATAACAAGAAAATGATGCATATAAAAATGAACATCCACAGCTCAGGGGGCAACTCTACCTTTCTGCAGATATAGGACACAAAATTGGGGGCCATATAGTTTAAGTCCTTCCAGTCAAAATGGAACAACCTGGTTCCCACAGGAAATTTGATTCACATTTTCATAGGCTTGCTCATCAGGTACAAGTGAAGAAACTCTACAGTCAGGGCTTTTGCTCACTCATGGCAAAAGAGTGTGTGGGATGTGGAATCTAGTCTAAACTGAAACTCAGGAGGATTGATGCTTTCCTGTCATGGTTGCATATTCACTGGTCAGAACATCTAGCTTCACCTTACCATACCTAATTTATCATGGAACAAAACGAAGAGAATCTACAATAGGTTGCAGAAAGGAGCTATGTACACAGCAAATCAGGCTGCCCCTTTTAGTACATTCTTAACCACTTTTTCCTGCAATCACTGAATTTTCTGTTCCTTTTTCACTTCTTTCTCTAACACCCAAATATTCACTGCTCTTTTAAGAAAGGCGATGTGATAGGCAAAAAATTAAGGGAATTATGGAAATATTATTCCTATTTTACAGATGAGAAAAACTAAATCTAGAAATAGCTAAGTAATTTGTCTACAGTAAGAATACAGAACGCTAGTAAGGTATCAAATTCTGGTATGCTTTAATTTCAGTGCCCTTTCCTGTATAGTAGATTTTCTTAGAGTGCATGATTGTTTTTAAAAGCCCTCCAACAATGAACCCAATTCATTATACTTATTTTTATTTTTCTGATTTCAAAGATATGGATAATCTCTGAAAATACAGATCACAACCCATCTAGACTTCTTTTTTCCTTACTTCATTCTTTTTTTATCTTAATATTTTTTTAAATTTGTTTTCTTGTTTACATCATTCATTTTCGTTCCATGTTTGAATTATAAATTTTCTCCCCATCTTGCCCCTGTCCCAACCCTAAAACAGTCCCACTGTAAAGCCCCTCCCCTGCTCTGCTCTCTTACTTTCTGGTAGGGCAGGGA
>CM053601.1:164832386-164855936 GCA_028646575.1 Pseudocheirus occidentalis
TCATTAGTTATTATTATTGTTTTTCCATATTGGCATGTAAATGGTTCAACTTTGATAAATTCCTTATGATTTCTTTCCCATGTTTACCTTCTCATGTTTCTTGTGTTTGATTGTCAAATTTTCTGTTCAGTTCTGTTTTTTTCAGCAAGAATGCTTGAAAGTCTTCCACCTCACTGAATGACCATATTTTCTCCTGGAACATTATACTCAATTTTGCTGGGTAGGTGATTCTTGGTTTTAATCCCAGCTCCCTTGATCTCTGGAATATCATATTCCAGGACTTTCAATCCCTCAATGTAGAGGCTTCCAGATCCTGGGTTATCCTAATTGTGTTACCACAGTATTCAAATTGTTTCCTCTTGGAAGCCTGTAATATTTTCTCCTTTAACTGGGGTTTCCGGAAACTGGCTCTAACATTTCTAGGAGTTTTCTTTTGGGGATCTTTTTCAAAAGGTGATCAGTACATTCTTTCAAGTTCTATTTTGCCCTTTGATTTTTAAATATCAGGGCAATTTTCCTTGAGAATCTCTTGAAGGATGCTTTCTAAGTTCTCTTTTTGAGAATGGCTTTCAGGTAGACCAATAATTTTCAAGTTGTCTCTCTTGGATCTATTTTCCAGGTCAGTAGTTTTTTCAAGGAGATATTTCACATAACCTTCTATTTTTTCATTTGTCTATATCTGTTTAATAGTATCTTGGTTTCTGTTAAAGTCATTTGCTTCCATTTGCTCCACTCTAATTTTGAAGGAATTATTCTCTTCAGAATGCTTTTGAGACTCCTTTTCCATCTGACAAACTCGACTTTTTAAGGCATTCTTCTCCTCATTGACTTTTTGGGCCTCTTTTGCCATCTGAGTTTATCTGTTTTTAGGGTATTATTCTCTTCAGTCAGGTTGTTGACTTTTTCTTGCATCGTTCTCATTTCTCTTCCCAATTTTTCCTCCACTTATCTTATTTGTTTTTCAAAGTCCTTTTCCAGTTGATCTATTGCTTGTAGGCAATCTTCATGTATCTTGCAAGCATTTGGTGTTTGAGTTCTGACTGTGGTGTCTTCCTCCCACTCCATACCTCGATCCTTTTTGTCCCCCCCAAAAGGATTCTAGAGTTTGATTACTGTTCTTACTTTGCTTGCTTCTCCTCATATTGGCCAGTCAATTAATTGCTTGATGTTTTAGCTCTGCAGAAATCTACTTCCACAGGGGAAAGCTCTGTTCCAAATTGCTGGGGTTTTCACAGCTGCTGGAGCTCTAATGTGGGTGCTGCAGCCCCCACCAGCTTTAGCTCACTGGGAAATACACCCCAGTACCACCACCCAGGACCACAATCTGGATCCAGGTTGCTCAACACAAGAGCCCTTGGCCTTTGATCTATTGCTTTTGTCCCCCTGCTATGCACAGGCCAGGAGCTCTGAGGCAGCTGGGTTGGGCTGCTTCCTTGCCCTGGGGGCAGTTCAGCCAGACTGCTTTCCCCCTCCCCCCAATTTAGCTTGAATTCCACTGACCTTTCTCTTAGCCTTATTTTTCCTGGCTTGCTAAATGTGGAGATTGTCACAGGTGCTGACAATCCTCTCTCCTGTAGACTCCAGCTGCAGCTTTTCCCCGACCACCCTGGGAACAGGCAGCATTTCAAGCTGGGCAGGCCTTGGCTCCCACACTGTGGTGATGAGCCCCTCCTGCCGAGCTGCCTTCAGCAAGAGATGTGTTTTCTGTATTTTTGTGGGTTTTGGAACCCTAAAATTTGTTTAGAGTTGTATTTTATGGGTATTTAAGGTGGCTGTGTAGGAGCTGCGAAGCTTTGCTGCTTCTTCACTGCCATTTTTGCTCCACTCCTCATGGGTGGGTTCTGATGATCAAATAGCAAATTGAATGCCAACAGCTTTGTAGACCATAAAGCACTGACTCAATATTACTTTATTTTTTTGATTTTTGTAATTCTTTCTCCTTAGTCTTAGGGGATGGGTGAATGGCGAAAGATATGTAGTGGAAGATTTGGATGGAAATTCTGCCTCTGAAAAATATTGGCTTTGTGATCCTGGCTAAGTCACTTAATTCTCTATGCTTTCGGTAGCTCTTTAAGACTATGAATTGTAGAGAAGGTGCTGAGGTATAACTGGTGGTCATCTAGACCAGTTGAATCATAAGTCTTGTCCCTATCTCTATGCCTAGAGTCAAGGAAAATAGGTTCTTATGTCAAGAGGAGATCTGAGAGAGAATTTTAGCATGGCCTCCTGTTTTTAACATAAGGAAACTGAGACCACAAAGTTTTAATTGACTTACTCAAATTCACCCAGCTACTTAGTGGCAGAAGCAGAGTGAAAATTGAGTTCTTCTTGCTACTAGAACAGTCACCATTTTTCTATTCCCTCCTGTCATATTAGATAATTAGATTGTATGCAACAATAGAAGAAAGAATTTGGAGAATCATTTTATAAAAGAGATGATCAGGAAATCTTAGATTGAAAAAGATAAATAAAACAAACAGAATAAAAAGACTTAAGTTATAAAATGGGTAATTAAAAGTAAAGGGAAATTTGTTGACATAAATTACTATATGTTGTAATGGAATATTTAGGGAAAATAATTACAGAACACCTTCTCTGAAAGATCAGAAAAAATACATGTTTTTCCTTTTTGGACTGGTTTGAGGAAGGTAACATAATCATAGAATTCCAGAGCTGCAAAGGATGGCAGAAATCAAGTCCAACTCCGATCTGAATCTGGATCAATTCAATAATATCTTTTTAAAAATGGTTTTATTTCTTCTTTTTTCCTTTTTGATTTTTGGAGGGGCAATTGGGGTTTAAGTGACTTGCCCAATATCACACAGCTAGTAAGTGTTAAGTGTCTGAGGCTGGATTTGAACTCAGGTCCTGCTGACTCCAGGGCCGGTGCTTTACTCACTGTGCCACCTAGCCACCCCAATTTAATAATATCTTAGAAACAGTAGGCACCTATTTCCCATTTGATGGTTTCTCACAAGAGGGTACCCACTACCTCCAGAAGCTAACCATTCTACTTTGGGATAGCTATAATTCTGGGCAGCTAAGTGGTACAGTGAATCAAGTGTTGGGATTGGAGTCAGGAGAATCTGAGTTCAAATCTGGCCTCAGACACTAAGTATATGATACTAGATAAGTCATTTAACCCTGTTAGCCTCAGTTTCCTTATCTGTAAAATGAGTTAGAGAAGGAAATGGAAAACACTCCAGTTTCTTTGCCAAGAAAAGCTCAAAAGTGGTCATGAAGAGTGAGACAATACTTAAATGACTGAACAGCAACAACAACAAATAACAATAAATTCCCCCCTTATATCATCCTCTTTACAACTTCTACCAATTTCTGCTCTTTAAGATCAAGCAGACCAAACCTAATGCTTCTTACACAAATGTAAGAGCCCTGAAAATACTTGAAGACAGACATAGCATTTTATCCCTCCCCCAGTCATCTCTTCCCTAGGCTAAGCATTCCCAGTTTCCTTAAGGATGGGGCATGGTCTCCATATTGGTATTTCAATGTTTAATTTGTTCTAAATACCCTTTGAAGGAAAAGGGATCGTCTAACTGAACTTTCAGTGTCTTATCTCACCCTATTCTATGGTGGAAAATATACTGGCAGAATGTAAGCTGTCTTCCTAAGAACCTAGCTCTTGAATCAAAACATATTTGTTTCTAGCAAATGGCCAATTCTAGTATTTCATCAGATTTGGAGTTCAAGGATTTCCTATAATAACAGGAAATAATCTGTCTTCTACATGCTAATGCTGCTAAGCTACCTTATCCCCTCACTTAATTTGTGCCATTAGGTAAATAGTTTGATCTTTTGGTCTCTCAGATTCCTCCTCTGTGAAGGAGAATAATTAAACCCAACCTAAATACCTTATGACATTGTTTGTAAGCAATGACTGTGAGAATTCTTTGGAAAGTTTTGATTTGGGTTGTTTGGTATATATTTTTTTATTTTATTAATATAGGACAATCTTGACAAGAAAACTCCCAAGAGCGGAGATTGGTGACTGAACTGACTTTCAGAGTTGCTTGTAGGACTAAGAGACTGAGGGACTTGCCAAGGGTCATAGTCAGTCTGGGTCAGAGATAGAGTTTGAACTCTGAACTCTGACTCTGGGGTTGATTCTTTAGCCACTTGAGCATGCTGCCTATTTTAAAAGTTAGCCTGAAGTTGAAAACCATTGAAAGGCTTGTCATCATCACTGTGCTGATGTTTGACACTCCATGCTGAGGAAAGTGAGTGACCCAGGAAAGGAGCTGATATGAGGTCATTTCTCTATTGTAGTGATCAAGGTCCTATAGAGACAGCAGAAGCAGAAAGATGTTTCTCGAAAGAATGGATGGTGAGCATGTAATCTAGAATGATGTCAGCCTGACTGTAGGGGTGGCCAGAGGTGTCTACAAATCAGCCAGATCACTTAGGGCTGAATCATTCCTCATAGTGGTAGGGCAGGGAGAGGGCTGGAGCACAGACCCAGTCATAATTCTTGTCTTTATTTGAAAAATGAAATCTTCAGTGAAAAGTCATTGGAGAACAGGAGTAAAAGAAAATCAGGGAGATAGGCTTGCATCTGCGGTGTTGTCTTAGAATTAATCCCAGAGAACAAGCTCTGAAGGGTCTGATGGAAAAGCACAGTCCTAAAAACAGCTGACATCCTGAAAAAACAAAGGAGAAGACAGGAAAGTATCAGCAAATGGAGAAGAGTTGTAGGCTTGAATACTCAATTCAAATTAAAATATGTACTTCTTTATTCTTGAAGGCTCTGATTTTTCAGACTCCTCCAGAAGACAATAGGTTAGCTCTTTCCATATACCATCTTCTTAACTGTGATCACCTACAAAAGGATGGAAAAGAAATGGAATAAACAGTTATATAATACCTACTATGTGCCAGGTACCATAAAAGCTAAGTGCTTTTTCAAATATTACATTTGATCCTCATAATAATCCTGAAGGGTAGGTACTAATGTTATTCCCATTTTACAGCTGAGGAAACTGAGGCAAACAGAGGATAAATTACTTCCCCAGGGTCACCCAGCTAATATATGTCTGAGGGCACAGATAGATATGCAGTACAGAGCTAGTTTCAGTTCTCCAAATGAACTTCAGGTGCTTTGAGGAGACAGAAAATCTGGCAATTGTTAAAATGTTTTTGAACCAATAATATTCTCTTTCACAGTTATGTCTTATTGGTTGGTTGTTGTCTTTTGTTCTTGAAGAGGGCCAAAATGGGATCATTATGTGAGAGTCATGTGTCAATGTATCTGACTGTGGCTCATCAGATCAATATGAACTCGGAATGCTCTATCACAGGTTGGGCAGAAATAGTCCATGTGAACATTTGGGGGTGGATTCTCTAAATCTTCACATCCTGACTTTCCTTTGACCTGTTTCAATTCTGCTTTGCTCATAGAGGACAGCACCTTCTCTGACGAGGGCATGCCATACTAAGTGGTCCTGTGCAAGCGTCTACCATGTCACACAATCAATTCCAAAGTTCTTAAGAGAGATCTTGAAAGTGTCTTTGTATCACTTCTTATGACCACCATGTGAATGTTTGCCTTGTATGAGTTCTCCACAAAACAGTCTTTTCAGCAAATGTACATTTTGCATTTGAGCAATGTGGCCAGCCTAATGGAGTTGCATTCTCTGAAGCAGAGTTTGAATGTTTGATAGTTTAGTATGAGTAAGGATTTCAATGTCTAGAATCTTCCTGAGACAGTTCAAATGGAAGCAATTCAGTTTCCTGGCATGGCTCCAATAGACTCTCCAGGTTTTATGGGCATTCAACAATGAGGCCAATACAATGGCTCTGTACACCTTCAGTTTGTTAGTTAATCTAATACCTCTTCTTTCCCATACTTTCCTTCAGAGCCTACCAAATACTGCAATAGTTCTTGCAATGCATGTGTCAACCTCATTATTGACATATACATCTTTGAAAAGTATATGGCCAAGGTAAGTGAACTTGTCCACAGCATTCAAAACTTCTCCTTTTGCTGTACTTGATGGTTAAACATATGGATGGTATGGCAGTTTCTGATGGAGCACCTTTGTTTTCTTGGTATTAATTGTTAGGTCAAAATTAGCATAAGCAGCAGAGAAATGATCCATACTTTGTTGCATCTCCACTTTAGAGGTTGCACAACAACTCCATGAGAAATGCCAGTAGCAGAACAGAGGTCTGTTCACAACATTTGTGGATCTGAGCAAGGCCTTTGATACTGTGATCATGAGGGCTTAGGGAAAATATGTCAAAATTTGGTTGTCCAAAGAAGTTCATCATCATTGTATGTCAATTTCATGACAGCATGCTTCCTAGAGTTCTAGATAATGAACAACACTCTTATGCCTTCCTAGTCACCAATGAAGTGAAACAACTATGTGTGCTTTCTCCCATGCTTTTTAGAATGATTTTTTCAGCTATGTTATCAAATGCTTTCAATAAGGATGAATATGGCATCAAGGTCAGCTACTTCACTGATCGTAAATTCTTCAACTTGAAAAGGCTACAAGCCAAGACCAAAGTAGAGGGAGTGTTGGTGCATGATTTTCTATTTGCGGATATGTCACATATATATATGTAGACCCCAAACTATCTTTTGGACATGATCCAAGTTCGTAGATTTACCAGCAACTTTTAGGAAGAAAGAAGTATGTGGTGGAAATGACCCTGGGTTTGAAAAAGTTAGAAATCTGATTCTAGAATCTGAAAACATAAATTAGAATCTTGACTCTGCCAATTAGTGTCTGTGTGCCCAGGTCCAAGTTATATTTAAGGAAACTAAGATATCATCCATCAAATGAAGACCTTACAGTAGGTCAAGAGATCTTAATCTGTGGTCCATTAACTTTCTTTCTTATTAATATTCACTTTTAAAAGTTTTGAGTTTCCAACTCTCTTCCTCCCTATAGCTCCTCCCCCATCCATTGAGGATCAAGTAACATGATATCAATTATACATATGAAGTCATGCAAAACATAAATCCCTATTTGACATTCTGCAGAAAAGAAAAAGAAAACACAAGAAAAATGATAAATGTGAAGAAAAAGGTCTGCTTTATCTTGCACTAAATGTTCATCAGTTTTCTCTCTCAAGGGGGATAAGAACTTTTATCATGAGTCCTCTGAAATCATCTTAGATCATCTTCTTGAAGAGAAGCTAATTCTTTCACAGTTTATCATTATATAATATTGCTGTTATTTTGTAAAATGTTCTCCTAGTCTTACTCACTTCACTCTGCATCAGTTCATATATATATCTTTCCAGTTTTTTCCTGCTTATACCTTATAAAACAATAGTGTTACATGAAAATTATATGTCACAACTTTGTTCAACCAATCCCAGTTGATGGGAATCTCCTTAACTTCCAATCCTTCGCCATCACAAAAAAGAAGTGGTATAAATATTTTTGTACATATAAGTCCTTTTAATATTTCCTTGATCTCTTTTGGATATAGTAAGAGTACTGCTCAGTCAAAGGGTAAGTATAGTTTCATAGCCAGCATAGTTCCAAAATATTTTCCAGAATGGTTTAACCAGTCCACAACTCCACCAACAGTGCATCAGTGTTCCAATTTTTCAACATTTTCTCTGGCATTCATTATTTTCCTTTTCTGTCATGTTAGCCAATTTGATAGGTATAAGGCAATTTCTCAGAGTTGCTTAAATTTACATCTCTCTAATCAATAATGATTTAGAGCATTTTTTCCCATATGACTATAAATAGTTTTAGTTCAGAAAACTGCCTGTTCGCATCCTTTGACCATTTATCAGTTAGGGAATGGTTCCTATTTTTATACAGGATATTTAAGTGTATGCACATACATATATGTAGTATATCTCAATATATATGAGAACTGAGGTTTTCATCAGAAAAACTTGCTATAAAAATTCCCCTCAATTTTCTGTTTTCCTTCTAATTTTGCATGCATTGTTTTTGTCTGTGCAAAAGCTTTTTATTTATATGTAATCAAAATTATTCATTATAATTTTCATGATTCTCTCTAACTCTTGTTTGGTCACAAGCTCTTTCCTTTTTCACAGAACTTAGAGGTACATTTTCTGTGCTTCCACAGTTGCTTATGATATCACTCTATTGTCTAAATCATTTATCCATTTTGACCTTATCTTGGTGTATAGTGGGAGATGTTAGCCTATGCCTAGTTTCTTCCAAACTGCTTTCCAATTTTCCTGGGAAATTTTGTGAAATGATTTCTTTTCCCCAAAGCTTGTATCTTAGGGTTTATCAAATGCTAAAGTATGGTGGTCATTTACTACTGAGTATTGTCTACCTAATCTATACTCCTGATGCACAACTCAAAGTCTTAGTGAGGACCAGATTGTTGTGATGATTACTACTTTGAAATATAGTTTGAAATCTATTACTGCAAGTTTACTCTCCTTTATATATATATATATATATATATATATATATATATATATTTCACCAATTCCTTTGCTGTTTCTGACCTTTTGTTCTTCCAGATGAACTTTGTTGTTATTTTTCTAGCTTTGAAAAATAATTCTTTGCTAGTTTAATTGGTATGGCACTGAATAAGCAAATTAACAGATGTAATTATCATTTTTATTACATTGGCTTGACCTGCCCATCTGCAATTACAATTTCTCCATTTGTTCAACTTTGTCTTTATTCATTTGAAAAGTATTTTTCAATTGTGTTCCTATGATTCCTGGATTTGTCTCGGTAGGTAGATTCCTAAGTGTTTTATACTGTCTGCATTTATGTTATTTTATTTTTTAAACAGCATTTAATTTCCTCCAATCACATGCAAAGATAGACCTCAACATTCATTTCCAACAGTAGTTTGAGTTCCAAACCTTTTCTCCCTCCCTCCTCTTCTCCCTTTCCCTAAAACGGCAAGTAATATGACATATATTATATATGTATCATCATATTAAACATATTTCCACATTAGTCATACTGTGAAAGAAGAAATAGAACAAAAGAGAAAAGCCACAAAAATAAAAAACAAAACAAGTGACAATAGTACACTTTAATTTGCATCCAGATTCCATAGTTCTTTCTGTGGATGTGGATAGCATTTTTCATTATGAGCCTTTGTAATTGTCTTGGACTATTGTATTGCTGAGAAGACCTAAGTTTATCAAAGCAGATCGTTGCTCAACTTTGTTCTTGCTGTGTACAATCTTCTGTTTCTTCACACTTCGCTCAGCATCAGTTCATGTAAGTCTTTCCAGTTGTTTTTTTTTTCCCTGAAATCAGCTTGCTCATCATTTCTTAGAGAACAATAGTATGCCATTACATTTATATACAACAATTTGTTCATCCATTCCCCAATTGATGTATATCCCTTCAATTTCCAATTCTTTGCCCAAACAAAAAGAACTGCTATAAATATAAATTCATGTCTGTCCTTTTCCATTTTTTTATGATCTCTTTGGAATATAGACCTAGTAATGGCATTACTGAATCAAAGAGTATGAACAATTTTAAAATCCTTTGGTCATAGTTCCAACCATTCTCCATTCTTCCAACCATATATCTTTCCATTATCCAGAATGGCTGGATCAGTCCACAACTCCAACAACGCATTAGTCTTTCAATTTTCGCACATCTCCAAAATTTATCATTTTCCTTTTGTCATATTCACCAACCTGATAAGTGTGAGGTGGTACATCAGAGCAATTTTAATTTGCATTTCTCTAATCAATGACTTATTTTATATGACTATAAATAGCTATAATTTCTTCATCTGCAAACTGCCTGTGTATATCCTTTGGTCATTTATCAGTTGGAGTTCTTTTAAATGGAATTTCTCTTTCTATCTCTTCCTGCTAGACTTTGTTGGTAAAATATAGGAATGCTGATGTTAGTTTATATCTGTGACTTTGATAAAGTTGTTAATTGCTTTAAATAGTTTTTTAGTTGATTCTCCATGATTTTCTAAATATACCAACATTTTGTCTGCAAATCATTATCAGTTTTTTGTTTTCTCGTTGTCTAATTTTATCCCTTCAATTTCTTTTTATTATCCTTTTGTTATATCTAGTGCTTCCACTTTTGTTAATCTGGGCAATTTGGGGTTATGTAAATATTTATCTGTTTCATTTAGTTTAACTGGCAGAGAACTGAACAAAAACAATTCCTAGGAATTGCTTTAATTTAATATTTATTGGTCATGCGCTCACCATTTAAAAAAATTGATACGGATAATTTGACTTCTTTCTTTTTAAAAATAAAATTAACCAATGATTTGTCTATCTTTTTGTAAAACCAGTTTCTAGTTTAATTTATTAGTTCAAAGGTCTTTTAACTCTCAATTTTATTAATCTAATTTAAATCTCTAGATTTTTATTTTGATATTTAATTGGGAATTTTTAATTTGCTTGTTTTCTGGAGTTTTCTTTTTTAAGTTACATGCTCAACTCATTGATCTGTTCTTCCTTTCTTTTGTTGATGTAGATGTTTAGACATACTAATTTCCCCCTTAAATCCTGCTTTGACTTCATCACACAAATTTTGGTAGGTTGTCTCATTAGGTTGTCTCATTGTTATTATCTTTAATTGAGTTGTTGATTGCTTCTATGATTTGTTTTTTCAACTGCTCATTCTTTAGCATTAGATTATTTAGTTTTCAGTTAATTTTATTCTATAAATACACTGCACTTTATTGAATATCTGTTATTTTATTATGATATGAAAAGGGTACATTTAATATTTCTACTATTTGCATTTGTTTGTGAGGTTTTTATACCATAATGCATGGTCAATTTTTATGAAAGTGTCCAGTACAGTGGAGGGAAGGGTTGATTCTTTTCTATTCTCACACTTTTCTCTAAAGATCTATCATATCTGATGTTTCTAAAATTCTATTCAGTTCCTTAACTTCTTTTCTATTTATTTTATAGTTAATTTCACCTAGCTCTGAGAAGGGAAAATTGAGCTTCCTATGAGCATAGTTTTAGTATTTACTCCTGTAACTCTTAACCTTTTCTTTAAGAATTTTGATGCTATGCCTGTTGGTGCATATATGTTTAGTATATATATTACTTTATTGTCTATTATACCTTTTAGCAAGATGTAGTTTCCTTACATATCTCTTTTAATTATGTCTGTTTTCTCTTTTGCTTTGTCTGAGATTGTGATTGCTGCTCTCCCTTTTTTTCTTCAGTTGAAGCATAATAGATTTTGATCCAGTCTCTTACTTGGCCTCCCTGTGTATCTCTCTGCTTCAAGTGTGGTTCTTGTAAACAATGTATCATTGCGTTCTTGTTTCTAACTTATTCTTCTATGTGCTTCCATTTAATGAGTAAATCCATCCCATTCACATTCATAGTTATAATAACTGCCATTTCTCTCTATCCTGTTTTCTTCTGTTAAGGCTTCTCTCTTTCTTTTTACCCTGTCCCTCCTCAAAAGTCTATTTTGCTTCTGACCTTTTATCTGGCCTCCTTTTTATTTTGCCACCTTTCTTTTATCTTTTTTCACTCTTACTTCTTATTGCGTTAGGATAATTTCCCTACAAAATTAAGTGTGTATACATCCATACACATATAGGTAAAGTATACATATATGTAAAAATACACACATGTATAAAAATTCTCATTCTTCCTCTGTTCTCTCCCTTCTCCTAGTGCATCATTCTTTCTTATCCCTTCATTTTTTAGATTATCCCAACATACAGACAGTCCTCATTTTCCATAAATTTGCATTATGCAAATTCAACATTATGTAAAGAATTCTGAAAGAAATCTGCATTCCAAAAAAACTTACAATAATTCCTTACACAAAGCAGACACTGTATGTTAAAATGCTGTAGAATGTGAGGGCAGCGTAAATGGTGGTAGGAAGCTGAGAAGTCTTTCTAAGTCATTCCCCACATTTCTGCAGACAGTGGGTGAAACGGTGCTGTTCCCTGTGTCCAACACTAATCCTTATATTTTTATCATGGTTGGGGCAAATGTGCTCTTGAGGGGAAAAGTGCACCATTTCATAAGTGTAAGCCAATAGACATGGAAATAAAAATAGAAATAATTAGAAAATATGAAGCAAAAAAGAAATTGTAATTGATAGCATGTCAGCTTAGTCTTACTATGTTATCTGTGAATACCATAGTGAAGGATGCTGCCTGCATGAAAAAGTATGCATAAAGCAGGGCTTGCAAGAAGTTGACTTATCTGTTGAAACAAAAAGAATGCTATTCTAGAGATGGAGAAACTATTAAACTATGTGAGTAGAAAACCAGACTCTGAAGATTTCTTTAAGCTTGATGACAATTCAAGCCAAAGCTCAAAGCCTCTTTGAAGATTTAAAAGTAAAGTTCCCTTAAGGAATACAGGTATTTACAGCAAGTAGTGGTTAGTTTACATGATTTAAAAATCATGCAGGATTTCATAATGTACAAGTTTCTGGAGAGGTTGCTATATAGATATTGAAAACAAAGAAGTTCACAGAGTTCCTCCAAAAATAATAGATAAATGTCACTACTTGCTGGAACAAATCTTGATGTAGATAAAACCAGTCTATTTTTATCAAAAAACTCCATCTTGAACTTACATCTGGATGGAGGAAAAAACTATGCTGGGGAATAAAGCTTCAAAATATAGAGTTTATTCTGCTTTGGAGGGAATGCATCTGGGACTTAAAAATTAAAATTGTTCTTGTGCTCCACACAGAAAGTTCCAGAGCACTGAAAGAAATCATCAAGACAACACTACCTGTGCTTTATTTCACTGACCCTAAGGCATAGTAAACCTTTATCATCTTTGAACAATGGTTTATGCACTGATTCATTCCTGAAGTCAAGAAGTTTTATAATAATGGAATTCCTTTCAAGATTCTACTTGTTTTGGATAATGCCCCAGGTCACCCTCCCCATGTGGATGATTTTAATGAAAATATTAAAGTGGTCTAAATTCCCCCTTACACTACCTCATTATTATAACCCAGCAATTGTGAATTTTGAGGCATATTATTTATACCCTACATTTTGTCCAGTCAGTTGCAGCTTTGGATGAACTTGATCATGATATTAGGGATTTTATCTTGAGAACTTTGTAGAAGTCCTATATTTTCCATACAATCTGTAATATTGCTAAGGCATGGTAAGTTCTAATAAACATGTATGAAGAGAGTTTAGAAAAAAAAAGTATGCCTGCAGTTCATTCCTGATTTTTGTTGATTTGCCAAAAATGAAACATTTGAAGAGGTAACAATATTGTAAAATTAGCACAAGAACTGGAGTTGGAAGTGGATGAGAATGACTTGGAGGAGTTGATTGAGTCTCATGGAATTTTCGTTAGTTGCAAAAATCGTGGAATAAGAAAGGGAAGCTTCAGACCCAGAGGGTGAATCAAAAAGATTCACAATGAAACAGTTGGCAGAAACATTTCATCATTTAAGTATTTTTCCCCTTTTACTTAAAAGATGTATCCAGACACTTCAAGACTTTTAAACATTCAAAGACTAGTGGGGAATACTATTGCTCGCTGTTGTCAGATATACAAGGAAAAAAGAGATTCGCTGTATAAACACCTCTCAATAACTTCATAAAAAAAAATTGTGTAGCCAACTGCCAGTGATAGGTGCAGTGGTTGGGGAAGGGGCAACACAACAGTACCATACACTGGTGTTAACTATACCATATAGCACTATGCATACTTTATCATTGACTTTACCTTTCATTTCATAATTATGTTTATTATAATGTTACAATATTAAATATGTCTCCATTTTAGTATATTCTGTGACTTGCATGAAAGTATTATTTTATGTATGCCTATGTTATATAGGCCAAGTAAAGTGAGCAGGGAAGGGAAAATTCTCATTTTGTAAGAATCATCTTATGTAGAATTCTCCAGAATAGTCCATTTGTGTAAAGTGAGAACTGTCTAATTTACTCATGCTCACGTCCTCTATGTAGACTTTTTTTTTTAACTGCCCCCAAAATGATCAAATTGTTAGGAGTTAAATATGCTCTCTTCATATATATATATATACCTTCCAGAATATCATTTTCCTACCCCTTCCCTCCTTTAATGTAGTGGCTGCTAAATCTTGTGTGATCCTGATTGTTGCTCAATAGTATTCACTATTTTCCCCCCTGGCTTCTTAAAGTATTTTCTGCTTGACTCAGGACTCTAGAACTTGGCTATACTATTCCTTAAGTTTTCATTTTTGTATTTCTTTCAGGATGTGATTTATGAATTTGTTTAATTTCTACTTTACCCTCTGGTTCTAGGTTATTTGGGCAATTTTCCTTTATAGTTTCCTGAAATATGGTGTCTAGACTCTTTCTTTGATCATGGCTATTAAGAAGTCTGATAATTTTTTAAATTATCTTTCCTTGATTTCTTTTACAAGTCAGTTGTTTTTCCAATGTGATATTTCATATTTCATTCTATTTTTTCATTCTTTTAAATTTTTTTTAAATTTATTTTTTAACGTCTCATGGAGTCAGCTTCTAGTTTCCCAATTCTAATTTTTAGGGAGTTATTTTTATCAGTGAAGATTTATACTTCTTTTTCCATTTGGTCAATTCTATTTTTAAGACATTATTTTCTTTAGTATTTTTGTGCCTTATCAAATTAAACTGTTGTCTTTTCATTATTATTGTGTATCCTTTTCATTTCTTTTCCTATTTGTTTCCTCTACCACTCATATTTCTTTTTAAAATTAACTTTGCTTATTTTTAGTTTATATCATTAATTTACATGAGGTTTTGAGTTACAAATTTTCTCCCTGTTTTTCTCCTACCCACCACCCCCAAACAGCAATCCCATTGTATATCTCCTCCCTCAACACTCATATTTCTTAAAAAAAAAAAAAGAAATATTAGTTCTTCCAGGAATTCCTGTTGGGCTTAAGTACAATTTTAATTTAGATTTTTTCTATTTGATGCTTTACTTATAGCTGTTTTGCCATCATTGTCTCTTTCTCAGTTTGTGTCTTGATCTTACTTGTCATTATAGTATATTTATGGTTCTTTTTTATTGTTTGCTCATGTTCCACCCTATTTCTTGATTTGGAACTTTATGTTAATGTTCAGCTCTGTTTCCTCTGTGTGTGGGGGTGGGGGTGGGGGCAGAGGCACTATCTCAAAATTTCAGAAATCTTTTTGTCTTTTCAGAGCTATCTCTGGCCATTTGGAAATTTTAATGCTTCCAGGGTGATATGATTCAGGGAGAGGTAGTATCTCTCCTCATCAGCACTCTGATTCTTACCCAGAAAGGGCTGTTGATCTGTTTTAGCCCCAAGTGATACTGCTCCTCAGAAGCCCTTCACCTTTGGGACAGAAAGTGATACTCGTCCTCAGAACCCTTGCTACTTTGTATCTGCAAAAGATACTGCATAACTCTGATTTTAAAAAAATATTTTGATGATTAAATTCCAATTTAATTGGTTTCCTTTGTAATCTTATGTATTTTTTTGTATTAAAAACATTATTCTAATAACTGGTATGCAGAAACTATGAACTCGGTAAAAACTATGTATCCAAGTGAACATCAAGAATGACCACACTTGGCAAGAAAAATCAGATGATGCCAACAGAAGTCACAAACACCCTTATAGCAATGGAGGTATAAGCTGTACCTATATGAATAATGAGTCTTGTGCTCATGTTTGCTCTGTTTCTTTTTTCAATGTATATATTCTGGATATATGTATTCTAGATGTATGGGCCCCTTTACAAATGTTACTTTGCCACATATGTTCTCACATATTCAATCCAATAAACATTTATTAAGTGCTTACTATGTGCCAAGCACTGTGTTAAGTGCTAAAGAGGCAAAAAGTGGCAAAAGGCAGTCCCTGCCCTGCAGGAGCTTGCAATCTAATGGGGGAGGCAAACAAATATATATACTAATGATGTAAAAGTTAAATAGGAAATAACTAATGATTGAAGACATTGGAATTAAGAGGGGTTAGGGAAAGGTTCTGTTCTCTATATGTGTCCACTTTTCTTGTCAATGGTTTGTTGTATATGTCTGTGAAAATGGCTTCAGTTTTATGTGAGAATGTTTTATCATTATTTTTCTTACTATTATATTTCATTAAATCCATTTTCTTTAACCTAATTGTTTTCTCTGGCTGACTAATGAAGGCAAACATTGGTGATGATTTGTGAACTATGATTTCAATTAGATGGAGATCTACCAAGAAGCCATTAGGGAGAACAGCTTTGATAGAGGTTATTCCCTAACTCATACTTGGGGAATACTCCCAAGTTTAATAAAAGTTTAAATACTGTGGGCCACTTCCTAACTTCATCCTTGATGCCTACATGTGGTACGCTTTAAATTTATTTGTGTCTAGTATGAAGCTCTGTTTGCCTAGTCACTCCAAGTTTAGTTCTGGATTGGGGTTCTAGAGTCTCATCATTACTTAGGAGTTCATCAGAGTCATTAAGAGCTATGGGTTTCCCTACAATACTGTACCCTTCAGTGCTTTTTGTTAGCATTAACTAAAGAGGCTCCATTTTCCTGGACTAGCAAGAATGGAAAAATCCAAATTTAGAAAAATGAAGACTCTTAAATGATAGGGCAACATTCCAAAAGAGGTTCTCTCTTCATGAAAACCCATACATAGATCATTTTTCATTATATATAAATTACATCACCATTCTCAACACTTAGAGTGACCAATGAGTTCAAACTTAATCAGTTGTAACCTTAAAAAGTTAGCAAAGGGTCCTAAGAAGGCATATGCACTTCCTGCAGCCAGACAGTTGTTTACATCTCATGTGTGGCATATGACTAACTCCCTTATTCATCTGAGTTTCCTGATTATTTGCACAAACCCCACCGAGACTTATGTTGTTAGTGGAAATAGTAAACACCAAGCTTTCTCCTGAAATCCATGAGTTGGAGAGGCCAGGTTTGAAGACTCTTACAAAAGAAAGTTCCTCTATAGTTTTACCCATTGGTATCTCAGGAAGGAAAGGAGGGAGAAAAATTTGCATGAATTCTTTCCATATATAAACTGTACTAAATACAAAAATGTATAAGGCAAAATCCCTTCTTCCCAGTGGCTTATAATCAAATACAGGCATAAGACTTAATTTTCGGTTACTATAAAAATAAGTTGGGTTGCTAGATATTTCAAGATACAGTGAAAATAATGCTGAATTTGGGTTTAGGTGGCCATCCCCAATTCTGCTCTTTGCTACCTAGGTGAATTTGGATGAGTTTAATATTTAGCATTTTTAAGCCTCAGTTTTCTCATCTGATGACTTCTAAGGTCTCTGATAGCTCTAAATATGTGATTCTACAAATTACACAAATATGAAATGGCATAGGAGATCATAGAATCAAGAGGTCACTGACAGCATGGGTGATTAGAGAAGGCTTCACTGAGTGATTAGAGAAGGCTTCACTGAAGCTTCTGTGACCTTTGGATTGGTCCTTGAAGGAATGGCAGTATATATATTGTGAAGGGAAAGGTAAGGAGAGAAGAAAATACAATGGAACAAGGCATTCTCCAGGATGTTTTTTTTATGTTATTTGAGCTAGAGTGGTAGGTTCATGGAGGGGATTGTGAGAGAAAACTCTAAAGAGGTCAGATTATGGAAGGTTTTTAATGTAAGGTTGAGGGATCTATTCCATACTTAGTAGGTTTCCTTTTGGGAGCTGCCTGGAAAGTTTTACCAGGAAGCTGACATGATAAACGTTTTGAGTAAGCATGACAAAGTAGAAAGCACCCTGAATGTGGAGTAAAATACCTTGTATTTGAATGCTTACTATTCTATTATGTGACTTAGGACAATGAATTCCATTTCTCCCAGCCTCAACTGCCTAATCTGTAAAATCATGAAATTATATTAGGTCATCACTAAGGCCTCTTTTAGCTTTAACATTCTGTGCTTTTCATATTCTAGGAAGTTTAACCAAGGCATAGAAGGGAGGCCAGTTAGATGGCTATTGCACTAGCCCAAGCATGAGAAAATAAAGGTGCAAAGTAAGGTATACAATGGAGAGGAAAAATGACTGTCCTAAGAGTAAATAGGCCATAGGGCGGGTCCTAATTTTGCTACTAACCCACTATGTGATATTGAATATGTTTTGCCATCTCTCTGCTACTTAATTCTGTCCTTTGTCAAATTAGTTGGGTGACATGAGGCAGAATTGTACAGTTTGATATTGTGCAATGGGTGATGATACTGAGGTTCAAATCTCACCTCTGATACCAATGAGCTGTATGATCATGGGAAAGTAACCTGATATCTCAAAGCTTTAGTTTCCTCATCTGCAAATAAGGATAATATTAACTGTGGCACTTGCCTCACAGAGGTAGGTTTCAAGGAAAGAAAAAGAAAAGGTATCTGTAAATCTGACGTGGTATATCAATGATGACTGTCTATTTTTTTTATTCTGGGTTCTTTGTTCTTTAACACCATTGTCCAGTATTTGACAAAAAGAAATCCAGAATAAATGAACAACAACAACATCATATTCCTCAGTTTGGTAGAAAGTTTTCTAACTAAAATGAGAGTAAGAACCTCCCCCCCCAAAAAAAATCCTGATATTCTAGACTATAATACCAAAACTGATAAGGTGAAATCAAATGGGAATAAAATAGAAAGCTTTACATGTAGGCTCAAAAGTGCAAGAAAGAGAAAATATGACTAGGCATCAGTTCATTTGAAAAAGATGAGGATGGGATGGGTTAGTGGAAGGCAAGTTCAGCATGAGTACACAATATAATATAATAGCCAAGAAATATAAACTAATCTTAGGTTGAATTAACAAAAGCATAGTATTCAATACTAAAGAGGCAACAGTTCTGCTTTTCTCCATACTAGTCAGACCACATTTAGAGCACTGTGTTCAGTTTAGGACAATGCATTTTAGGAAGAACATTCATATACTGGAGAACACCTAGAAGGAAGTGACAAGAATGGTCATGGGTGGGGTTGGACTGGATGATTGGGAAGATTCTAGCTCCTGCTTCCTTCCTGGCGAGAATTAGTCTCAATTGCAGAAGGGTGTGGGATGGAGCCTCTAGAGCAGTGGTTCCCAACCTGTAGGTCACAGCTCCTTTGAGGGTCGAATGACCCTTTCACAGGGGTCAGGGATTGCCTAAGACCATCGGGAAAACACATTATTTCCGATAGCCTTAGGAACTGAGACACTGCTCCTCTATCCATTCAGGCGGGTCCGCCCACATGCAGATACACCCATATACAACTATTAAAGGATCACAGCATTAGGAAGGTTGAGAACCACTGCTCTAGAGATATATTTTCTTGTCTCCCTGTGAGCTGCATCTAAGCAGAGCCATGGGGGCACATACCTTGAATGAGCAAAGCACAGTCATACCCACGCACATCTTTATATTATCTTTTGTCTTTCTTTTTATCCTCAGGGCTTGGCACAGAGCCTGACACATAGTAGGTACTTAATAAATTGTTGATTTGACCCACCTAGTCCCTGGCTTCCTCACTTATGGATTTAGGAAGTTGGGCAAAATAGCCATTAAGGTCTCTTTCAACTCTAAATGCTGCCACAGTCCCACAATTTATAGGCTTTTTACCTCTTCCTCTGCTTCCTCTTTCCAAAGCCTACTCTTTGTTCACACTGTGACTTCAAATTACTTGATCCCTTAATTCTTTCTTAGGTTGTAAGCCACTGCACAAGCCACTCTCTCTTTTCCCCATCTTGACACCTTGGTGAGCTCAATTGAATGCTCCATTGGCTTCCTCTCTTGAATCCCTACCTACCTTATCATTTTGCCAATTATGTCTTTTCAGGTGTCTCATGGATCACTCCCATCTTTTGCTACCTTTGCTCCTATGCATGTGTTGCTGAAGGAAGGTGGAGAAAATCATTCAATTGTTCTGACTGAGTCTTCTAAAAATTATGTTACAAAGCTTCTGCTGGGCCATCATTAATGCCAGGCAAGCCTTCTATACCTGCCTTATTAACTCACTATCCCATTCTCTACACCAGTTCTTCCTAATGTTTTCATTCCTCCTCTAACCTCATGTGGGTTCCCCTTCTCCCTTATTCTCAGCTGAGAACCTTTCCCTTCATTTTACAGAAAAAAAAATTACTCCATTTGCTGTGAACTGTCTCCTCCCCCACTTCTTTATTTCATATCTCTCCTATGCCTAAGGACCCTATCTCCTCCTTCACCCTTGTCCTGCATGACAAATTAGCCTTACTCCTTACCAAGGTTACCCCTATTCTTGTTCAAGGGATCCTCTTTCATCCCCTCTCCTCTGACAGATTGCCCTTCTGTCATTCTCACGCTGTCACTTATTTTCAATTTATCTCTACTCACTGGCTCATTTCCTGTTGCCTACAAATGCATTCATGTATCCCCCATCCTAAAAATAAAAGCAAAGTAAAAACCCTTTGCATGATCCTTAATCTTGGCTAACCATCATTTTGTTTCACCTCTGCCTTTTGTGACTTAACTCCTTGCAAAGGCCATTTACAAGAGAGGCCTCGATTTTCTCTCCTCTTACTCTCTTCTTAACCCCTTACAATATACTTTCAGACCTGATTATTCCACTGAAGCTGCTCTCTTTGAAGCAACACTGATCTTGTAGTTTTCTAATCCAAAGGCCTCTTCTCAATCCTCATTGTCCTCAACCTCTCTCCACTCTCTTCTTTTGGATACTCCCTTCTCTCTAGAATGATCTCAAGAGAACCTTCTTCTGGTTCTTCATCTACCACACTACTCCTTCTCAATCTCCTTTGCTGGGTCTTCATCCAGATCATGCCCTTTGACCATTGGCATAGGGTTTTGTTCTCATCCCTCTTCTCATCTCCCTCTATTCTACCTCATTTGGTGATCTCCAATGGCTTTAATTACTTTCTCTATACTGACAGTTCTCAAATGTACCTAACCTGCCCTAACCTCTTTACTGACCTCCATTGTGACATTTTCAACTGCCTTTCATGCATCTCAAAATGAATATCCAGGAGACATCTTATACTTAATATTTCTAAAGCCAAATTAATTTTCTTTCACTCCACATACTTCCCTGCTACCTTCCTAATTCCTTCACAGGGTATTGCCTTCCTCCTGGGTCCTCAATTTCACATCTGCGATGTCATTCTTTACTGTTTGCCGTCCTTCATCACTCTCTTACAATCTGTTGCCAAGGTCTGTCCTTGTCACCTTTGTAGCATCTCTCATTTGCTCTTCTCTGACACTGCCACTATTCTGGTTCAGGCCTTATCATCTTATGCCTGAACTACTGTAATGGCCTGCTGGCAGGTCTGCTGACCTCAGAAGTTTCCCCACTTGAATCCATTCTCCATTCATTTGCTTGAGTGATTTTCCTAAAGCTCAGATTCAAACATATCACCTCCAATATTCAATAAATCCCAGTGGCTTCCTATTGCCTCCAGCATCAAAGAAAAAAACACCTCTGCTTGTCATTCAAGGTCCTTTATGTCCTAGGCCCTTTCTAACTTTCCAGTCTTCTTATACCATACTCCACTCTATGCATTCTTTGATTCCTTGACCCTGATCTCCTTGCTGTTCCACTCCATCTTTCATTGCTGTGCACTTTTTTCTGGATGCTCCTACTGCCCCCCATGCCTGGAATGCTCTCCCTCCTTATCTCCCCTTACTGGCTTTTCAGGTTTCCCTTAAGGCCAGATTTAGATCCAATCTTCTGCAGGAAGATTTCCCAATCCATCTTAATTCTTGTGACTTTCCTCCATAGATTATTTCTTATCTATCCTGTGTATAAATTGCTCGAATGAAATTTCTTCACATATTTTCATCCCCATATGATTGTGGGGTCCTTACAACTTGGGACAATCTTTTGTTTGGCACATAGAAGGCACTTTGTAAATGTTTATTGATTGATTGAAAAGACAAATATCATTGTCATAGACTTAGAGAGAAACAGTGTGATGCACTGGAATGCTGGATTTGGAGTGATGGTGCTTGAGTTTGAATTCTGCTATTTCGAACCTGCATGACCTTGAACAAGTCTCTTAACTTATTTGTCCCTCACATTCTTCATATGTAAAATGAGATCAGGCTATATCACCTCTAAGGGTGCCTTCCAAGCCTAACTCTCAGATCTCAGAGAGAACAGCTAGGTGGTGTGGTAGATAGAGTGCCAAGCCTAGAGTCAGCAGGACTTATTTTCAGGAGTTCAAATCCTGTCTCTAACACTTACTAACTGTGTGACCCTTAAGTCACTTAACATTGTTTGCCTCAGTTTCCTCATCTGTAAAATGAGCTGGAGGAGGAAATGTCAAACTATTCCAGTATTTCTGCCAAAAAAACCCCAAATGTAGTCATGAAGAATCATATACAACTCACTGACTCAGCAACAGCAATTGATGCTTATTGAGCTGAAAGCGAAAGGTGAGGAATAAGAGAATTGTATTGAAGTTAGCTGAGACAGTGGCCATAAGACGCACCTGCATCATCCCAGACACTGGGGATAAAATGATCTACCAAGAAGGACATAATACCTGCCCCCAAGGAGTATTTATTCTACTAGAGAAGATAATGGACAACCCAGAACAAACTGGGAGCCATTGGACCCATCCATTATAGCTATCTGCTTATTTCTTAAGGGGTCCAGATTTTATGAAAACCACCTAAAAATCCCAGCAAGACTCTAGAGCCATGAGAATAAGATGGAACATTTCAAAATCTCTCTACGATGGGGCAGATCCAACAATGAAACCTTACCTGAAAACAGTTAGAAAAGTGTAAAAAAAATACTTCCAACAGCTCAATGAGGCCAGGAGCTGATGTGCATTTTAGAAGAAGTCCAATATTAGAACCAGGGGGCTGGAGTTCTGAAACTTTCAGTGAGGCCTCAACCTGATGATGTCTGGCCTATGAAAGGACTGATCTAATGGAAGGAGCAGGAAACGTCATGGGGAAAAAAGTCTAATGAGATGTTCACGTTTCAACTAGAATTAGATAAAAGTCTTTTTTACACTTGCAGGGGACAGCCCTAGTTAGAGAAGATAAAGAGTTATAATGGGGCTTTGATAACTGGGTGCCTGTGAGAGGTGATTTCAAAATCCTCCCCTTATTCACCCACACCATATGTGCTAAATTTAAGAACCATCATTTGAAAGGATCGGACTACCCTGAACATTTTAAAGTTTGTCTCTGGGTTGGTTGCTGGAGGGCTCTAGATTTTTCCTACCCTGAGAGCTGGCATGATATTTTTAGTCTGTGTAGATCTCAAGCAAAAAAAAGTTTGCTCTCTTTTGTCTACCCATGGTTTTGGGGTGTTACGATGTCACTCGCCAACATAGGTGGCACTTTGATTATATTCATGCATTTGATCTCAGCCATATCTTTGTGAGGAAGGCAAGAGTAGTAGCATTAGCTCCATTTTACAGATGAGATAAGTAAGGCTCAGAATTGTTCAGTGACTTTACTCCACATCAGCGGCTTCAAACTGGAAGGGACTTTGCAGTCATCTAACCCATTTTGTTGATCAATCAATTAATCAACCAGCATTCATTAAAGGGACTTCTGTGCAGCACCAGGCACCTATGCTAAGTGCTGGGGATTAAACTAACTCTCTCTCTCTCTCTCTCTCTCTCTCTCTCTCTCTCTCTCTC
>CM053601.1:164862169-164877991 GCA_028646575.1 Pseudocheirus occidentalis
CTAGTTTTTTTGTGTTAAGTGTCTGAGGCTGGATTTGAACTCAGGTACTCCTGACTCCAGGGCTGGTGCTCTATTCACTGCACCACCTAGCCGCCCCTGAAAGGGGTTCTCTTTTGATATGAATTAGACATGAATTATACTGGATTGGCCGCTGAAGTCCCTACCAATTATTAGATTCTATGATGATTTTGTAATTCTCTTATTTACTACTAATCACAAAACCAACTCCCTTCCCTCAAATTGCCCCATCTTGCTCAGTCTGGGCTATTGCCCTCCACTTTAGATTTCCTCTGACATCCCCTCTTTTCTCCTCTCTTGCCCCTGGGAGATTTTTCCAACCTTGTATCTATATCACATGTAGTAAAATGTTCTCCAATTGCCAACTGGTTATATCACTGCAATTTTTTCCTTTCTCAATCATTTTGTTTATACTCTGCCTTAATTAAGATCCCGAGGAGCTGCTTATCAAATAAAACAACTCCAGCACTTGAGATAGTCATTGAAAGAGAAGCATTTGTAGCCATTGTTACTGTTACTGCAGGGCTGGTTGTAAGACACCAATTCTGTACAAAGAAGGGGAGATAATGCAAATTGTGGAGCCGTGTGCCCATTATGAATTTATTCAGGGAAACACGTTCTTTTTACTGGTCTCTCTGGGAAAGGGGGAAGGAGTGGAATATGAGCACATCATATTAATAAGTTCTTTTCAGTTTTTGCATCCTTTAAGGAAAGCACTGTTCAGAGCACTAATAAAGCCATCTTCATTTGCTCCTTCACTATTATTTTAAATATCCCTTTCAGTTCTATGAAAGATGATCTCTATATACTTTCTGAGGTAGTTCATAAAGAAGCTAGTTCATAAATAGCCTCTATACCACATGCAAATCAAAGCGGTGACCTTGATCTAAATAGCATATGAAAAGGGTAATATTGGTTCTTCTCAAAAAGTAAAAGAAAAGTCCTAAGAAGAGGCTAGAAGACTTTTTAGTACTGGTGGAAACCAAATACAATTTTTCTTCCTTAAGTCAACAGGTGCTAAAATGATTTACCATAAGGTGTATTGTAACTGTAAAATATTATGGAAACATGGGCTATTAATGAATGGAGCATTTATAAAGTACTTGTAATATGCCAGGTTCTGTGCAAAATGCTGGGGGTTATTAAGGGAGAAGGAGTTTCCGTAATGTCTCCTTTATAACTGGACGCAGAATTATCTCTAGTCATTTAACAGTCTAGAAGATATTGAGATGACAGAGGGGAAAAAAGAAGTAAAAAATTCACCAGTTGTAGCTATAAACCATGAGCACTGCAGGAAAAAGAGCCCCATGAAAGAGCAGGACAGATAGGGAGACAATGTGGTTGCAGTAGTAAACTAGATGCCTAGTGTTTTTAGGCACCCTGGGGGCTGTGATCAGGCAGCATATTTAAGCAGTGAGCAGCAATGACAGTAGCGTCTCTTTTACAAAGCACTTTCAAGTTTTCAAAATGCCTTATAGACATTGTTCCATTTGTGCCTCAGAATAACTCTCTGAGGTAAGACTTATAGGTGTTATTATGACAGTTTTACAGATGAATAAACAGGGGCTGTGAGAGGTTCAGTAGCTTATCTATCATCACTTACTTAGTAAGAGCCCAATGTAAAATTTAAAGCCCAGGTACCACTGACTCCAAGTCTAGCAATGGCATGCTGGATCACAATTCAAAGTACATCCCCTATGGATGAACATTTATCAGAATATAAACTGCCCAGATAGAAGAACAAATAGATTACTTAAATAACCTTATCTTTGAAATAGAAATTGAACAAACTATAAATGAGCTCCCCAAATAATACATACACACACATCAGTTAGATTCACAAGGAAGTGAATTCTTCCAAAAAAATTAAGGAACAATTTGGGCAGCTAGATGTCATGATGAATATAGCCCTGCAGACCGGAGGAGGATCTGAGTTCAGATCCTGCCTCAGACACTTAACACGTACTAGCTGTGTGACCTTGGACAAGTCAGTCAACCCCAATTGCCCTCCTTTCCCCCTCCCAAAATAAATTAATTCCAATACAACAGAAGCCATTTGAAAAAAAACAGATAAAGAAGGAATCCTACCAAATTCTTGTTATAGCACAAGGGAGAACAAAAACAGAGAAAGAAAATCATAAATCAATTTCCTCAATGAATATCAATGCAAAAATTTTCAATAAAATAATAGAAAGGAGAAATAGAAAATATTACAAAGATCACACACTATGACCAGACAGGATTTATGTGAGGAATGTAAAACTATTAAATATTAGGAAAACTATCACCATAATTAACCATATAAATTAAAACAAAAGTCTTATAGTTATATTAATACAGACACAAAAAGCTTTCATCAAAATATAATACCCATTTCTATTAAAAAACACTAGAAAGCACAGGAATACATGGAGTCTTTCTCAAAATGATAAGTACTACCTACTTAAAAACAAGCATTATCAATAAACTTGAAGTCTTCCCAGTAAGAACAGTGGTAAATCAAGGATTCCCATTATCACCACTCCTATTCAATACTATACTAGAAGTGTTGGTTATGTAAATAAGAAAAGGAAAAAAATGGAAGAATAAAAACAGGCAATGAGAAGATAAACTATAACCCTTTACAAATAAAATGATAATGTACTTAGAGAAATCTAGAGGATTAACTAAAAAACTAGTTGAAGCAATTAAAAACCTTGGCAAAGTTGTACAATATAAAATAAACCCACATAAATCATGAGTGTGTGTGTGTGTGTGTGTGTGTGTGTGTGTACACAAACACGTAACCAACAAAACCTAGTGGAAACAGATAGGAGAAATTCCATTTAAGGGAATTTAAAAAATAATTTAAATAATAAAATTCCATTTAAAGTAAAATACTTATCAGTGTACCTGATGATAAACCCAGTGACTATATCAACACAATTACAAAACATTTTCACACAAAGACAGATCTAAACAATTGGAGGAATATTAATTGCTTATAGGCAGGCTGAGCCCATATAATACAAAAGGCAGTTCCACCTAGCTTAATTTACTTATTCAGTGCCATATCTATCAAACTACCAAAAATGTCTTTTAGGACTAGAAAATGTAACAGCAAATTCATCTTGTTGAGGACATAAAAGGAATAAAATTTTTAAATAATGGAAAAGAAGGCAGCCAGTAGTACCAATTTTAAATTAATATTACAAATCAGTAATCATCAAAATAATATGCAATGGACTAAAATATAGAGTGGTGGATCAGTGCAATAGATTAATTTAAACTGTAGGAGAAAGTGACCATGGTAATCTAGTGCTGGATAAACACAAAGATGCAATCTTTGGGTTTAAGAACTCACCATTTGACAAAGTTGCTGGGAAAACTTGAAAACAGTTTAGCCAAAATCAGACATAAACCAACATCTCACACTGTATACCAAGACCAGGTGAAATGGATAAAGGATTTAGATATAATGGGTGGTATCATAAGGAAATTGGATGACCATGAGAAAACATACTTGTCAGGTCTATGAATAAGTGAAGAATTTATGACTAAATAAGAGGTGGAAAAGGCCACAAAATGTGATTAATTTAAATTTACATTATTTTACATTACATTAAATTTAAATGTTTTTGCACAAACAAAACTACTGCATCCAGAATTAGAAGGATAACAGAAAACTGGGAAAATATAGCAAGTTTCTTTGATAAACACCTCATTTCTCAAATATATAGAGAACTGAGACAAATTTATAAGAGAAAAATAAGAATCAGTCTTCATTTGATAAATAATCAAAGGATATTAATAGACAGTTTTCAGATGAAGAAATCAAGGGGTGAAAAAATGCTCTAAATCCCTACTGATTAGAGAAACGCAAAAGAAGTCTTAGTATCACTTCACCCCTATCAAGTTGGCTAACATGATACAAAAAAAAATGACAACTGGTAGAGGGGATGTGGAAAAATTGGAACACTAATGCACTGTTGGTGAAGTTGTGAAGTAGCTCTATCATTCTATAGAACAGTTTGGAACTACGCTGAAAAAGGTGATCAAATTGTGCATAACCTTAGATCCAGCAATACCACACATTAGTAGCCCTGGGTCCCAAAGAGATAAAAGGAAAAGAGAAAAGATCATATGTGTACAAAAACATTTATAGCAGCTTTTATTTTATTTTATTTTTTTGTGGTGGCAAAGAAATTTAGGGCATATCTGTCAATTGGTGAATGAGTGAACAGCTTGTGGTATATGATTGAGATAGAATGACTACTACTGTGGTATAAGAAATAATGAACACGATTGTTTCAGAAAATCCTGGGAAGACTTACATGAACCATAAATGTGAAGTAGAATGTACAAAACCAGGAGAACACTCTACACAGTAACAGGAATATTGTAAGGATGACCAATGGCAAAAGACTTAGCTGCTCTGCGGTGGCAAGGTGGCACAGTGAATAGAGCACTGGCCCTTGAGTCAGGAGGACCTGAATTCAGACCCAGCCTCAGATATTTAACACTTGCTGGCCATTTGACCTTGGGCAAGTCACTTAACCCCAAATGCCCCGCCCTCCCCCCTCAAAAAAAAAGCTAAAAAAAAAAAGACTTAGCTATTCTGATCAAGACAATAATCAAAGACAATTCCAAAGAATCCTCCATGAAAAATGTTATTCATCTCTGGAAACAGAACAGATAAATTCTGAATGCAAATTGAAGCATAATTTTTAAACATTTTTTATTCTCTCTTTTCTTCTTCAATGTGGATAATATTGACATAGGTTTTGCATAACTTCACATGGATGATCAATATCAAATTTCATTCCTTCTTGGGGGGGAGGGGTAGAAAAAAGAAATGTCAGAAATCAAATTTTGTAAAAATAAATGCTAAAATTTGACAGATATTTAACAACAAATTTAAAATATATTTTTAAAAGTATATTTCTCACCTTGAAACAAATCTGAATTGTACTGAGCAACTTAACCCAAGGTCAGAAAGGGAAGCAACCAGAGTTCATACTTCTCTTTTTGTAGTCTGGCACATACTGTCTTCCTGAGTAAAGTGACCATTAAAAGTGTGTCTTCTGTATTCCCTTAGGACAAGAGCTCTTCACCTGGTGTCCATAAATTTGTTTTTAATATTGTGATTTTTGTTCACAATGATTACACATTCTTTTCCATTTTGTAATCAATATTTTGATAACTTTCAGTATAATTGGTTTTTACTAAAGTGCTCACCTCCTCACTTCTCAGACCACCCATCCTCTTTCAGGGCTTGCTGACAGGCTATGAGTCAGTCCCAAGACACATTTACCCAGTAAATTGCAGAGAAATTCAAAGACACAGAATCCTTAGAATGGAAGACGCAAGGGCAGAACATTTAGTGCAGCTCAATATTCCCACATCACTTATTCCATGATTTTTTTTCATTCTTCTAATTATTTTTCTCCCTGCTGGGGAGGCATTTGATGGAGACAGCTCCTTACCACTAGCAGTCTGCTTAAAACAAGCTATAGTGTAATGCTAAATTTGGATTTTGATGAGTCTCTAAAAAATTATCAAAGCCAAAGAACATTTATTTGAGCATACTGTATGTGTATTTTAATTACATTAAGTGAGATTTCTGAGCATCTGACATCTGTTTACGAGCAAACATTTAATTAAGCATGTGAAAATAACAATGTCAAATTGAATATTTTAAAGAAACTATTAAAACTCTGCATCCCTCATTGCAAACTTCATATACAGGGTTGGAGGGAGGTGGGGTGCTAATCTGTTCCCTACATGTAGTACAATAGATTTTGCTGAGCTGGCATGGACATAGCAATAGCAAAGGGAACTCTATCTTCATGGAAGTGAATTAGACATGCCAAGTCCAAAGGTGACCAATTTTCTTTTCTTTTTTTTTTTTTTGGAGAGGGAAGGCAGGGCAGTTGGGGTTAAGTGGCTTGCCCAAAGTCACACAGCTAGTTTTGTGTTAAGTGTCTGAGGTCGGATTTGAGCTGATGTCTTCCTGACTCCCAGGCTGGCGCTCTATTTATTCAGCCACCCAGCCACCCCTTTCCTTTTAATAATAAATGACTTAACTAATGATACCCTCTCATTTTTTCTACCTTTTTGCTTTGCTCACTAAAACTTTTCCTTAAGAACTATTTTAAAAATTCAAAGAACAAATGCCAGTCTATAGAATTTATGTGATTATATATGGAAGCCAAAGATAAGCACTGAAATTCTAATTCTACCACACAAGTTGTATGATCTCTAGCAAATCCCTTCACCTGTCGGAGACTCAGTATGCTCTTCAGCAAAATGGGAATGACTATATTTATGCTACCTAATTCACAGGTTTTTAAAAGCACTTTGTAATCACAACAATCTTTAGAAATGTTTTTGTTACATTATGTATGTGTTTCTAATTTGTTTCTTACTATCTTCAATATTTTCTGTGATTATGGTTATTCAGACTACAATTTTAGTGTTTTATTTTCCAACTTATAGAATGTAAGATACTTGTGGATAGACATTATTGTGTATTCATCTTTTTATTCCAAGACCTAACAAAATGATTGACACAATTTAGGAGCTTTAAAATGGCCATTGATGCTACTGAAAAACCCAAAGAATTTAATATTTCAATTTAATCTCAGATAAATCAGATCAATGAATTAAATCACCTACCCTCTTCTTTCCTCCTCCTTTCTTTCTGTTCCTCTCTTACAAAAAGTTCTTAGCACAGTGCCTGGCACATAGTAGGTGCTATTTAAGTGCTTATCCCTTTTCCTCCTGACCCCCTTTCATCCCATCTCTGTTATATACTGGCTATGTGAATCAGGGAAAGATACTAACTTCTCAGTGCCTGTGATAATTCTCTCAGATAACCAGATCAACAATTATTAATAATAATAAACTAACATAGAACCTTAAGGTTTGCAAAACATTTTATAAATGCCATATTTTATCCTCATAACAATCCTATCAATTATCAAATGAGAAAACTGAGTCAAAGAGATGTTATGTGATTTGCCTAGGGTAACACAATAAGTAAGTGTCTGAGACTGAAATTGAATTCAGGTGTACCTGACTCCCAGGTCCAATGTTCTCTTCATAAACTGTGATCTGCTCAATTAATCAACAGTTGGTGAGAATGCAGGGACAAACACACACACACATACACACACACACATAAACACACACATATATACTCTTCCCTCCAGAAGTTTATATTCTATCAGAGGAGGCATCTCATACATATATAAGTAAATATGAAAAAACATAGAAGAAATTTGTATCTGCAAAGGAGGGTTTCTAAATTAAGAATCTCCCATGTCAAAGAAATCATCAGTTAAATAAAGGATTTCGATATTAATTTTGATTTCAGTCAGTTCAGAATGAGAAAATCTGTGTTATATTCTGGGTCTAATAGCCACTTCACTCTGACACTTACTAACTGTGCTTCCCTGGATAAGTCTCTTCACCTTGATAACTGTATTTCCACATAATTGATTTCCTTTGAAATCCTATATATTTTACTTCATGTCTGTGAAAACATTATTCTGGTAAGGGGTCTGTAGGTGTCACCAGGCTGCCAAAGAGGGACAAAAAGGCAAAGAATTCCTGATCCAATGGCATTGCTAGTCCTGTCAAGACCTGTTCTGAGGTTGAGACTCATATATTGTACCATTGGCTAGTCACCTCTGGGCCTCAGATTCCTGCTATATAAAATGGGGATAATGTTATTCAGTACTACCATCCAGGATTTGGTGAGTCTCCCAAGTATGTAAGGAATGTAAAGTCTTCTGTAATGGTAATTGTGCTGTCCAGAATGGGAACTTTTCCCATAGAATAACTCCCTAGATATCATGGAGTATCTTCTAAGCTTAGAGCCATGACCCTCAACCTATACTAAATAAGGGAAATGTGAAATGTTATGTGGGTTAGTGTGTGTGCGTGTGTGTGTGTGTGTGTGTGTGTGTGTGTGTGTGCTTTGTCATATTTGGAGAATGATACTTTCCCCCATGGGGAAGAGTTGGGGGAGCCTGTTTCCTGTGAAGTACAATAACATGTCATAGAAGGCCCTTGGAGAGCTCCAGAGTAGTCATGGGCATTCTCTAATTGACTTTTTTCTGTTAATCATATGGTGAAGAAGAGCTTCTTGGCTTGGTTAGTGTTCTGTAGACAGGTAGTTGTGTAGTTTGTCCTTCATTCTTGAAGAAGATCCTGACATCAGGAAGTTGATGCCATGACTTGCAAGTAAATTGGATTTAAGTGAAGGAAGGCTTTGCCAGGTCACTAGCTTCATTATTTCCTCCTGAGTCATCTGGGTCCAGTGGCCAGAAATCAATTAAGAAAACTGGAGACTTCCCAAGATGCAATGGAGACAGTATTTTTAAGCTAAGATTTTTCCAAGTTCTATGAGAACTGACTGAGGCAACACCCATTCAGTGACTAGGGTTCTTTAAGAAGTGAGTCAAGGGATGGTCCCTTTAAATTAAAAGAAAAATAAAACTGGGAGGAGAAGACCCTTAGGGTTTCTGGCTGAAAAAGACAAAAGATATTCAGCTAATAAGACAGAAAAAGGAAAATCAAACATTTTTTCCCCTGAAAATACAATTGCTTTTCTTAAATATCTAGAGGAGCTTTTAGGAATAGGTGCCATGGAGGCCTTCTGTGTCATTCATATTTCACTATCTAATATTTTTATGTCTCGATAAAGCATTTCTCTCTGTGATGATGCTGATAATGGAGATGCCAAAATTTATACCCCACATGTGCATGGGGATTTTTGCATTTCACAATGTTTATTTCTGGAGTCTTATTCTCCTTCCCCAATCCTACTTCCCACTCATGAATTAGGTTGGGCACCATTTTACAGAAAAGGAACATGAAATACCAAGAGGCAGTGTGGTATAGTGGGAAGGGCTGTGATTTGGTGTAGTTGAAATCCCTGTTTCTGGGTTTAAATCTCTGCTTCTAACACTAACCATAACCTGGAGCAAGTCTTTTGGTTGGCCTCAGTTTTCTTATCTGTTAAATGAGCAGATTGGACCAGATTGGCTTCTAAGGAACTTCCAGCTTTAGGTCTAAGGTCCAGGATTCTACCACTTGCTTAAAATTATATAACCTGCATGTAACCTAAGGGAATAATCCTCAGGCCTCCTGACTGCTGTTCTCTTTCCAGTATACGAAGTGATCCATTGACAGTAACATTACTTATAAATGAATATCAAGATAATAAAATTTGGATAAACCTTATGTCTACTTTTTAAAATGCCAGTATATTGTTAAAATAATATTTTGTAATTTTTTGGAAGTAATGTTAATTTATAGTCAATTTTAATTTTTTATACAAAACAATACCATATGGGTATTATTACATATGACATGTGGTCTAGATACTCTGCGCTGACATTGCTTAGGTTCAGTATTGAAAATATATCAGTAATTCTCTTTAGTAAACTCTTATTAATTTACTGCTGTGTTCAAGGACTCATTCTGTAAATCACTGGGCATTTTTAAGTGTTAGGGGATTTTCTTGGCACTGGTTTGCCATTTTCTTCTCCAGTTCACTTTACAGATTAGGAAACTGGGCCAACCAGGGCTAAGTGACTCTCCCAGGGTTATACAGCTAATAAGTGTCTGGGTCCAGATTTGATCTCAGGAAGATGGGTCTTCCTGTCTCTAGGCCTGGTGCTCTATCCACTGTACCACCTTGCCAAAAAATCTAAAATAAGGTCCAGAAGAATCAGCACAACTGAAATGGCAAAGTAAGAACAACAAAAAGGTGGTCAAGAGAACTTTATTGGTTGGTTTAGTCATACATGGCATCTTTTATTAAAAAAAACAATCCCCCAATTGAGTCAGCTAAGTAGCACAGTGAAGAGATCATCAGCCCTGGAGTCAGTAGGACCTGAGTTCAAATCCAGCCTCGGACACTTAACGCACAAAAAAGACCTAGCCAGGGGACCTTGGGTAAGTCATTTAACCCTAATTGCCCTACCTTCCCCCCTCCAAAAAGCAAAAACAAAACAAAACAAAACAAAAAATCTCCCAATTAATCACTGTGCCCAAACCCATACCCCATCTTGTTCCACTTGATAACTTAAGTCATTTTAGCTTGCTTGAATCTTAATTTTTCCTGTCTATATGATTAGGAAATGATAACACTAATGATTCTGTTTATCCTTGTTTCTATCATCTCAGCCATATGAGTACTCCATTGGTGCAGACATTAACCAGGCCATGGCTTTTTATCCTTTGCAGAACTTGCTTATGTTCTCCTTCAACTGCCACTTAAAAGGATTAAACCAATTGTCTGGAAGTCTTATTCTAGACCCTTTAACATTTTAGAGATATTAATGAAGCACTCTGGCTGTTAATCTCATTACTCATTCTTGCTCCATGTAAATTGAGCTCCTATTCTAATCACTTCCTGGACAATATACTTCACACCTGGAAAATTGGGGATGTGTTGCAATTTACTATTGATCATAATTTCTCCACACTCTTTTGGATCAGTTTTGATCTTTCTGAGATTGTGGTGCACTATAATTTGTAGTCATATATCATGAGTGTGAACTTACTGTTGTAAACAAAATGAGTTTTTGTGTCATGGGGTAGATTAGTATGATTGAAAGAGTTGTGCATTTTTGTAAATGTAATGTAGTTTCTTGTCCTGTTCCTATTATAAATCAGGGCCCAGTTTGTCATTCTTCTATAATAGTTCTCAAAGGTTAGATAGTGATGGATTAGTTAAACAGATAAACCATCCAAATGTCCTTCGACATGCATGTAGTATTTCCTGAGAGAATTATTAGACTGCTCTCCTTTGGGTGACTTTTGATCTGATTGATGAAGTGTTATAGTGTGCAAAAGAATTAAAAAGGATGATATTAATAGTAATAATACAAGTAAATCACATATACAGATAGATATAAATATAGACATAATATTGAACTACTAAAAGTATGAGTTCCTTACCATACAAAAAGTAAGTTATATTCTTTGGTCAAAGAACCAATATTTGAAGAATATTATTACTCAGATTCTGATATTTTCACTGTATTTTATTTTTTTTCTAGATCCAAAAATCTCTGTAGTGAATATCTTCATGTGAATACTCCAATATAAGATCATAATATATTAGAGTGAGAAGAAACCCTAGAAATGTCTCATCCAGTATAGGATTCACTCTTGTAATGTCCCTATAGATAGTCTCTTAGCCACTGATTATTGCCAATGAAAGAAATCCACTGATAAAATCATTAACTGAAAGGTTATAGAAAAGCTCATCTCTCATATATGTGCACTTAATAAATATACCTAAAAGGAATCAGAATTAATAATGCTCAAGAAATACAAAGAGAAAAACAAAGTAAACACCTTCAGACAGTCTAAGACTGTGCAGAAAGTCATCCAAAAACCTCTAGGTATTGAGGAAGGGATTCCACCAGGGAAGCTAGCATGATATCAATAAATGAGCAAAAAACCTACCAGTGGTCTGTCCAGGATATCCTAGGAGTTCCTGGACTTAGCAGGGGTATGATTAAGGATAGACAAGGGGGAACCTAAAGACCACAGCATTCAGAAACAGGATGTTACAGAAGCAACCCCAAACTAGGTATTGCTCTGCATACAGAAAAAGCTGGGGATATGGGAGCAAAAACATGAAATTGATGACTGAACCAAACAGGGCATGGCCATGCTACAAAAGCTGGAGTTGGGGAGAGAAGAGTCTGGCCCTGGCATCAAATCAAGAGTTGAAGCTAGAGATATGAGTAAGCAGAATATGATATCAAACACAATGAAGAAATAGTATGGGTTAAGAGATGCCCAAGAGATGAACACAAACGAATAGAGTAATTGCACAAGAATGACAGGCTGAGTCTTCAGGCAAAAATGTTTTGGGCCCAAGGACTATAAGAGTATCAGGAAGAAATGAAATGAGACCCCAAAAAAGAACCTGGTGGAGGAAAAAGATATCAAAAGGAGGGTACACAACTTTAAAGAGAAGATAATAATAATACTTTTGCTAATAATATTATTTCTATAGTGCCTAATTAAAAAAAGATGAGCCCTTTTTCAATATTTCAATTGATCCTCTTAATAACCCTGGGAGGTAGTGGCTATTATTATTCCCATTTTTCAGATGAAGAAACTGAGGCAAACAGAGGTTGAATGATTTTCCAAAGATTCACATAGCTAGGATGTATCTGAGATTGAATTTGAACTAAAGTCTTCCTGACTCCATGCTCAACATTTCAAGCACTGCACCAACCTGGCTTTCCCTTACACAAGAAAAAGAAATATTTCTTGAAAATTAGAATGAAGGAAATAGCATTCAATAATTTCACGAGAGAAGCACACAGTCATATATGTGTACACTATAAATACATAATGTAAATAAAATAAGATTTAAAAAGAAGAAAAATGCAAGGTATCAATTATTTAAAAAAAGACTTTAAATGATCAATGAGACATAATTGAAGGATAAAGTCTTTGAAAATCATGGCCAAGAAAACCCACTTGGAAAACATTAATAATTAATAAAAGTAAATGAAGAGAACTATTTGAATGAGAAAACAAAGTGAAATTGGAAAGGGTGTGTGTGTGTGTGTGTGTGTGTGTGTGTGTGTGTGTGTATGTGTGTGTGTTTCCTGGACACCTCCTTTGAAAAATTCCAATATGAAAACTATCAGAAATGCCACAGACCAAATCAAGAGGTTTCAGGTCAAAAGAAAGAATACTATAAGCAGCCAGAAAGAAAGAATTCAAGTACTGATAAACCAAAAGCAGATCATAAAAGACATGGTAGCAACTATAATAAAGTAAGGAAAGATATGGAATGAAATCTACTAAAAGGCAAGTGATAAAGTCTTACAATTGTGAATAAAGCTGCAAAGCTGACATTCCTTCCACCAACCAAAATGAAAATGCAATGTTAATAGAAGAGAGAAGTTTCAAGCAATTCAATAAAATTTTGACATGCAAATTCAATAGTAAAAAGAAACCCCAAAAGACAATTGAATGTGAATAATTAGAAAGGGTTAGTCTAGAGAACTGCAATACTTATAGTTTAGATGAGAAAAGGGTCCCTTTAGAATCCTCCTATCTTCAAGGATCTTGGATGAGTTAAATAAGAGTAACTGGAAAAAAGATATTTGTTCCCTTGTTGATTTTGATTAAGGGAAGAAAGAAAAGGGAGGGGGAAAGGAATGCTGTAGGGAAGAAATAAAGAACAATGGGAAAGAACTTAAAGTATTTAAGTTTCTCTCTCTTTCTACCTCTTTCTCTCTCTTTCTTTCTTTCTCTCTCTCTTTCTCTCTTTCTTTCTTTCTTTCTTTCTTTCTTTCTTTCTTTCTTCCTTTCTTTCTGCTTTTTGGAGGGCAATTGGGTTTAAGTGACCTGCCCAAAGTCAAGTGTCTGAGGCTGGATTTGAACTCAGTTCCTCCTGACTCCAGGGCCAGTGCTCTCTATTCACTGTTAAAATATTTTTCATAATTGAGTTGAGGGGAAAAGAGTATATTTCTCATTTAGGAGGCAGTTGTAGTTTGGTCCTTACTATAAATTTTGGTAAAAATGCCATTAATTAGTTAAATCATAGTGGAAGATATTAACTGGTTATTGTTATTGTGGGGAATACACTGGAGTGGGACTTGTGAGCAACTATGTCATGGAAAACTTACAACTCTTAAGATTTACCCCTTGAATCCTGAGGGCAGAAGTAGTAGACCTTCTTTTGGGGAGTCAACCTGATAGTTTGAGTAAAAACCTAGGGAATTACCCCAATACAAGTGCTATATATTATGGAATATTATTACACCATGAAAAATGGTGAAAGGGACAGATTTAGAGAAATCTGGAGAGTTTTATAGGAATTGAGGGAGAGTAAAGTAAGCAGAATCAAGAGAACAATTTGTATGATAAGAACATTATAACAAGAACTAAACTTTGAAAATCTTAAGATTGATTCAATAACCAATTGTGATCCAGAAAAGAAGTATGGATTCAAGAGGAGTGGAGCCAAGATAGCAGTGTAGAAGCAGCAAGGATCAGCAGCTCCTGCACAGCCACCTAAATACACATAAAATAACAAATTTTAGACCTCCAAAATCCACAAAACTACAGAAAACACGTCTCTCACTGAAGGCAGTTCAGCAGGAGGGACCCATCACAACAGGTCGGGAGCCGAGTCGAGGCCAGCCCAGCCTGAAACCCATGACATGGCCCCAGGGAGGTGAGGAGAAGCGCAGCTGCAGTCAGAGCTATCTATTGGTAAAGGCTAAAAAGTGAATCTGAACGAATCAAGAGCGACAGAACCCACTGAGAGACTGAGCTAGGCAGATTCCCAGCCCAGGAAAGTGCCTACTCAGGTTGGGGTAAGAAGAATGCTGAGCACAAGGAAGCCGTGCCAATGTGGAGCAGAGAGCAGAGAAGAGTGGACCAAGAAAAAGCCCCAGGCAGGCATCCAGCAGACTCACTCAGCCTGAGAGGTTTGCAGCCATCTTGCCAGATGACAGAGGATCATCGAACCGGGTAGGGAAAAACTTGGGGCCCTCAGCAGGAGCAGTAGGTTTTGTGGGGGCAATCTGGATGTTTAAACTTATATGCCCATACTGCCAGAAGCCAAGATGGAGTAATAAAGTTTAGTGGCTCTTCTACATCCCTCCCATACCAAGAAAAGTCTGGAACTGAATGTTCTAATCAGAGTAAAATCTTGAATCAGTGGAAACAGCCCAAGGGACATCTGAGGAAAGGAGAAAGAAGACAATATAGAGTCTAAGCCCAGTAGGGTGGAGCCAGAAAACCCTACCAAGAAAAGCCAATTTTGCACCACCGGCCCAATGAGCAAACAACAGCTCTGCCTCAGGCCTTCAGCTGTAGCTGGCTCTGAACCTGCTTGAACCATAGCTCAGGGACACAGGCTATGAAACCTGAAGGAGCTGGACCACCTGACCCCAACAAATTACTCTGTAAGCCTCAGTGTAATTCAGGGGAATCACTGAGAGTCTTGGTATTGACCTCAAGCTACACACTCAGAGCTTACAGCTACCTCAGAGCTTACAGCTACCAAGCCCCTACCTCCCAACCTGAGAAGCTTACCACTCCGGCACCCCAGATTTGGATATCCACTCCAAATTCCAGGACATAGGTACTCACAATGGGGAAGGAGGAAACTGCAAAGGCTAGGACCATCAAATCTTTTTATAGTGAGCAAGAACAAACAAATTCAGAAGGCAAGAGGGACTCTATATCCTTAGTGGAGACCACAGAAGGAAATGCAAATGGGTCTCAAGCCCAGAGAGCCTTCTTGGAGGATTTCAAAAGAGATTTTAAAAATAAAATTAGAGAAGTAGGAGATAAATTCAAATCTAAAGTGTCCAAACTGGAAAAAAAATCCCACTGAAGAAATCAAATCTTTGAAAAGCAAAATTGAACTAGGACAGGAGGTCCAAAATCTAACCGGAGAAAATGCCTCCCTAAAAATGAAAAATGAACATAAGGATAAGGACCTCCAAAAACTAGCTGAGGAAAATAACTCACTAAAAATTGGAATCATACAAATTGAAGCTAATGACTCTATGATGCAACAAGAGTCAGTCAAACAAAATATAAAGATTGAAAAATTGGAAGAAAGTAGAAAATATCTCACTCAAAAAACAACTGACCTAGAAAACAGGTCCAGGAGAGATAACCTAAGAATTATCGGCCTACCAGAAAATCATGATGAAATAACCAGCCTGGACAGCATCCTCCAAGAGATTGTTAAAGAGAACTGTCCTGAGGTCCTAGAATCAGAGGGAGAAATGGTTATTGAAAGAATCCACC
>CM053601.1:164878491-164901175 GCA_028646575.1 Pseudocheirus occidentalis
TACTTACACATATGTCAATATAGGAGGCTATGTATGCATATGAATAGATATCTGAGCATGTGTATATATGGGTATATAGAGGGCATAGGATCAATTGAATAAGAAGGGATGATACTTTAAAAGGCAAATTCTGAGGTGGGAGAGGACTAGAATGAGAGGAGACAGGGAGAGACAAAATGGGGTTAAGTGTCCCGTGTTGAAGAGGCAAGGGATAACTGTTAACTTTACTTTCATTTACTCTCATTGAATCTGGTTTAGGGAAGAAATGGTATAAACTCTACACTGGGCATCATGCCACACAAGAGAGTAGGGGGCGAGGGGATGAAAGGTGGGATGACAGAGGGGAGGGCAAGGTCTGAGGGAGGGATGCTGGATGTTCACACTTCAATAAAGGGACAGGGACAGGGTAGAGAACAGAACAAGTGGAGGAGGGATAGGAAGGAGGGACATAAGATCATGGTCACAATATGTCCACTATGAAGATGTCCTGTATAATCACACCTACACAGCCTGTATTGAATTGGTTGTCCTTCCAGCAGGGGTGGGTGACAAGGGAGGAATCAAAAGAATCTAGAATTTAAAGCTCTGCAATACCTGCAAGTAGGAATTAAGATATACAGGGGCTGGGGTATGGAGACCCTCTCTGACCTACTAGAAAGTTAGAGAGCAGACCAAGGGAGGTGTTCTACAGTGGGATCACTGTTTTGGGGTTGTGGTAAGGGAAAGATGGGGAGAAAATCTGTAATTCAAAAATTTCCTGAAAATGAATGATGTAAACAAGAAACAAATAAAATTTATTACATTAAAAAAAATTAGAGTACCATAGCAATAAAGCACATGGAGAGAATCGTAAAATAAACCTTAGTACATGAAGCATATGAGTGGAAAGAAGATTCAAATATAGAATATGAAATGGCATAGCAGAAAGATTCAATTTATGCTTTGCTTTTGGGTTGAGGAGGCAGGGCAATTGGGGTTAAGTGACTTGCTCAAGGTCAAACGGTTAGTAAGTGATAAATATATGAGTTTGCATTTGAACTCAGGTCCTCCTTATTCCAGGGCTTGTGTTCTATTCACTTCACCACCTAGCTGCCCCACAGAAAGATTTAATTTAATAACTCAATTTAATGAATATTTATTGATCATCTAACATGTGCCAGGCACTATGCTAAACACAGAATAATAAACAAGAAAAAGACAGCCCCTGCCCTCAAGGAGTTTACAATCTAATGGATTAATGTAAAGGTCATTTCAATCAGCCACCTCTTTCTAAAAAATGAAGAACCTAATATTGAAAGATGGAAATGATTGACCCAAAGTTGCATTCCTCCTGTTAGTTGCAGAATTGACACCAAAATCCAAATAGTCAGAGTTGTAAGCCATTGCTCGTTCCAATACTTCACAGTTGTCCTTCCACAGATGGATGGATGGATGGATGGATGGATGGATGGATGGATGGATGGATGGATTGGTGGGTAGATACATACATACATACATACATACATAGAGAGACAGACAGACAGACAGAGAGACAGACAGGTAGATAGGTAGATAGATAGATAGATGATAGATGATGATGATGATGATGATAGATAGATAGATAGATAGATAGATAGATAGATAGATAGATAGATAGATAGATAGATTTTATTTTTGGCATATACTATTGGAGTGAGAGAGTGTATTAGCAATTTCCAGGGGTCAATAAGACTACAATTACAGCTCAGTCTCCTCCATCATGACTGTTTAATTATTTTTCTTCCCAAATTCTCCAAAGGTAGTAATATTGCAAAGTTTTCTGAATTGTTAATGCTTTTCAAAGGTCAGGATATTCATACTGAGAGCAACTACAAGAACAAAATGAAGAATTATAATGAATGTGTGCCTTCCATTCTTTTGGAAATATGAATGAAATACTCGTCCATTCTTTGAAGAATAAATTTTAAAGTGAAATATCTTAAGAAATTTATGTGATTAGATGCATGGCCTATTGAAAAATTATTTTGAAAAATGAACATCTCAAATATAATTTCTAATTAACTTTGTTTTTATTCTCATCAGTCTCTCAGTGATAGTATCTTCTAAGTCATACAGTCAAGTCATGACTAGTTACATATCATGCTACAGAAACATCAACTTGATAAACATTAACCACATGTAAATCAAATGTCTTGAGTAATTTCTTTCACATTTAAAATTTGGGTGAGATTGACTATCAGTTTCAAGTTTAGGTGCTGGTGGGTTGAGAGAGAGGTTTTTTTTTTCATACTCTCACTCCAGACACAAAAACTTGTGTCCACTGACTCTTCATTTGCCAGAAATTCATTCAGGGAAGAGATCCTTTTACTTACTAGATTGTGAAAAAGAAATCTAATATATTTATCATTCATTGTTATAGTTCATAGAACTTTAAAATGTCAGAAGCACAAGAGATGTTAGAACCAAAAAGATTATAACTCTAGAGCAGGATTAACCTGGGATCCACAGAGCTCTTTTTAAAAAAAAATTATATATATATATATATATATATATATATATATATATATTTGATATAACTATTTGATTTTAATTGTTTTCCTTTGCAGCTTTGCATATTTTGTTTCATTTAATTAAAGACTTTATTCTGAGGAGAAATCCATAGGCTTCATCAGACTGCTAGGAAATCCAAACACAAAAAGAGAGCAAACTTTTGATTAAGAGTTTGAAGGAATCTAAGAGACCACCTAACCCAACCCTTAGCACATAGAAAACAGAATATTAGAATGCTTAGAACAATAAACATCAAGAGTAAGAGATAAATGAGATCTTAGAACATAGGAGTGAGAGCTGAAAGGGAATACAATATTAAAAATGGAAAGTTCAATTTGGAAGAGATACTAGAACATAGAACATTAGAGTGGGAAAAGTATTGATAACATTGCATATAAAACATCAAAGCTTATGTAAGCCAGGACAGAAATACAAGACCTGGAAGGAACCTTAGAAGGTAGGAAATAGAATGTTGGACTTTCCCAGGATATTTGAACAAAAACCATTGAAAGTTAGATGCACTAGAGACTCTAGATTAAATGGGGCAAAATATCTTATAGGCAACATAGTACAGTGGGAAGATTGCTAACTCTGAAATCTGAAAACCTGGGCTCTGACACCTGCTGCTATCTGACTGTGGGCAAGGCACTTAATACCTCTTAACCTCAATGAATTCATTTGTAAAAAATGAAGGGCTTGGATTAGATGACCTCAGAAGACCATTTCATTTCTAGGTATGATCTTATGAATAATCCTCCATTGACTAATGTTTCAGCCAGATTGCAAACAGCATAATCTCATTTAACCAAATCACTCAGAACCAGAACCGGTTGTTTTTATCTGATTACACTTAGAAGAAAGAAATAACAAGAACACAAAGTAATAAGAAATTACTAAAATTGTTCAAAAAAATATAACAGCATCACCTTCCCAAGCAATGCTGAGAAATTAGTGCCAATCTCTTACACCTTCTATATCTACTTGCATCCCTAGCCCTAAATAGTGATAATTCAAGCTCAGAATAATGAGCCTAAAGTAATCATTCTCAAATAGTTTGGTTTAAGGATTCCTATACACTCAAAAGTTATTGTGGAACTGAATCTTTTAAACTAAAAGTAAACAAAAAAATTAATGAAGACAATTTTTTAAAATTTGATGACGCCCCCTCCAAAAGTATTTTCTTTATGTGAGTTTTACCTATCAATGTTTACTGAACTAGAAATTAAAACTTCTCAGTATTATTATGAAAAGTTTTTAGACCTGGTAGACACCCCTTCAAGAGTTGAAGGGATCCCAGAATATACTTTAAAACAACCATTGCTCCAATATATTGCAACAATCTTGGTCCCTAACACTAGGGCAGAGTACCTACATCCAGAGAAGGACATTAGTCTCCTCCAGCTTTCAAGTAAAGGATTAAATCTCTCTTTTTTCTAAATACCAAGAATGCCTTCAGTTCTGATTCATCATCATGCAAGTGACCCCTTCATTAAAGTAAGGTGACATGCTAACAACTGATCTTATTCTCACTCCTTGGCTTTGTTTCTGACAAAAATTAGAAACCTTGGAAGCCCTGGCCTCTTGAAAGAAAAGCAGAGTGCTTTATATTTTGAGGAGCTTTTTATACCACAAAAATCAAGTACTGGCATGTTTAAATGAAATTCAATTAAACTGAAACATTCCTAACCAGTTATTGGAGCATTGATGTGGCTTAACTTTGGCATCTTCCACCTAATGAACAAGGCAATTGAATGGAATCCATTCACTGAAGAAATTTAAACATGAGCCTGTTGAATTGCCAAAGTGAGTTCCATATTTCTAAAAATGCTACATGGTTGAATAAGTACCAAGATTCATACCCCACCCCCTTCACCACAGTCATTATTCATCTACTCTGGTACTTGTTATTTATCCAGTACATAAAGTGATTGTTCATTCCGTATCCATGTGATGATATGTTTTTTCAACAGGTCTCCCCTTCGTTATTCCATTAACCTCAATGAAAATTTAGAAAGATTCCATAAATGAACACAGTAAAACCTTGCTAGGACAATTTACACAGATCCCATCTTTGTGGAGCATGTTATCTTCTTCATGTTATCTTCTTCCAGTATGCCTATAATAGACACACCGCTAAAGGAGAGATAGTAAAGAGAATGGGACAGTGGAGTGACCTTACATCTGACATTTCTTTTCACCTACAACTAAAGAATCCTATTTCATTCTTTAATAGAATATATTTTTAGCCTGTGTCCTAAGCTTAATTATTATTGGGCCCTTTAAGATCGTCAAATGGGCAGCCAGCCACAGTAGTAAATCAAAAATCTCTAGATATAGACACAAAGATGGAGCTGCTCTTTAATCTAATCCAACCTTACAAGTGCCTTACAAGTATTTATAAAATGCCTACTACATGCTGGGTGCTAAAAGGAAGAAGTCCTTGACCTCAAGGAACTTGGTTCCTATTAGGAAAATGAAAAGAACATAAAAGACTAGGTAGGTGGTGCCATGAAGAGAGTGCACCAAACATGGAGTCAGGAATACTCATCTTCCTGAGTTCAAATCTGGCCTCAGACACTTATAATATATAAAATATATACATATAATAGAAAATCTATCAAGATTGATTTGTGCTGAGGATCACATTAGAATCTGGGTAACTTTCCTGGCTTCCTTTAAAGTTCTAACCAAAATCCCACCTTGTACAAAAGACTTCCTTAAACCCTCTGAATTCTAGTGCCTTCTCTCTGTTAATTACTTCCTATTTGTCGTGAATATAGTTTTTCATATATTTTTATGTTGTCTCTCTAAATAGATTGTAAGTTCCTTGAGGGCAATTGCTGTTCTTTGCTTTGTTTTGAATCCCCATCATTTAGTAGAGTGTCTGGCATATGGTAGGCACATAGTAAATGCTTATGTGTTGCTGGACTAAGTTGTGAAATGCTCCATGGAGAAAGTAGGTGTTGGAGCAGAGTTTTGAAGAGAACAGAAGTTTCTAAAATGGAGTGTGTATTCCAGGCACGGGGAAGGTAGAGCTGGAGCAGCCAGTGGAAAGCCAGGGAGAAAGAATGTTGTTTAATTATGAGAGGTAAAATAGAATTCAAACTAAGGAAAGCTCCCTAACAATTAGAATTGCTCAAGAGTAGAATTTCAAAGAGATAGGGAGTGAGAGACAAAGAGAGAGAGACAGAGATAGAGATACAGAGAGAGACACACAGAGACCAAGGCGGGGGGGAGGGAGGGAGAGGAAGAGGGAGAAAGAGAGAGAGTTAGTTGAGTTCATCACTGAAGTTGTTTAAGCATACCTTGGGTGACCATTCTTCCATGAATACTATAGAAGACTTTGATTTCTCAACACTATCCACTCTCTGCTTTTGTTTGTAGCAGCTCTACGATTCTACAATTTCAAGATAAAGACTATTCAAATGGGGTGATACAGGAGTAGTACCCACAGACCTGATTTGGGGGATGTTCTTTTTTTTGAGAGCAGTACTTGCTCTTTTATGAGACACCTGGAAGGAATTAAGAATATTGGGCAAGGCACTTTATAAATGATAACTCTCTTTATATTCCCAGAAGAGCTGAAGATGCAAAATACTAGATGTCTTGCCAGGAAAAAAAACCTGATTTACTAAGCCTGGTAGGTTTCCAGAGGAATTTGGAAAATCAGTAGCTTACCATATGGATTTGAATAAATCTGAGAACTGTTTACAGTTCTTTCCTCCTTAATGCTATTAATTTACCCTCAAGTTGGCAGGGTCCTCCAGGGAGTCACTAGATGTGCTGATGATCATCAAAAAGCTTTTTTTAGAGCTGAAGCTACTACTTACTAAAGAAGCAGCTAGATGGTGATGATTATAGAGCATGGAGCCTGGTATCAGAAAGATAAGGGAACACAACAAATCTGTCCTTAGACACTTGTTAGCTGCGTGTCCCTGGGTAAGTCACTTTGCCTTTGTTTGCCTCAGTTCTCTTCTACTGTAATATGTGGATACTAATAGCATCTACCTACCAGGGTTAAAAATTTCAAGTCAGATAGTATTTCTGAAGATCCATAGGGTCTAGCACACTGCTTAATAAATGGTTGTTTCCTTCCTTCTACGTCCTATAGTGACCAAGGATGGCTACATGGAAGGGGTAGGCTGTGATATGGGATTCAAAAAGTAAGCAGAATTTTAATAAAAATAAGGGGACTGTGGGAGCTAGGTGGCACAGCAAATAGAGCACAAGCCCTGGAATCAGGAGGACCTGAATTCAAATTTGGCCTCAGACACTTGACACTTAACTAGCTGTGTAAACTTGGACAAGTAATTTAAACTCAATTGACTTGCTTTTCCCCCTGAAATAAAAGGATAAGGGGGTAGAAATGGAGAGTATTGTACAATTAAAAGGCACATAAGATTGATTTGTAATGATGAGTAGATTAGTACAATTTAGTAAAGTGTAGGTTATTGCTACTGACCTAGAAGTTGAATGATCCTGATTCCCATTCTGCCTTTGTCACTCTCTAGTCATTGACAAGGAGAGCTTTGATTTTGACTTTCTGACTTTTTATATCAAAGACAGCATAACACCAAAAGATGTATTCTTGTCATTTCACTTCTTTGGGCATATGTTTCTTCATTTGCTGGACCAGAGATGCAGTCTCCTATTTCTTTTACTTGTAGATAAACCTGACATGGAACCAACCGCAGCACGTCTGAAAGCCAGATTATAGATTTGAACTTTATCATGTGAAAAAGGAAGATCCTAGGAAAGTTTTTAGAAAAAAGTTTTGAGCCAATGAAGAAGTACATGCAATTCTAGGCACATAGAAGGCACTTCCTAACTGCATATTGGCCTCTTTCTCAAGTCCAAGTAATTACTATATAAATACTCAAGTGTATGTTCATCTCTACAATTTTGTGTTGTCATAAACATTTTCCGTATATGACTTAATGTGACAATTTTGAGAAAAATTGGAGAAGACAAAATTGGAGAAGACTATTGGTTGATCAGTGAATGAGTCTAATCATTCTTAAAGTCAATTTCAAATTTTGAGAGGAGTCACTAAACTATCCAAATCCTTTGACAAACTATTCTAGTACTGTGCAAAGAAAGATCTCATATACACCTCAATACTCATAGCAACAAGGTGGCAGCATAACAGATAGCATGCTGAGCAGGAGTCAAGAAGATCTGAATTCAATTCTTACTTCAGATGCTTTATAGGTGTATGACCTTCAGTGAGCCGTGTAATCCCTGTTTGCCTGAGTTTCTCCAAATTGTAAAATGAGGAAGATAGCACTTCTTTCATAGGGTTGCTGTGAAGATTAACTGGAATAATGTTTTTAAAGGCCTTAGCACAGTGCCTGGCTTGTAGCAGATGCTATATAAATGCATCTTCCCTCTCCATGTTCTTTTGTGATAGTAGCAAAATTGGAAACAAATTGGTACCTAAGTATTGGGGATAGATCAACAAAGTTGGGTCATTCACCATTATGGAGTAGCCCTGAACCATAAGAAGTGATAAATGATAGTTAATTCAGAGAAGTAGAGAAAGACTGGGTTGACAAAGAAAGTGGGACCAAGACAACAGCAACAACAACAACACACACATAATATTTATGATAATCTAAATGAAAATAGCACCCAAAAGGGCAGTAATAGATTACCAAACAAAATTTTGGTCCTAAAAAATGCCAAGTGTACGTACCTTCCCTTTCTCAATAGAGAAATGAAAATTATAGTTGTGAAATGTGGTAGACACCCTCAAACAAATTCATTGCATAGATTGGTATTGCGTAAATGCTCTTATTTGTTATAAGAAATATCCAATAATGGGAGAGAGGGGTAAAAGTAAAATGGTTGTGATTCAACTATAAAAGATAATAAACCTCAAAAAATGATAAGTTCTTTGAACCAGATTAAAATGATATTGAGAAATTTTCAACAAAATAAATCAAAATACAATAAAGCATATAATACTAGTAAGAGGTTTCTAAATCAATATGCAGTCTGCAGATACACTTACATACTTAGTGACCCTTGTTTATATCTGATTTTGACATCATGAGAGCACACAGGAAAAATGACCATATCCATGAAAGGAGAGATAGCTAATCAGGGAAGACAAAAGGGAATTTAGAGATACTAAGTACATGATGGGTGGGAAAGGGACAGGGAAGTTGAAATCCTAAGTTTGTAAGAGGGCTTTGCCACTTGGGACTTCTGTGACTTGGTTTACATCAATGAACTTTAATGAGTCTCAGTTTTCCCATCTGTAAAATGGACCTCATGAGGCTAAGTGAGTATGAAGAAAGTACTTTATAAGATAATTGGTTGTGGAATCAGAGGACATGGGACCAGAAGGCCCCAAACATCTTTTCCAATTTAAAATCCAAAATGTTCTTCAGCAGCGTTCATGAGAGAGACTTCTATGGCCTGAGCCAAGACTCAGGACTAGGAGTAGGTGGGAAAAGTAATATTTTTGTAATGTTATGTTTTTTTCTTTTAATTTATTTGTTAACTTTTAGTTTACAGCATTCAATTTCTAAATCCCTTGAGTTTCAAATTTTCCCCCACTCCTTCTCCTCCCCCCTCCACCTATGGTGGCATGAAATCAAATATAGGATATACAAATACCTTCACATTAAACATTAGTCAAGTTGTAAAGAGGGATTATAACCAATGGAGTGAACAATAACAAAGAAGAAATGAAACAAAACAAAAAAAGAAAGTTGTTTGCTTCAATCTGCATTCAGACTCTATAGTTCTTTCTCTGGATGTGGATACCCCTTTCCATTATGAGGCTTTTGTAGTTGTCTTATAACCTTGCATTGCTGAGAGGAGCCTAGCTTATCAAAGTTAGTCCTCACAAATACGATGTGTCTATAATTGCGTCCAAAGTATTCCTGGTTCTGCTCTCCTCACTCAGCATCACTTTATATAAGACTCTGCAGATTATTATGAAGTCTGTCTGCTCCTCATTTCTTGTAGCACAATAGTATTCACTAACATTCATATACCACAACTTGTTTAGCCATTCCCCAATTCACTGGCATCCCCTTGATTTCCAATTCTTTGTCACAACAAAAAGAGCTGCTATAAATATTTTTGTACATATGTATCTTTTCCCCACTTCTATCATCTCTTTAGGATAAAGCCCTAGATGTGGTATTGCTGGGTCAAAGGGTATGTACTTATGTATAACCCTTTGGGCATTGTTTCAGATTGCTCTCCAGAATGGTTGAATCAGTCCACAATCCCACCAACAATGCATTAGTGTTCCAATTTTTCCACATCCTCTCCAGCCTTTGTCATTTTCCTGTTTTGTCATTTTAGCCAGTTCGACTGGTGAGATATGGTAACTCAGAGTGGTTTTGATTTGCATTTCTCTAATCAATAATGATTTAGAGCATTTTTTCATATGACTATAGCTTTAATTTCTTCCTCTGAAAATTGCTTGTTCATATCCTTTCACCATCTATCAATTGGGGAATGACTAGTATTTTTATAGATTTGACTCAGTTCTCTGCATATTTTAGAGACACATTTAGAGGCCTTTATCAGAGACACTGGTTATAAAAATTCTTTCCCAATTTTCAAATTCCCTCTTAATTTTTGGTTACATTGCCTTTATTTATATGGAAACTGTACAATTTAATGAAATCAAAAATATCCATTTTGCATTTCATAATGTTCTCTAATTCTTATTTGATCATAAAATCTTCCTTTTTCCATAAATCTGACAGGTAGCCTATTCCTTCCTCTCTCAGATTGCTTATTGTATTGATCTTTATACCTAGCTCATGTATCCATTTAGAATTTATTTGGGTATATGGTGTAAGATATTGGTCCATGCCCAATTTCTGCCAGTTTTCCCAGCAGTTTTTGTTGACTTGTGAGTTCTTATCCCAAAAGCTGGGGTCTTTGGGTTTATCAAACACTAGATTACTATAGTCATTGACTACTGTGCCTCATGTACCTAATCTATTCCACTGATCCACTACTCTATTCCTCAGCCAGTACCAAATAGTTTTGATGACTTCTGCTTTATAATGTAGATTAAAATTTTGTATGGCTAGGCCACCTTCCCTAGCATTTCTTTACATTAATTCCCTTGATATTCTGGAACTTTTGTTCTTCCAAATGAATTTTGTTACTTCCTAGCTCTATAAGATAATTTTTTGTAGATTGTTATGGCACTAAATATGAAATTTTTTAGGTTAAATTGTCATTTTTATTATATTATCTCCACCTAATCTAGAGCAACTGATGTTTTTCCACTTATTTAGATATGACTTTGTATGAAAAGTGTTTTGTAATTGAATTCATAAAGGTCCTGGGTTTGTTTTGGCAGGTAAATTCACAAATATTTGTAATGTCTACCGTAGCTTTAAATGGAATTTCTCTTTCTGTATCTTTCTGTTGCATTTATTTAGAAATATGTAGGAGTGCTGAGGATTTATATGGGCTTATTTTATATCCTGCAATTTTACTAAATTTCTTTATTATCTCCAGTAGTTTTTTTTTACTTGGTTCTCTAGGATTCTTTAAGTATATCATCATATCATCTACAAAGAGTGATAGCTTAGTCTCTTCTTTGCCTAATTTGATTCCTTCAATTTATTTTTCTTCTTTTATTGGAAGTGCTAACATTTCTAGTACCAAATTGAATAAGAGAAGCAATAGTAGACATCCTTGTTTCACCCTAATGTTACTGTTTGGATGCATACTTTTCAATGCCAGAAAACTGTCCTCCTCATAGCCCATAGGTATTTATTCTAAGATGAGTTTATGAAGTCCAATCACATGTAATAGAGTGAAGGCTCAAAATCCCCCCAAAATATGTATATATGGAAGGACAGTTTCCAAAAGTTGTCCAGTGCCCCTCACCCATGCTCCTTCTGACTGTGACCCTATAACTGATGTAAGCAAGAATGCTCTTTCCAGTCTCCTACATTTAGCGGCTTGAATCCTCCTACCCAACAGATGGAATAAGATGAAATTTACAGAATCCATGCCACCTCATTAGGTTGATTTGGCTCCCACATCAGAATAGTATTTGTGTTTTGGCAAAGTAAAAAAATTACCTTGCAAAAACAAGATGAATTTGTTTTCTTGATGAAGATTAGAGTAATACAGTTCTGTGTGCTCCTTGGTAGCTAAATTACACAGTGGCTAGAGCACCAAGACTGGAGTCAGGAAAATCCAAGTTCAAAAGCAGCCTAAGACACTTACTGGGTTGTGTTACTCTAGGCAAGTAACTTAACTCTGTTTACCTCCATAAGATAGAGAAGGAAATGGCAAACCACTCCAATCTCTTTGCCAAGAAAACCCCAAATGGGATCACAGAGTTAGATTTGCCTGAAATGACTGAACAAGAAGAAGAGTGTACTTCACTCAGAATTGTTTTCTGATAAAATAACTGAAAGCTCAGAAACACCAGTGCTATGCATGAATTCTTCCACAAATGTGCATTTGGAAACAATTGGCATTTTTAAAAAATTGATTTAGTAAGAGCAAAACATTGCTTTAAAAATTTTCTTCCAAAATGGTGTTGCACATACATATGGTAAGCCATACAAGAGTCTGAAAGAAACAAGAATCACTTTGCCCAAATGTCTTCTGATGAAACTGGAGAAGATATAAAAGCAAAAGATGGATTGTTTCTTGAAGATTTTTGCAGCTGTCATAGAACCTGTCCATTGAAGAGTACAAAATGAAGAGAGATTCTCTGTAAGTTAATCAGGCACTTATTAAGCAACTACTCTTTCAGGCATTGGAAGGAAGAGGATTGAGTTCCTACTATGTATGTCAAGCACTGTGGTAGGTGTTTTGCAAATAATATTTCATATAATCCTTACAATGATCTTAGGAGGTAAGTACTGGTATTTGGAATAAAAAGTTGAGAATGGAACAACCATCATCCTCAAGGAGACTACCCTCTATCAATCATGAGGCCCTCCAGACACTCTTATTTCCAGATGACATTCTGTTTATTGTATCAATTGCTAGAATACTTCAATATAGGTCCTTTTTCCTTTTTCACTACTCACCTTGGGAAACAGACCTAATAGTTGCTGGGTCAAAGGGTATGTGCAGTTTTATAACTCTTTGGGCATAATAATCTTTTAAAATCTATATTTTTCCAGTTATGGATATGGGTGTATGTCATAGAATACCACAGACTACAAAAAATTAAAGTTATATATTTCCCAAGGGGCAACTGAAAAATAAATAATGGGGGTAAGAAGACTGTAGCATACTACCAATAATGAATTTATAGTAGGGGTGGAATTAGGTACAACCAGAAATGTACGTGAGCCAGTGATACAGGAAGAGTTAGAGATAGACAACATAAATACAAATAATAAGAATAACAATAATAACTACCATGTCTATAAGATCTACTAGATGTCAGGCATTATGCTAAGTACTTTACAAGTATTATGTCGTTTAATCCTTGTAACTACCCTGGGAGGTAGGTGCTATTATTATCCTTATGTTACAGATGAGAAAAGTTAAGCAAACAGTGACTTGTCCAGGGTCATAGAGCTTATGTCTGAACTTGGCCTTAGACTCAGGCCTTCCTGACTTCAGGCTTGGTGCTCTGTCCACTTGATCAGACAGAGGCCTCAGATGGAGAGCTAATGGTTATCCACACACTGGCAAGAGATTGATAGAAAGGTCCCCAGTATGCTAGGCAAAACCCCTTGAAGAAGATTTATGGAAAAACATGGACAAGAGTCACGTGGACTGAGTAAACGTGAATGGATTATAATTTGCTTTGTTGGAGGAATTAAACACATTGATATCTCAGAAAAATCCATATATTGAAGTATCAAAATATGTACCTTCAGTAGCCCAGAAATACAGTAAAAACAAAGTTATTTCCCTAGATATAATGGCATATAGTAGGAAAAGAACTGGCTTGGGAATCAGGGGGCTTCCTTTGCCATCAGGACTTTGATGTTGGACTTTGGAGAAATTTCTTCCCAAATCACTCCAGAATTTCTCAATTATGATATAAAGTTATTGGATTTCAGATTTAAAAGTGGAAGCAACCTTAGATGCCCTCTTAGTCACATTTCTTCCTTTAAGCATAAGGAAACTGAGATGCAAAAAGGGTGAATGATTTGCCCAGAGTAATACTTATGGGATTTCAAAAAATATATAATTGATATGTCTCCATCCTGATTAGTGTGGAGAGTGAAACATATAAAATGCCAATACAAATTACATTTGAACTGATATTTCTATTATGCTGAAATCAATTACCATATTTTATGTAATTATAACTTCAAATAACACACATCTGAAAGCATATTAAGTACATCATAGGCTTAGTTGTTCAGATTAATAGGGACCTAGTTAATCCAAAGTATTGAATGGAGGCATTATGACACTTTGTAAGGGTCAACTTTGGGGTCAAGAAGATATGAGTCCAAATATGACACATACTTTCAGGCCATGACCATGTCACTTGACTTCTTGATGTCCCAGGAAATACAAGTTATTAACAGTTAACCATGTATATTGGGCAAAAAGGGAATTTGCCCTGGGGGTAAGGAGAGGCCAGAACCATGCCAAGAGTTCAATATCAGTGAAAGCATAGGTCAGACATGTGCAAATTCAGAAGTTTATGTAATACCTAGGTGGCAAAGTTAATAGAGTACCAGGCCTGGAGCATAGAACACCTGAGTTTAAATATAGCCTCATATACCTATTAGCTGTATGTTCCTTAGCAAGTCACTTAACCTTAGCTACCTAATTTGTGAAATGGGGATAAAAGTGGCACCTATCTACCAGCATTATTGTGATAATTAAATGAGATATCTGTAAGGTGTTTAGCATACTGCCTGGAACACACTAGAAGCTGTAAAAATGTGAGCTACTATCATCATCTTCATCATCATCATCATCATCATCATCACCATTTTCCTACATGTAACAGGTACTATAATCAAAGTAAAAGAATGCTGTGCCCCCAATAGGCTAGGGAATGTAGTTGGAAACACATGCATAAAAAAATTAAAAATACTTAAATATTGAAGAATGCAATGATTCTTTAAGAACTTTGAAGATTACCAACTGAGACAGTCCATAGAGATAGGTAGAGTAAGTTTGATTTTCAACAATTGACAGATGGGGATATTTTGTCCAAGTCTTCAAATCTGGGGCTTCCCACCTCCAAATCTATTACTATTAACAACAACATCAGCTAGTTCTCTCATTTAGCATCTCTCTACACAATGTCAAACAATCTAGTAGAAGCTGCATTGGGAGGATACGCTAGGAAGAATTTACAGAAATTGAAGAAAAAGAATAGTATAGGATGAAAAAAACGTAAGGTACTACTTGCACAAATGGAGCACAATAGGGATCTGGAGTCACCTGAAGTCAAATTCAGCCTTAGACATCACAGTGCAACACTAGCAGGTCATTTAACCTTCACCTATTTCAGTTTTCTCATCTGTGAAAGGAGGAAAGTAATAGCACTTAATTTACAGTGTATCATGGTGATCCAATGAGATAAAGTATGTAAAGCACTTTGCAAAACTTAAAGCTTGGTGTAAATGTTAACTAGAATTATTATTGTTAAATTTTGTTGCAGTGTTGAATAAAATCCTCTAAAAATAACTCCCTTATGCCTTGCAAGAATTCTGTTCACATGTTAAGAGTCCAATAGATTATTGAACGGTTGACTGATAACAAAGATATTGATTCACCTATAGACTAAATAATGCAAGAGTGGCATTCTGACCTCTATAGAGAATTAAAATACCATTCTCTGACCTTAGGAGGAAGATGGTTCATCTTGAGCTTTAGAGGACTTTTAATCCAATAATTCAAGGTTCCAATTATAATAGATCTTTTCCTTCCATGTTCCAATAGAAATGTGTACATATACATTACTGAGAGTCTCACATGGTGGTGTGTTCATGTCTTGGTTTCTTGGTAGTTCAAGAAAGATTTTGAAAACCAACTAAGAGAAGGGGAGGAAAAATTGGGAAGAGAAATGAGAATGATGCAAGAAAATCATGAAAAGTGAGTCAATATCCTGACTGAAGAAAATAACACCTTAAAAAATAGACTAACTCAAATTGAAAAAGAGGCCGAAAAGCCAATGAGAAGAAGAATGCCTTAAAAAGCTGAATTTGCCAGATGGAAAAAAAATTTCAAAAGCTCACTGAAGAGAATAATTCCTTCAGAATTAGGTTGGAGCAAATGAAAGCGAATGACTTTATGAGAAATCAAGATACTATTAAACAGATCCAAACAAATAAAAAAATAGAAGGCAATGTGAAATATCTCATTGGAAAAACCACTGACCTGGAAAATAGATCCAAATATTACAGGAGAGATGGTATAAAAATTATTGGACCACCTGAAAGCCATGACAAAAAAAAGAACCTGGAAATCATCCTTCAAGAAATTCTCAAGGAAAATTGCCCTGATATTTTAGACCCACAGGGCAAAATAGAAATTGAAAGAATTCACTGACCACCTATTGAAAAAGATCTCCAAAATGAAAACTCTCAGGAATATCATAGCCAGGTTCTGGAACTCCAGAACATGGAGTTCCCACATCAAGGAGAAAATATTACAAGCAGCAATGAAGAAATAATTTGAATATTGTGAAAACACAATCAGGATAACACAAGATCTAGCAGCTTCTACATAAAGGGACTTAAGGGCTTGGAAATTTTATTCCAGAGAACAAAGGAGCTAGGATTAAAACCAAGAATCACCTACCCAGCAAAACTGAGTATAATGTTTCAGGGGAAAATATGGTCATTCAATGAAACAGAGGACTTTCAAGCATTCTTGATGAAAAAAGCAGAGTTGAATAGAAAATTTTTTTCATTCAAATACAAGCAGCAAGAGAAACATGAGAAGGTAAATATGGAAAATAAATCATAAGGAAGTTATCAAAGTTGAACCTTTTACCTTCCTACATGGAAAAACAGTATTTGAAACTTGTGAAACTTTTATTAGTATGAAGATAGTTGAAGGGAATATAAATGTGTGTATATGTGTGTATGTGTGTATATATGTATGTGTACATATATGTATACATAAATATATGTGAGTGTGTGTATACATGTGTACAGGTATACATAGAAAGAGGGCATAGGATCAATTGAATAGGAAGAGATGATACTTAAAAGATGAAATTAAGAGGTGAGAGAGGACTATAATGAGAGGAGATAGGGAAAGACAGAATAGGGTAAATTATCTCATATAAAAGAGGCAAGGAAACATTGTTACAATGGAGGGACAGAACTGGAAGGCAACAGGGAATGGGTCAACCTTACTCTCATTGAATTTAGCTTAAGGGGGAATAACATACACACTAAATTGGGTATCTTGTCCTATAGGAAATAGGGGGGAAGGGAATAAGATGGGGATCATAGAAGGGAGGGCAGATTGGGGGGAAGGGAGTTAGAAGCCCTTGCTTTTGAAAAGGGACAGGGTCAAAGTAGAAAATAGAACAAGTGGAGGAGATAGGATGGAGAGAAATATAGTCAGTCTTTCATAATACATCCACTATGGAAATGTTTTGCATAACTGCAAGGTACAAGGTACCTTGTAGTTGTACAAGATATAACCTATATTGAATTGCTTATCTTCCCAAGAAGTGTGGGTGATGAGGGAAAAAGGGGAAGAATATGGAATTCATCCCCAATTGATAAATGGGCAAAGGATATTAACAGGCAATTTTCAGAGGTAGAAATTAAAGATATCTTTAAGCATATGTGCAAAAATATTTATTGCAGCTCTCTTTGTGGTGGCAAAAAACCTGGAAACTTAGGGCATGCCCATGAATTGGGGAATGACTGAACAAGTTGTGGTATATGAATGTAATGGAATACTATTGTGCTGTAAGAAATGAGAAGGAGATGGACTTCATAATTACCTGAAGAGGCTTATACAAACTTATGCTAAGTGAGAAGAGCAGAACCAGGAAACATTTGTACACAGTCACAGATACATCATATGTGTGATGACCAACCTTGATAAACTGGACTTCTCTCAGCAACATACAGTTAAAAGACAGTTCTACAAGTCTCAGAATGAAAGGGGATATCTACACTCAGAGAAAGATCTAGAAAGACCAGAGGTTAAATGGAGACTGAAACAACACATGCTATTGTTCTTTTCCATGTTTGGTTTAGTTTCTTTTTTTCCCATTATTTTCTCCATTCATCACAATACTTGTACACAATGAGACTATTGTACAATGTGAAAGTGTTTGCAGATTCTATACATGATGCTATGCCACCATGGGGGAGAGGGGAAAAGAGAGGGGAGAAAATCTGAAACTCAAGTGATTTTTTAACTGAATCTTGTAAACTAAAAGTAAATAAACAAGTCAAAAAAGAATATGGAATTCAAAGTTTTAAAATCAAATGTTTAAAAATATTATTATTAAAATGTTTTTAAAATCTTTTAACACTAGTTCAATTTTTATGTTAAGGATAGAACAAGGATTAGCAAAATGGTAAAAAAAAAGTTAGACACAAAAATTGCAAGTATTATGTCACTCGGAAGATGAATGAAATAATAAGCATGAAATAAAAGCAAAAGAATTTGGTTGAAGCTGATTAACACTAAATTAATTTTAATGTAATTAAGTAATAATTTCCCCAAAATTATATGACTGCTTTACAAAAGGCCTACCTACTTCTGTCTCAAGAAATGTAGATGTGACCATGGACTCACAATAGCTATGCCTGCAGAGCAGAAAATCTAGAAGGTCCTCCCTGGTTTAAAAGGTTTTTAGTACAAGCCCAAGCATGGAATGTTTACCTGTAAGGGCCAACTAATTTGCGCAGAAAGATTTATCACTCAATGGCTGACCTTCCAGAAATTAAATTCCTTGGCCATAGTCACTAACCAAACCATCCAATAAAGTGTAGAAAGGCAAAGATCAATATGCATGTGGAAACCACTCCCACCAGAGAAATCAAGCATCTTTAGAGTATTAAGAGAGTAAAATAGGATCACTATTAAGAATAATAATTTTAGATAAACCCCATCATCTGCCCACACATTATTATTAATCAGTCAGCTATTCTTATATTCAGTAGCTTGAGAAAAAGAGGAAGAATAGTATAATGAACGGAGAATTAGCCTTGGACTCAGGAATATGAAAAAAAAAGATTCTACCACTATAATATCCTAACCGTGTAACCCTGGGCAAATCACATAACCTCTCAATGTCCTAGGTATCTATAATTCTATAAGTTACGGTGTAGATGGAGGGTGTTTTTTTCCTTTCTCAAGAGTCCCATATCAATGAAACCTCAAGTCCAGTCCTCATCCTTACTCCTCATCACCATGTGCCACTGGAGAGTCTAAATTTCAGGAGTTATTAATGAAAAAGAAGGAAGAGGAGCAGGAGAAAGAAGAGGAGGAGGAAGAGGAAGAGGAGAACCATGCTATGCTTTTTGATGAGTCTCACTCTTCATTCAAATCATGATATCAACTTAAGACTTGAGGGTAGCTGAGAAGAAGAAAAACTCTTTTTTTGAAAAATTATTTATGAAAATTAATATAAAATTATTTATGAAAAATTATTTTGAAAAACTATTATGAAAAATAGTACTTATTCATTTGGTGAGTATTATTCACCTGCAACACTATATTAGGAGAGGATGGGTCTCCAACAATAGAAAAAGGATAGTATGCAACCAATAACATAAATAATACATTTTATATAATAGGGTTTTTACAAATTCAAAGCAGTTTGACAATTTGTATTCCAAAATCCATTGGGACTCACTAAGTATATGTAAAATACAACATTAATACCAAAAACTGAAAGCAAGAAATTGAGGGTTTTGACCCCTGTATATCTCAAAATGGAATAGGCTACCTCAAGGGGCAGTGGATTTCATGTCAGTGGAAATATTCAATTTGACAGGGATCTTGAGGAAGGGATTTTTACTAAGCCATTGTTTGGCTGCAGCCTCAAATGATGTGGTTTTATACTGTGGTGTGCCATCTCTCAAGAGTATTTGAATTTACCATTGAGGCTTTGAATATGATCAAGAGTTCCCAGAAGATGGAATTCTGGGTGGTACAAGTCCTTGAAGATTATGGCATATGAAATGTGACTGAAGGAATTAACAACATGCATGATGAAATAGAAAAGACTCAGATGAATTATGACAGTTGCTTCCAAGTGTTTGTAGGTTTATCATGAGGAAAGCAGATTAGATTTGTCCTGCTTAACCACAGACAGGCAGATGAAAAGGGGCAAATTTTGTCTTAATATTGAGGGAAATTCTTAACAATGAAAGCTTCCAAAAAAAGAAATGTGTTGGGGGGGTGGAGCCAAGATGGCAGTGCAGAAGCAACAAGGTTCTGCAGCTCCCACACATCCAGCTCAAATACCCATAAAATATGACTCTAAACAAATTTTAGTGCTCCAGAACTCACAAAATTATGGACGGACACATCTCCCACTGAAGGCAGCTTGGCAGTAAGGGCTTATCACAACACACTGGGAACCAAAACCAGCCCAGCCTGAAACCAGAGCTTGGCCCCAGGGTGGCCAGGAAAATCCATACCAGGAGCCTTCAAGAGACTGAATCAGTGGCAGCTGTGGCACTTTACAGAATTATCAAGCCATAAGAAACAAGAACTAAGTGAAAGGTCAGTGGAACTCTGCTAAATTTGGGGGAGAAAATCGTGTCTGACCAAACTGCCTCCAGGGCAAGGAAGCAATTGTTCACAGGCTAAGTGCTCTTGCATAGAACAGCCTGGATCCAGATCATGGTCTTGGGTGGAGGTCCTGGGGTGTATTTCCAGTGAGCCAAAGCAGGTGGGGGCTGCAAAAAAAATCTGCCTCCCAATAGCTCTGGTAGCTGTGAAAACCCTAGAGATCTGGGACAGATCTTTGCCCTCTGGAAGAAGAGCTCCACAGAGCTAAAAAGATCAAGTAATAAATTGACTGACAATATGAGCAGGTGAAGAAAGCAAAGTAAGAACAGCAACCAAACTTTAGATTCCTTCTTGATGGACAAAAAAAATCAAAGGATGGAATGGAAGGAAGAAAACACAGTAAGAACTTCCAAAAGCTTCCAAGAAGTATGAAGACTGCCTACAAGCCATAGGTCAGCTTAAGAAGGATTTTGAAAAAAAAATAAGGGAAGTGGAGGAAAAATGGGAAGAGAAATGAGAATGATGCAAGAAAATCAGGAAAAGAGAGTCAACAACATGACTGAAGAAAATAACACCTTAAAGAACAAATTAAGTAAAATGGCAAAAGAGGACCAAAAAGCCAATGAGGAGAAGAATGCCTTAAAAAGTCAAATTTGCCAAATGGAAAAAGAACCTAAAAAAGAATTATGAAGAGAATAATTCCTTCAGAATTAAAGTGGAGCAAATGGAAGCAAATGACTTCATGAGAAAACAAGATACTATTAAACAGATCTAAAGAAATGGAAAAAAAATAGAAGTCAATGTGAACTATCTCCTTGAAAAAACACTGACCTGGAAAATAGATCCAGGGGAGACAATTTAAAAATTATTGAACTACCTGAAAGCCATGATTAAAAAAAGAACCCAGAAAGCATACTTCAAGAAATTCTCAAGGAAAATTGCCCTGATGTTTAGAACAATTTTAGAGCAAAATTGTACTTGAAAGAATTCACCAACAACCTCTTGAAAATGATCCCCAAAAGAAAATTCCTAGGAATGTTATAGCCAGGTTCCAGAGTCCCCAGATCAATGAGAAAATATTACAACCTGCAAAGAAGAAAAAATTTAAATACTGTGGAAACACAATTAGGATAACCCAGGATCTACCAGCTTCTACATTAATGGATCAAAGGGCCTAAAATATGATATTCCAGAGATCAAGTGAGCTTGGATTAAAACCAAGAATCACTTACCCAGCAAAATTGAGTATAGTATTCCAAGGGAAAATATGATCATTCAGTGAGGTGGCAGACTTTCAAGCATTCTTGATGAAAAAAACAGAACTGAAAAGAAAATTTGACACTCAAATACAAGTAGCATGAGAAGGTAAACATGGAAAAGAAATTATAAGGAATTTATCAAAGTTGAACTATTTAGATGCCAACATATAAAAACAACAGTTGCAATTTATTAAACGTTTCCCAGTATGAGGATAGGTGAAGGGAATACAAATGTATACATACATATACATACACATATGTTTATATGTGTGTACAAATACATATCTGAGTATGTGTATATATGAGTACATAGAGGGCACAGGATCAACTGGAATAAGAAGGGACAATATTCTAAAAGGTGAAATTCTGAGGTGGGAGAGGATTAGAGCAAGAGGAGACAGGGAAAGACAGAATAGGGTTAATCATCTCAGAAGAGGCAAGGGATAATTCTTACAATGGAGGGGAAGAACAGGAAGGCAAAAGGGAAAGGGTCAACATTGCTGTCATTGAATTTGGCTTAAGGAAGGAATGACATAAACTCTAAACTGGGTATCTTGCCACACAGGATATTAGGGGGAATGGGAATGACAGACAGGATGATGGAGGGTAGGGCAGGGTTGGGGGGGGAGGGTTGCTGAAAGTATTCACTTCTGTAAAGGGGCAGGGACAGGGGAGAGAACAGAACAAGGGGGAAGCAGGATAGGAAGGAGGAATATATAAACAGTCTCTCACGTGGCATGTAAATAGTTCAACTTTGACAAGTTCCTTATGATTTCTTTCCCATGTTCACCTTCTCATGTTTCTTGTGTTTGATTGTCAAATTTTCTGTTCAGTTCTGTTTTTTTCAGCAAGAATGCTTGAAAGTCTTCCACCTCACTGAATGACCACATTTTCTCCAGGAACATTGAAGTCAATTTTGCTCAGTAAGTTATTCTTGGTTGAAATCCTTGTGCCCTTGATCTCTGGAATATCATATTCCAGGCCCTTCAATCCCTCAGTGTAGAAGATTCCAGATCCTGGGTTTTCCTAATTGTGTTTCCACAATATTCAAATTGTTTCCTCTTGGCAGTCTGTAATATTTTGTCCTTGGTCTGGGGATTCTGGAACCAGGCTATAATATTTCTAGGAGTTTTCTTTTGGGGATCTTTTTCAAGAGGGGATTGGCGAATTCTTTCCAATTCTATTTTGCCCTCTGATTCTAAAACATGAGGGCAATTTTCTTTGAGGATTTCTTGAAG
>CM053601.1:164908017-164926952 GCA_028646575.1 Pseudocheirus occidentalis
AAAAAAATAGAAGGCTATGTGAACTATCTCCTTGAAAAAAACCACTGACCTGGAAAATAGATGCAGGAGAGAAAATTTAAAAATTATTGGACTACCTGAAAGCCATGATCAAAAAATGAACTTAGAAAGCATCCTTCAAGAAATTCTCAAGGAAAATTGCCCTAATATTCTAGAAACAGAGAGCAAAATAGAACTTGAAAGAATTCACCAATAGTAGATAGTAGCACAATGCAAAGGTGAGTCAGTTAAAAAATCAGTTAGCAGAAGACCAAGAATGGGGTATGTATATTCCAAGTCCATAATCCAAAGTCATTGCAAGGAGGGCTGTCTGTCACCAGACGTTGGCCTAAGAAATCAGCAATAAGAAAGATCTATGTAAATGAAGAGCATAAAAGTACCTGGAGGGATTGTACTCTTGTCTCATTCTATTTCTTTGTTTTAAATTCCACTTGTTGGTACCTTCTAACCGCAGGGAGTAACAATCTATATTCAACTGAACAGATTGTTTGATATTTGTATTATTACTCAAGTGATGAAAGGAGATGAGACAGGAAGAGACAGGAAGGAAGGAGAGGATTTTAGACCTGGAAAGAGTCTTTGAAGATATATAGTCCAATAATTTCATTTTTACCAAGAAAGGTGATGAGGGACTAAGAGGTCATATTACTAGTCCAAGGTCAGGCAGATAGTAACTGAGAGAAATGAGATTTGAAATTGGGTCTCCTGTATTTAAATCTAGGGATCTTTTCACTACACCAGAACTGACTCGTTTTATCATGTTCAAATGAGGACATTGAAATCACTGGAGATTAAGTGACTTACCTAGTGATTTATTGGTTTTTCAAGGTCACAGAAGTAGTGCCCCAGAGAAGACTTAAACTTGGAGTTTCTGAATTCAAATTTAGCAGTCTTTCTACAATGCCATATTTTCCTCATTTTGTGGACATGGAAACTGAGGCTTGGAAAGGGGGATAACTTCCCTGAGGTCACGTGACTAGGAAAAGGCAAAGATGGGACAAGACTTGGATATAGGACAGTGATTATGTTTTCTGTGATGCTAAGCTGTTTCCCTACTATTGACATCACCTTAGAGCTAGGGTGAAATATGTTGTCACATGTGGTACACAAAGATAAAGTAGGGGGAGATAGACTAGCATGTGACTTTGGAACTGTAGAAACACATGCCAAGGCTGGAATGTGTTTGGATAAGTAGGACAAGAATAATCTAAAACACAAACATCAAACTTGAAAATCACAATATGTACCAACTGTGACTAAGGCTAGTCTTACACAGAGCTTCATCAATATGTATTTAGAGGAAGGTTGGATGCTGGTATTTCATATTGATGTTTCTAAAGTCCTATATAAAAATGTGAAATTCACTAATGGTGAAGTCCATCATCATCTCTCTTTGTTGAATTGTCAATTCACTTTATTTTAAAGAATTATCCACATAGCACCTATTATGCACAAGACATATCATGGGAAAAGTAGCCAAAGACAAAAAAAGTCCTTATCCTCAGGTAGTTTATGTTATATTTCTTTGGAGAGGGAAAATGGTATGGCATATGTGCCATATATTACAAGATAAATAAAATTAAAGGTAGAAAATAAATGGAACACAAGAGGCATTAAATATTCTGTGAGTATTGAGCAGGCAGAAAATACAGGGGGAATTTTAAGAACAGATACATAAACAAGGTAACTCTTGACCTGAACTGAGTGTTGTGAAAAGAACATGGAATATGGGCTCAGAGAATCTGTTTTGGAATGTTGATTTTCTCATTTACATCTATCTGTATTATGTTGTGCCTCATTGTCTTCATCTATAAAATGAGAGGGTTGAGTCAGATAACTTCTAAATTGTCTTCCTGATCAAAAACTCTGATTCTGATTTTCTCTACTCTTACTCATTGGAAAAACATTTAATTCAAAATTGTATCACTATGGACATTAAAACCAGAAGTGAGCTAAAAGACCATGAAGTCCAAAATGGGTACATGACATGCCTAGGATCACACAGTCAGAATGTGTCAGCAGTGACCCCCAGACTCAGATCTTCTGACTCCCAGTGCAATGGTCATTCCACAACCTTATTTTACTATTCATTTCTAAGGAGTTATAAAAGGGGATTTTCAATTTTGTTTCCCAATCCTTGGTTCTACACAAATCTCTTTTTTATGAATGGACTAAAATGAACTTCTCTTAAGCCTAGATTAATTTAGGTGCATGTGTGAATTGTTTCTGTTGAGTAGTTCCAATTGTTTCAGCATTTATTTTAAAAGCTTACATTATTTTAGCCATTCTGCAAATAGAAGGAAAGCTCACACATGTATTAATAGCATCATTTGTGCGGTGTTAATTTAGAAATAGAGTAAACACAGTAATAGCAACATCTTCCATCTGTATTTGTTTTACAAATTACCATTAAAATAGCCCCAAGTAGAAATCCAATGTGTAGATGAGCAGTAGATCACATGTATGGTCCAGGACTTAGATGCAACATGACTTTTTCTTTTCCTTATGTAAGATCGACTGATGATTGTACAAATCTTGGGTACTAGAGCACAGATTACATTCAGATATAACTCAGTCTGTACATTGTGTAGAGCTCAAGAAAAGGCAGTGATGGTATACTGGGGGCAGGGATATTATAACAGTTAATAATAATAACAGTTTTAATGTTATCATTCAGGGCTAATGCACTAATATTCCATGACAAACAAATATTTTCATTCTAAGTATCAAGGTGTCAAATTTATCTCAATTCATTGTAAGTGTTCAATAGTTCTGAGAAAAAAATAGTTTGTTCTGAAATAAGTTACTTCTGAAAGTAAAAAAGAGAAGTTTGTACTTTATATTCCCAAGATTTTATATAAATTTTAGTGCTGAGGATTTCTCCACCCATATAAAATTTAGAAAATTCATTATCACTGAACCACTCAAGTCAAGTAAATAGAAAACTCAATGAACATCAGAGAAGTGCTTAAGAGTGCTTTCATTGACTGTTATCAACTAGGATAGAAGTGAGATAAAGAAAAACTATGCTCACCTTAGATTAAAGATACATGCAGAAAAGAGTCCTTACAATAGTTCGTGAATCCCTACCCTAGAAGACACCATTCAGACTGTGCTGAACCAAACCAAGTTACACGATGGGAATCAAGATGGAAGCGGTATTTTGGCATTGTAATGCCAATAGAATATGACCACAGTTCCCAGGACTTTGCCCACTCATCTACCACAGTCAGATATGCTGGTTCTTTTTGTTTGTTTGTTTTTATGATTGGGGTAAGGGAAGGTCATAGCATGGCTCTGTCTCCCCTTCTGGCATCTTAAATTAAGGGCCCTTTATTGTATTTAGCATTTAAAAATTCTTAACTTTATCATGTCATGTAATTTCTAATATAAATTGTTTTCATGGTATGAAGGTCAAATGTAGTTGATGTTATGAAAGAAATGTGTGAGTAAAAGAGATGGATAGGCTGCCTCTTGAGAATGGGGGATGAACAATTGATTTTATTACGTGTTTTAATGACATCTCCGTGAAGTCAAGAAAAAAGAGGAAGTTCTCCATCATGTGGGAAGGATCCCCTGTAGTTAACTTATGGATAGAGGATAATAATCAGAAGTATGAAAAGGCATGGATGAGTTACCATCTTCATCAATGGAAGGAATATTTACATCTATGAAATCATAGATTTGACTATTTGAAAAAATGTAGTTAGGATAGAATTTATGGCTCCTCAGCTAGAATTTTCTCTAGGACTACTTTAAATTCAAAGGCATAGAATCAATCCAATTCAATATTTTTTTTTCCTTCACAGTAAACTAGCACTGCGTTACATGCTGCTTACTGAAAAAGAAATATAACACAGGCAGGTGGTGGCTTTGTTGATAAAGTTCTGGGAGTGAGTTCAAATGCAGCCTCAGACACTTAATAGCTTTGCAACTTTTGTCAAGTTAATTAACCTTCTTGCCTCAGTTTCCCCAAGCATAAATCAAGACAATAGTACTTAGCTTGCAAAGTTAGAATAAAATGAAATAACATTTGTAAAAATCACTTACCACCATGCCTGGCAAATAGTAGGTGCTGATTAAATGCTTATTCCTTTGCCTAGTCCTATGACCCAGATCTTGTTCTCATAAATAAAAAGATGGAAATATAGTAGGAGGAAGACTGAAATAAATGCCAAAGAGAAGTCTAGACAAACTACAGTGTGAAGAAACGGGAGGGAGTCAATCACCTTAAATTAATTTCACATTTTTACACTCATGGATTGGACAGTGAATCAGTTTGAAAATATTGAGGATAAAGTGTTTTAAACTTATTCATCTCACTGCCTCTTGTAAGATGTATTGAGTACTTTAAAAAGAAATTCCTTTTCAAAGATTCCTGTAATCAACATAAACTTACTGGACACTCAGACTGATGTTGTTATCATTCAGAGCTAATGTCCTAATGTTCCATGACAAGAGTATCAAGGGGTCAAATTCATCTCAATTCATTGTAAGTGTTCAATAGTTCTGAAAAAAAAATTAGTTTGTTCTGAAATAAGTTAGTTCTGAAAATAAAAAAAAGAAGTTTGTCCTTATATTCCCAAGATTTTATATAAATTCAAGTGCTGAGGATTTCTCCACCCATACAAAAATTAGAAAATTCATTACTTTATTACTGAACCACTCAAGTCAAGTAAATAGAAAACTCTCAATGAACATCAGATAAGTGCTTAAATTCTGTCCCTTAACTATTAAGAGTTGTTGCAACCTTCTATCCCAAGATCTAGTGTCCAAGAGATTTGCATAAAGATGGCTTATAAAAGAGGGTGGCTTCTGTAAACAGCAAGATGTGGGCTTTTTTGTCAAATACTAATCCTAGAAATAGAGGAAGGACAGTAGAATGATAAATTACATGTCAAATGATGTAGAAGCCAAATCTTACAAGATCACATTATGCCTGCCCATAAATGGTAATAACTGTAACCTTCTTAGAAGAAGAGACTTCCCTTTTGACTTTGAATTTGTATCACAAAGTACAGCTCCAGAAATAGAAGAGGTGGTTAATAAATGCTTGCTGGATGTGAATGAATGAGTGAATGAATGAATGAATGAATGAATGAATGAATGAATGAATCTGCATAGGCATATGCTCTCACTTGCAAAAACACAAATACCAATCTAGGTCATTACTAGTCATTGGAGATGCAATTTCTCAACATATAGAGATGATCAATAGATGACCATGGCCCCAATCTTACTTTCAAGGGACTAACAAAGAAGGCCATACATGGACAGTCCCTGGTAACTGTCACCATTACTATGCACATTAGGGCTTCATGAATGGGTACAATCACTATTCCAGTGAAGCTGGTTCATCATCTATTGTGGTTACAGAAACTCCTGAGCCATATGTCAGACCATCATATTTGACAAACAGGAGGTTATGGGCAAATAGATTATTGTTTTGTAAGGAGCATATTGTTTTCTTTGGGTCATTTTACAACAACTGTCACTCATTAAGTAGTGGTGAGATATATTTAGAGTTCTGGTTCAACCAGATCTTAAAAGTTTTTTTCAAAATTGAGGTCTATTCCTGGAAGTATAAGGTAATGAGTGACATTTTCACAGCTGCCATAAGTGTTTGGAAAATTAGGAGTTTTATTGAAAATTTTCAAAAAAGGATTGAAGTGTATAGAAGTCTGAAAATGAATCTTGAGTCAATTTAATTAGTTCACTCATGGCACTTGATAAAACCATTTCCAAAGCTTCCCAGTGTGTACTCTTTAAAAATTTAAGGAATATGAGATATAAACGGAAAAATAGGTAGCTCATATGCATTTATTAAAAACCAACTTTGTGACAATGACTTTAAAATACATTTTATTTGTTTTTGGTTGTGTTCAGCGCTTTGAGACCCCATTTGTGAATTTCTTGTCAGATTGTATATCCACTAGTTTTGCCAAAAAAACTCCAAATGGGGTCATGAAGAGTCAGACACAAATGAAAAAATGACTAAACATATGCTGGCAGAAATGCTTGAAAAGTTAGCCATTTCCTTCTCCAGATATTTTTACAAATGGAGAAACTGAGACAAACAGGGTTAAATGATTTGCCAGGGTCACACAGCTAGGAAGCATTTGAGGCTCTAATTAGAATTCAAGAAGGTGAGTCTTTCTGATCTAGGCCCAAAACTCCACCTAGCTGCCCCTACTTTCAATTACAAAGCATTATTTTTCTTTCTTTCAGATACTTCTTTTTATTGAAAAGAAAAGAAAAAAGAAAAAAAAACATTTGTAACAAATACATTTAGTCATGAAAAACATATTACCACATTGACCATATCCAAAAATGCTTCTATCCATTTAGTCTATCACCTCTCTGTCAGGCAATGGGTAGCATGCTACTACATCATGGAGCCCTCTGGAATCATGGCTGGTCAATGCATTGATAAGAATTCTTATGGTTTTCCAAGTCATTCGCTTTTCGAATGTTGGTATCACAGTATAAATTATGCTTCATTAATACTCTGACAAACTCACAAAGCTACAGTCTCAGAGTTGGATGAATTCTTTTAGACAAGATAACCCAGAATTCTCTCTATAACCTACCTAAAAAGTAGTTATTAAGCTTTTATTATGAGACTTATAAATGGAGTGTGAGCCCATAAGCTCCCAAGGAAGGCCATTTCACTTTAGGATAGATCTACAGGCATTCTGTAACATAATTATCAATACTTCTGTATTAGGTATGAAGTTTTCCTTACACCTCACTTCATTGGTACTGCTCTGGACATCTGGGTGCAAATAGAAAAAAGACCAAACACTCTTCTTTGTAGCAGCCCTTTCAAATCTTGTAGGTAGGTATCAGGTCCCTTCCAAGTGTTCTCTAATTCCATGAAAGTCACACTGTCACTGATTTGCATGTTCTCTCACCAGTTCACATTGCAATCCTGCCATATTGTAGCAGTTGGTCTTCACGAAATTCAGTGGCCAAGAAATATGGAGGTCCAGTCACCTGATGATGAGTCTCAATGGAAATTAACTCAGAAAAATCTCAAAGATCAAATGTTTTCAAACACTGGAGCAAGAGCCTAGAGTTTGTCCAGGATTTTAAAAATGAAGAATTGTGGTAATGAAACCAAAGATGAAAATAGTGAAGATGATGCACATTTATAGGGGGCTTTATTTTTAATAAAGTACATCCATTATGCTAGCACTATGAGGTAGGTAGTGTGAATAATTTCATTTATATTTTACAAATAAGTTACTGAGCCCAAGAGAAATTGTCACATTGTCAGAATCTATTTCATCACACAACTTGTCTGTATCTGAAGCAGGACTCACAAGCATGTCTTTTGACTCTAATTGTATAGTCCTTTCTAAAGTACTATATTCTTTGAAGTGATATTTTGCATCTGGATGAAGCAAAAGGAATAAGGGTGGAAACCTATGCCAAGACCCAGAAAGATATTGGAGTTGCTTGGTTAGTCCTAGAAATTCAAGTACTCACTTCTTAGGTCTCAGCCCAAAAGAGAAGATAGTTTATTCATTTATTTCTGTTTTTGTTGATGAGCAGATAGTAAGTATATTTTGTCAATATTAACATTTCCAAATGTACAACATTTTGCTCATATCTGTGGCATAGCAGGTAAAGTGCTAGACTTGGAGTCATGATAACTTGAGTTCAAATTCCACCTCTAATACTTTGGTGTCATGTGATTTACTTCAAGGAGAGGACACTAAACATGGAGTCAGGAAGGCCCGAGTTCAAATCCTGCCCCAGATATTTATCAGCATTGTGACTCTTGGCTGATCACAGCCTCTGTGTACCTCAGTTTCCTAATCTGTAGAAAAATATGGAGTGGTATGACCTCTTTGGGTGCTACATTTTTGATCTTATGATATCCTCTTAAATTAAATTTTATCTTCAATAAATAAAGTATGGATAATAATAGGAGCACATTATCATGAGAATCCAATCAGGTAATGTCTGGAAAGCACTTTCCAAACTTTAGAAAGCTCCATGTAAATACCAGTTATTATTAGTAGTTTGGTTTCATGTATTCACAGGATCATAGGCTTTAAACTTTGAATGGACTTCAGGGATCATCTGAGTCCAAATCCCTCCTTTTATAGATAAGTTAACTGTCACGGGATCAAGGAAAATTTCTCCAACCTAGAAATTCATACTAATGCAAATAATGGGGCTTCTCATTTTTTTCTCTGTATAAAATACCATTTCACTTTCCTCTGATCCTCTGATCTATAAAGTTCCTTTGGACTAAAGCATGTTTTAAAATGCAGTTCAATTGTTCCTGACCACTACCAGTAAATATCTCCTATTCTACATCTGGTCCATATGGCAAAAGTATCTCTCATCTTTAAATAATATCTTGAGGCTTGTGGGTTTGATGTCCTCATGACATCTCTCAGAAAAAATGTTAATGAAGTTCAAATGAACATTTAAGCAGTCCATTCACAACTCAATATAGGGTTCAGGTGCCTCTCAGAGGCATGCTCATTCATAAGCCTTTGCTTCTAAAATGGTTGGATTTTGCCCTTTGCAAATGTCCCCAGTTGGCAGGAGCCCTGTTTGTCTATGATTCATAATCATTTCATCACAAAGCAGGGAGTGAAAAAAAACCCAACCGTCATTTCCTGGATCCCTCCAAACTCTCTCCCAGGAACATTGCTGCTTTCTTTCCCCCTCCCTGAGGAACATAGTGCTGTTCCAGAAGAGATCCGGTATTTGAGAAGCACTACAAGACAGAAAGAACAAACAGAAATAGTTTTGGCCTAGTGGATAGAGCATGGGTCTTGCAGTCAGAAAGTACTAGACTTGAATCTCAATTCTCTTGTTGTTCAGTTGTGTCTGACCCTTCATGACCCTATCTGAGGTTTTCTAGGCAGAAATACTGGGGTGGTTTGCCATTTTCTTCTCCAGCTCATTTTACAAATGAGGAACTGGGGCAAATAGGTTAAGGGACTTGCCCAGGGTCACACAGTTAGTAAAAAATCTGAGATGGGATTTCAGCTCATGATGATGAGTCTTCCTGATTCCAAGCCCAATACTTTATCCACTATACTGCTTAATCTCTTAGCCTCAGCTTTGTCATTTGGAAGATGAGGTGATTAGATTTCATGACCTCTTAAAGTCCAAATCTATATCTCTGTAATGCTACGATCCTATAAGATACTTACTAGCCATGAGACCTCAAGTAAATCATCCACACTATCAGCCTCAGTTTCCCCATGTGTAAAATAAAAATAATAGTAACACCTGCCTCCTAGAGTGGTGGTGAGGATCATATGGCATGTGAATGCACTCCATGAATCTTTATTCACTATATAAGTATCAGGTATATTATTATTAAAGTTGTCTCCACTAGAAAGCAGATGAAACACATCTTGCCACTTCTCAGAATTCAGTTAAGTTTTGCTATTCATTTTCTTTAATAAGCCTTTCTCACATTACATTTTACTCAAGATTTCTTAACAACACCATTGCCTCCAATTCACCACAACTCATAGTCAGTGGTTAATGTTCTCTTTGTCACTCTGCTGGTGCAAAGAAACTTGTCTTTCTGCATTTTCACATCTAACCTCCTATCCTTCACTGCATTCCCTTGCCAATTCATACTAGGAATTATAAATTAGATAGATTTTGTCAACTAGTGTCTGAGTGTGGTGTGTCCCCCAGTTTAGGGAAAATTACTAGAAACATACACACACACAAACTCCTCAATTCAGCTATTATTGCCAACAACAATAACAACAACACTCAGGAGTTATTATTATTGAAACGCTCAAGAAACAATGTAGGAACCAAAAGAAATCACAGCTTAGGAGCAAACTGCTCTTCTCAATAGCATAGGAAAACATCATTGACTGTCCAAAACAACAAGGTCAAAGGAGAATAGAGCTACCTAATCTTTTTTTAAAACTTCAGAATTGCCCACCACCTGCCATCTGGGCCAATCCCATTTTCTACCCGGCTATCTGGCATGAGGCACTCAGATCCCAGAAGTATGGTTAGAAGTGTGGGATTAGTGTAGCCCATGTGTGTAAAAGTAAGGGAAAGAGTGTGTTGGGTGGTGTTGAGCACAATGATATCAAGGAGACACAAGTGTGAGACATATGATTATGCATATGCATGCTCATGTGGAAGGGGATCACATGGAACAAGATGATTCTATTGCAACATTTGGGGGAAAGAGTTGGAGTGCTTACAAGAACATTTACTATCAGCCCAGTTCTTCCCTTTGGTGGGAAGATGTGAATTAATTATATTAATAGGGACATTTTCACTCCTTTTGCATCCTAAGAAGCATCCAATTTTGCAAATAGTCAAAATTTGATTTTTTTCCCTTTGCCTTGTACTTCAGATGGCATTTGAAAATCTGGGGTTTCAAATTTCATAGGCTTTTGCTTACCTTACAACTGATATCTGCCCTCTGTTTTCTTTCTGAGGATAATACCAGTCATAGTTACATCCTTCAAAATGTGCCTAATGATCACATTGATAAAAATGGCAGCCATCCCAATTAACTTCACCTTTCTCCAATAACTTATCATGTGGATAGTCTTTAGGGATATGGTAAGAGAAGTAGCTCCATTTTTTAATACTTACTAAAAATTAGATTTCTACTTTCAGAACCAGTCCTAATCCAGCACAAAATACTATTGTTGGTGTTCTCTGTGTGAAATGAGGTCTATGACATTTGCTAAATGCCATTTTCATACTATGTAGCCAATTAATTTTGTAACATGAGGCATTGGAAAATGCAAGTGGGTCTATTTGAACACTTAGCTCTTAACTGAGGAGACAATTTTGAGTCATCAATAAACATAACTAGAGCATGCTATTTGCCAAGTATCTCATGGAATTCAATTTGTTGGCAGTTTTGTTTTGTTTTTTAAACTTCCCCATAGAAAAAATCTTCATCTTCCATATTGTTATGATTCAAAGCTTCAATGGATCTATAATCCTACCCATATGGATATGTCCCCCAGCAATGCATAAAGCAAAAAGAATTTATTAATTTTTCATTTTGTTTTTCTTCCCTCTTCAATACCTAGTATAATTTGTGTGACTGAAGTATGCATAAAAGAGGGAAAGCTGAATTTCTGATCTTTGAAGAGCTGATCCTGCTGTAGATGACTAGATCTTTGCCCCAGGGCATAGAGACTTTATTTTTTTTTCTTTTTGGAGGGCAGTTGGGGTTGTGACTTGCCCAAAGTTACACAGCTAGTTTTGGTGTTAAGTGTCTGAGGCCAGATTTGGATTTGAATTCATATTCTCATGATTCCAGGGCCGGTGCTCTATTCACTGTGCCACCTAGCTGCCCCCATAAAGACTTCAATGAAACAAAAATCTATTGTATAATTTTTTTGTAGTAGAGACCATTATAGTAACTAATGCCCTATCTTATAGAGATATGAGGACCAAATGAGCTAACATATGTAAAACACTTTGCAAACCTTAGACACTATATAAGTGCTAGCTCTTATGACTTTGTTTTCATTTTTCTCTTGAACCAAAATAGCCTGGATGAGTTCTGTCCTACTATATTCTGGAAGAGGAAAAAAAAATGAGAAAAGCTTAAAATTGGAAAGGAGAATGGTTCCTACAGAGGGCATTTTACAGACAACATTGGAGGCAGAAGAGCATTCATGTTCACAAGTACTGAGAAGGGAATAAACTTCCAAAAAGCATTTACTGTGTGCCGCTCTTACGGAGACTATTTTGCAAATCTGATTTTTTTAATCCTCAGTTCAACCTCAGGAGGGAGATTTCAGAGTTATTTCCATTTTACAATAGAGGAAATGCAGGCAGACAAAGGTAAAGTTACTTTCCAAGGGTCACACAGTAAGTAAGTATCTGAAACTGCACTTGAATTAAGATCTTCTTGACTCCAGGGCCAATGGTCTATCCACTGTACCACCTAGTTACCTAAGAAGTGGTAGAAGGATGGTCAATTTGTGAGATGATGTATTTAAACTCATGGCAATTTTATAAACTTTGGAAAGCAGGCAATTCATTTAAGAGATGTTGATATGTTCTATGATACCTTTTTTGTGAATTACATCCAATATTTTTCCCATGGTATATTTCCTCTTCCTTCATATACAATATAAATTGAGACCTTAACACACTCACAGTTGTGTTACATTTGGTTTAGACTTCCTCTATAATGTACATTTGATTTGATTTTTCTATTTTTCTTTTCTTCCTTTTCATTTCTTTAATCTCAAAAGTTCAATTTCTTTGTTATTTATGAGCATATCCAGAACTGTGACATTTCAGTCTAACTATGGTAATTCTAGTATCATTGATCACTTTTTTAAATCAAGTTTGTTAATAATTTTTTTTGCAGATCATTTCCATTTTTTCCCTTTATTGTTATTTCCTTTTCACCATTACATGATTCTGGATCGCTAACTAAACTCCGCTTAAATTTGCTTTCATCACTACTGTTCCTCTTTGTGGTATGCAGCAATGCTCCTCAATTTTTCCATTACTTGATAATATTTGGCAAACGAGCTTACAGTCTAAACCAGTTTTACCTTTGGCTTCCATGTTTTTGGCAAGCCATTTTAATATTTGGCTAACATGCTTAGTAACCTTTTTTAATCTCCTTGTTATGGTAAATGACTTAAATTAGTTCAATTTTTTAATGAAATGACAAGTTTATATCTACATTCTACCTTTTACCTTATCTGATTTTTGATCATCACTAACTTGCTCAAGTGCATTAAGACTGCTTCAATTACATATCATATCTTTTTGTACCTTATTTTTATTCTTTTTCACTTTGTACTCTAATGGGATAAAAAAAAAATAGAGGCAGAACATTAATGACATTTTAATTCCACCCAAACTCAAGAAGAATCTGAATTACAACATACCTGATAAGAGCTCAGGTCTGTACTTGAAATTCATTAATGAGGGAGAATTGATCCCTTCCCAAAACAGTTATTCTAATTGTTAGGATTTCCCTGCCTTATTAAACCTAAATCTTCATCTTTTCAATTTCAGTGTTCCATATTCTGCTTTGAGAGACCAAACAAAACAAGTCTAATAATGATTTTGCATAGCAACCTTTGAAATACTTTCCCTTATACCATGTAATCCTTTTCTTCTGTAGACTCAACATTCCTAGTTCATTCAGTCAGGTCTCATATTGCATAGACTCCCTAAGCAGTCTTGGTTGCCTTCCTCTGGACACTCTTCAATTTATTGATGTCCTTTTTTTCAGTTGCAGTGACCAGAAATGAATTCAATATGCCAGATGCCATCTGACTAGGGCAGAATATGAAAAAGTCATCACTATCTTATTCCTGAAAAGTATACTTCTCTTCATTCAGCATAGGATTGCATTATCATTTTTAGCTGCTGAATTATACTGCTTACTCAAGTTGAGCTATCAGTTCATTAAAAAAATAGATTTACTGCAGAAAAATTACCATCCAACCATCCTGTACTTGCAAAATATAGCTTCATATTATTAGGTATAGACCATTTTCTAGCTGGTAAAAAACATATATATATATATTCTGGATTCTGATTCTATCATTCTATGTGTTAACTATCCCTCACAGTATGCATCATCTACAAACGTGAAAAGCATTCCATGTATGCCTTTATAAAAATCATTAATAAGAATGCTAATCAACAGAAGATCAAATACAGAGTCCTGGGGCTCTCATCTAGGAACCTTCTGTAAAGCTGGTATTAAACTCTCATTGACTATTCTTTGATTCCAGCTATTCAATCTAATCCAAGTCCTTCTAATTGTGAAATAATCGAGTTCACTTAATCCACAATATTCAAAAAGAAAAGAACGAAATATTTTATAAGTATATTATATATGTATATGTCTATCCTGGTCTACATATTTAATAACCCTATCTCCTCAAAAAAATAATACTTATCTGGTATGATTTATGTTTGATGAAGTCATTCTCATTTATTATAACCAGTTTCCTATTTTCTATCTTCACTAAAAAATCTCCTTAATGATCCTTTCTAGGATTTTGCCAGAAACTTAGGTCAAATTCATTGTCATATAATCTGTAGACTCTGTTAATATCCATTAAAAAACATTGTGATATTTGTCCTTCTTAAGTCCTGTCCTATATCTCAGTGTCTATAAATTTTCAAATATCTCTGACAATAGAACCACATCTGCCCATTCCTTAGATACTGAGAACATAGTTTATCTGGGTCAGAATGTGAATTCTGCAAGAGTGACTAGCTGTCTTTTTATTGTGTTTCTACTTAATAACAATTTCCTGTTTTTGTCATTTTGAAAGTCACCCTGTTTGACTGAGGAAGCAGAAATAAAATAGCAATTGAGCAACTTTTCTCTCTGTTGTCAGTTATCTATCATCATGCCATCCACCCCAAACACTGGTGTGATCCCTTTTATTATCCCCTTCTTTTATCTAAAATAACTTTAAAAATCATTTTGTGTCCTTTGTATTACTTGCCAATCTGAGCTCATTCTGACTTTCAATCCTTTTGATACTATTTTTGAAGGACACTGCCACGCTTTTAGATTCAGTATATTCTTTGTCACTTGCCCTTACTTCCCCTTTCTGTGTACATTGTTTTAATTAGTAAGTTCCTGTTGCATCTACGTTCTTCTCATCAAACCACCCCATTTTCCTTTTAACAGGAATGATTTCCCTTTGTGTCTTTGCAATTTCATTTTGGCCAATTTCCCATCCTTCCTGGACTGACTTCCCCTGTGGAAGTTTAGTCCATGTCACCTACACTATCCTTCCTCTGAACCCTATGAAATCTTGTTTTCCCAAACTCAAGGGTACACTTTGGTCTAACAAGTCAGTGGTCTGACTTTACACAGATGGCTGATTAAGGAAAAGACTCCCACATCAATAGCGAGTCATTTCCTGTCTGTTAAAACATAATTAAATTTGTTTCTGCGTGTGTGATGTTTGATGCTGCTTTCCATGTGTAACGGCCTAGCAATTCCTTCTTGAAGAGAGAATTCATAATGTATAGGCATGATCATTCTAGAGATTACAAGTCTTCAATATCACTCATTTATTTTTATCACGGATTCACATTTTCTGATAAATTTCCTACCATCCTCACCTATTCACATCCTTGCATTAAAGTCATCAAGTCAAGACATATACTGATTCTCTTTCAAGGATCTGATTGAATTCTTCATAGATTTTTCTATAACTCTTCATCTTCAGCAACATATGTTAGTATACAGGCTGCAACCATTTTTACCGAAGTCTTTTTACAAATACTCATGAAGTTCACTGCAATATGTAATGACCAAATGTCTCATCAACTGCCCTGTATCTATGAACCTGTGACTCACCTTTTCTTCAAGGTGAGTACATTCTACCAGGTGGAAATAATACATAATCACTATCACAAAAACTTGATTATAAGATAGAGTCTTATAATAAGGGAAGTAACGTGAAACAGCTAGAGCCATAAAATCTTATTTGTCAGATTCAGTTATTTTTTTCTTTCTCCTTCATTAAACAAGGTTATTTAGAGGTTACTCAATCTAGTAGCTAGATTTGTTTTCCTCAAAGAAAGATGTTCAGTAGGCATGTCAGAGTGAGGATTCTGTTCATGTATAGGTTGGACTAGGTAGTCCATTGAGGACTCTTCCAATACTCAGCTTCCTTGATTTTGTGAGATTAACCTCTCCATACATGGCTTTTATAGTCATCTTGCCCCCTTAATAGAATGAGAGCTCCCAGAGAGAAGCACTTTGATTTTTATTTTTGTATCCAATAAACTCTGCACCTCATAAACGCTCAGTGTTTGCACAATTACTGTTTGTTGAATTTAGCTGTTCAAGCATATATGACCTTGATTATTAAACTAATTGGTTTGTAACCAGATTGTAAACTCTTAAGGCATGGTAACAATCATTCTGCAGTGGAAAATGCATGGATTTGAAACTCAGAAAACCTGTAGAGTGATAGCCACATATTTTCTATCCTTTGTTTTCACTGGGTTTGTGAAGTTAGAATCAGATTAACCAGAAACTCCTTATCTCCAGGAAGATGTGCCACTACCTGGCTCTAGACCTATATGTTCTTGTCTTCTCTCCATTTAGTATACCTCTCCCCATGCATAAATGGAAGAAATATTGATTTGCTGCATACAAGAAGCTCTAAAGCTTATTGCTAAAGGTCAAACTACAATATTTTGAAGCTGAGCCCATTCAAAGTTTCATTGGTCAATATTGAGTGATGGATTGGGATGAGACCAGAGGAATTCTGAGATAACAAAGAATAAAAGAGAAAGAAATCAAGGTCCATAAAGAATGGAATATGCCCCTTTTTGTTGAACAGGATATTCTGGCTTTCTAGTAGGCCCTCCAAAGTCAAGAACTGTCACCATGCTCATCCCTCCAAACCTGAGCTCCTTTCACCAGTCCACACCAGTCTTTCTGGACCTTCCCACCCACTCAAACTTCCAACTCCTCTCCTGTTGTGTTTCTTACTAGCATGTGACCACAGGAAATCTCTTTACTTCTCTGGGTTTCAGTTTTCCTATAAATAAAAAGGAAATAATAGCATTTAAAATGTCTATACGACATGATGAACGTGAGAAAATTGCCTTGTAAACTCTAAGGTGCTACATAAATATGTTATTGTTTCATTTTGAGTTGGCCTAGCTGTTTCTGGCTGTCTTCTGGTAAGACAGGTCAGATTTGAGCCAATGCTTCTGTTGCTGGGCATCTGCAAGATTGCTGTAATGTTTCCTCCAAGCTTAGGCATATTTGCCTCAAGATTATCATTTACCTAGGAAATGAAACTCAAAGCCCAAAAGGCACCCAGGTACCCACAGGTTGTCTAGAAACAGAGCCACACTATTTGTCACATGAGTCAAAGCAAAGACAGCTAGCTAGAGTCTGTCTCTCCTTTTCAAACAACGACTGTTAACCTTTTATGTATGTATCCTGCACTCTTTTGGCAGTCTGTTGAAATCTATAGACCCCTTTTGTAGAATATTTTAAATGTATAAAATAAAGAACATAGGGTTGTAAAGAAAATCAATCATGTTATAATACAATTTAAAAATATATTTTTTAAATCCATAGTAACAGAACCCAGAATAATTAATTCCTACTTTAAATGTAGGCTCATCAACAGCCAATTAAAAACCATTTGGGAGGCATAGACATGCCCCTACCTCAGCCTAACCTAGTCAAAGCACTCACATTCTTAAGCACTGTGTCACCAGATGGCCACACAAAGTCCCAGGGACTGTATGCTCTATGTGGCCAAATGCTAAATCAATATGTCCTTCAAGTCTCCAGATGTTTCTAACAGAACTCTGAGAACCTGATGGCCCCCAAAGGTCAATTTAACCTCTGAAGCACTAATAGAAAGCACTATTCACTCACAAATAAAACAAAAATAAGAGAATGGGCAAACATAATTTACACCATTCCTCTCCACACCAAATTCAGCTTGTAATTACACAATAGGAAAGCAAGCACCAAGGTCCATGACAAATGAATTAAGTCATCTATCTGTCATTGCATCTTCCACACAACCTATCTTGTGGCAGAGTGTTTTTTTCCATTTGTTTGTTTGCTTTTCAATTGGATACACTGATCCTATGTCGACAGGGCACAGAAAATGAAGTCAATCCATTGATGTTTCTTCCAGCAATCTCTCCAATGTAAAAGTGTATATAGAGGTCACCCACCCTCCATAAAATTGTGTATATGCTCACACTTTTTGGCATTTGGGTAAGAAAAGTGTCAATCATAATCCAGAATTCATCATCATTGAAAAGTTTTGCTTTCCAGAGAAGATGTCAGAACTCAATGAGTTTTCTCATTTGTTAGAGACATGGCTTCCCAAGGGTCAGACTTCCCAATAAATATTTGACACAGGGAAGGGAAGGAGCCTTTTGTGTAACACCACTGGAAGACCCTTAGTACAGTCAGTCTGGATGCTTACATTTGGAGAGTGAAAAGTCCAAATGAAAAATAAAGATGAAATGGATGATTTATATGCTAGAGCCTATCCTGTTAGATTCTACAATTAAGGAATTCAAATATGACTTGTGAGGCAAACTGGTATATGGAAAAGGGAGGAAGGTGAGAGAGGAGAGAGTTGGAGAAGGGCAGCTGATATCTTAATAAATACCTCAAAGCCACAAAGGCATGAAGAGCCCAAGCATGGTAAAGAGCTTCCAGCTAATGTGATCTGCTCAAGAAATTATCTTGGGGTTTTGTTCAGCTCTGAAGTGGGGGAAAAGAGCCCTTATTTGGTGTCTTGACAACCGATGATTCAACTAGTTCACCAGAGTACACCCATGGATTTCTTCTTTCTCTTTGGGTATCTATATGCTGTTTTTGTTTGTTTGTTTTTACAAACAAACAAGCAAAACAAAACACACACACACACACGCAAAAAATGCATTTTGAAAGCTGCATCCCAGTGTAACAGACAGAGTTTGGAATTAAATTGAATTGTGCCTCTGTTATATACCAAATGCTGTTGCTAGATGCAAGAGATATAAAGACAATAAGGAAATAAATGTCCCCCAGGGTGTTTCAGTTGAAAGGGAACTTCATACATGCATAAATACATGCATATTATATGTGTGTATATACATGTGTATGTATATAAATATATATACACTTATGTTTATATATGTGTGTGCCTTCCAGTTGAATGTAAATTATATAATAGATTTAGCAACACTGACAACATTTACATATAAATAATTATTTTATTAAGTACCTACTAGGTGTTTGCTATCATACTAGGTATTGTAGGTATTGAGGATATAATACACAATGTAAAACAACCTTTATGATTATATACATACATATTACCAATGAGATACGTGAAAGATAAAGAGAGGGGGGAGACAGAGGGGAAAGGAGTGACCAATACAGAGAAGACAGAAGC
>CM053601.1:164927452-164950287 GCA_028646575.1 Pseudocheirus occidentalis
GTTGATACTGTGAATATTGTACTGAATCTTGATTTGTAATGGAATAAACAGAGTGTTCACTACTACTGTGTAATCCGAATCTTAAAAGCTGTTCACAGTAGCATTCTTTTGGGAATCTACTGTTGTTTGGCTTTACAACAGTGAGAATATTATTCTTCATCTTTTACAGAGGAGGAGTATTAGGTACAAGCTAGGTACAAGTTAGCTACATGATTTGACCCATGATCACACCACAAGTAAGCAATAAAGGCAGAATTCAGACCGAGGTCCTTTGACCTACAGTTCATTTTTTCTTAACATGGTCACTCACTGCTTGTATAATATAGGCACAATATCAGAACTTTACTTAAAAGCCTCCATTTATACTATGAAATGGGAAGAAATTCTGAAATCATCTATTCCATACAAAAGTTTTTCATTGTAAAAATGAGGAAATACATAAACTCAACATTTGAACACATATTGTCTGGCTCCAAGTCCATTGTTCTTTCAATATAGTACACTTTCAATCAATCAATTAGCAAGTTGTCATTACATACCTTATATGTGGCAGGTATTGTTCTAGATGTATACAGGTCATACAATCCCTGACTGCAAGGGGCTTATATTCTAATGAAATATAACATATATTCAAGAATTCCTGCCAGAGAAGGAACTTTGGTCTAGACCAGTGGTTTTCAACCTTCCTAATGCTGTGACGTTTAATAGTTCCTCATGTTGTGGTGACGCCCAACCAAAGAATTATTTCATTGCTACTTCACAACTGTAATTTTGCTACTGTTAAGAATCTATCTGATATGCAGGATATATTTTCATTATTACAAATTGAACATAAACCACAGGTTAAGAAGCACTGGCCTAGGCAGTCACAGGAATTGTAAGTGGAAATACAAGCCATAGATTTTCTCTTCCTTTCCAACAGTATTGGTAATGCCAATTTCTGGTTTAATTATTCTCGCCAGAGCAAGAAGTGAAGGTGGGGAGGTTATGGCATGTGATAAAAAGGCAAATTACAAAATGCACATAGTCTACATGCTGGGATCTCATCTGACTCTCCTATCCAAGGGAGAATTAAAAACATTGCTAATTCCCACTCAGCCCATCCGGGAACATAGATGCTTCAAAGATGCTATCACCTCATATGTGTGAATACTTTATTGACTGGCCTACAGAGCTGCCTCCTCAGGACCTCTTGTCCTGTGCAATTTTCAGCCATATCTTTCCAGAAAAATTCACTCTAACAGATACACTCAGTATGTACAAGGTCTTTCTCTTACTCTCAGTTTCAAGGATACCCATTCATCTATCAGTATGTATTATTCCTTCATCATGTTATGTAACCAGCCTGTCATCTTTACCAGTAGTACATTCTTAATAATATCTTATATGCCATGTCTGTGGTCAGGTCATAATTGACATCACTTACATAAATCATCTTTCCACTGTTCATTGGTTCTCTCTTAATGTTTTTTACCATAACGCAGGGCCAAATATCATTACAAAGGGAATGGCTTTGGGTCATTTTCTTAAATGTGATAAGAGCCAATCTTTAATCCACCCTGGGTCCAACTCACTGTTATTCTGTAGGACCTATTCACGACATAGACATCCTGAAGAATGAATACATCAAATAGAATGCAAATCCCACTTGTATTTGATTTGGATGTAAATTCTATTTTTGTCTTTGCATTCCCAGTACCTAGTGCATTTCCTGACACACAGTAGATGCTTAATACATATTTAACTGATTGATTCAGAAACTCAAAGGGCTGCCTATCATGCTATATGTCACAGCTGGGGAATATGTAATTCTTAATCACTATTCATGTGATGTCTTTGGTATTACCATGAAATTTTTAAAAAGACTCATTCCTTCTTACAGGGCTTAGCATAGTTAGTGCAATGGTACCTGCAAACAGGAGCATTTGGAAAACTCCAGTATCAATAAGGATTGTTTGTCCTCTATAATGCTGGCACATGCATTGGCCAAACATTGTGCTTCTTCTTTGATGATATGTATAATATCAATGCGTAGTGCACTACCAAAGTGATTTCTCTGTTGTCTCCTTAACAGAATACATGATTTTTGCATATATAAAGGAGACTCATATTTGAGGAGAGCCTTCAGGGCTTTGTTTATTCTGCCTGGTTAAATGTTTTTGAAAAATCAATAAATTATGCACAAAGCAGGAAAGTATGTCACCTACATTTCCAAGTCAGTTTTGATATTCTAAAGGTTCAATATGCTATATAAAATTATGTTTCAAAACTTGTTTATTCCATTCTTATATATGTTCATCAAGGAGACCCTGGATGTGTATATTGACCATTCCCATGCTCATAAGACATATGGGTTGGTCACTGATAGTGCCTTTTTATTTGTCATTGGGTTAAAATATTACCTATGATTTTTACGCTATTTAGAAATGTCTCCTTATGTCAAACATATCTTACTGTGAAATTCAGTTCACAAGATCTTTCAAAAGTGTGTTGTGCTGACTCCAACACAAATTTTTTATTGCTTGCATTTTGTCAGATCTTCCATCCTTTCTAGCTACAATAGTTTAAGTGTCTTTTCCAGTTTAAATGGATGTGACAGAATCCAACCATCATGATTTCATTGTTATCAGATAGCAGAACTGTGTCATTTTCCTTCTGCTTACTATCCTCCCAATTTCATCAACATGACCTGACCTGGGCAGATTTCATACTAAGCCCTCAATGGATCAAATGGGAAAATGTATGTGATATACTACGTTCATTTTAAAGCATCATCTAAATGTAATTGCAACAACAACAACAACAAAAGACTGACACACTCATTTTTTCTCAACTGACTGTTATGAAGCACTACTGACCATTAAATTCTTCTATTGCACCATTTTTCCAGTGATGGGGCACTGGATTTGCATTGGCATTGCCTGTTGTGTTTCTCCTCTTGCCAAGGAGATTTAATGGTTGTTGGCTGAGAAGGTTTCTGAGGTCTTCCACCTACCTTGATTTGGAACTTATTCCATGTAGGTTAAACTAATCTAAGAAATGGTAGAAGGTCAAAATCTGCTTCTGTCCACTTCCCACTTTGTGAAATCAACAAATAGAGGCAGAGCTGCTCCAATCACATGTAGCATCATCATTTCATCTTTATCTTTTCATTCCAAATTGGTATTTCTTTTTGATTCCTTTAAACCTAGAGGCACACTGAGGAAACTGATTCCAAAATGACTACTAATGTCACCACAGATTTCTTATCTACTCAAAGAGAAGTAGCATTGGTGGGGGCAGGAGAAGTGGAAAGGGATGCTGGCCTCAGAATCCAGGAGACCTGAGTTCAAGTTTCCCCTGTGAAAGATACTAGTGGTGCAAATCAGGATCCATTATTTAACCTCTCAGTACCCTAAGCAATTCCCTAAGATTCAAAGTTACTGAGGAAGTACTAACAGTTACTGACAGCAATGAAATCATAGGTGTTGTCCCTATTCCCAAATAATAACAATAGTCTCGTCTACCTCTCCAGGTTTGTTGTCAGGTTCAAAAGATATTGTGAACAAAGAGTGTTTTGCAAACCTTAAAGTGCTGTATAAATGCTATATAAATCATACATTCTTTATAAACGATAAATGCTCTACAAATAATAAGAATAAAATTAGTGAAAACCCAGCAAACACTGAACTTCATTTAAATAAGCCAATACCTAAGGGTGAGAGAAGGGAATGGAAGACAGAGTATGGGAGGAGAAATCTGAAAGAAAACTCAGAGGAATTAGGAATCTACAAAGCTCCCCTGCTGGGTGACATCTACATGTTGGCATTAATATAAATGTGCATACATGTTTTTGTGCGTACACACATGTTTGTGCATGCACATGTGTGTACATGTGGTTATGTGTGTATGTGAATGTGTATACACAATATATCCTAATTAATTCTGAGAATTAGGCTAACCTAATGAATAGAATGTTGGCTTTGAAGACCTGGATTCAAGTGCCTCTTTTGACCCATACTGGATGTGGAATCCTGGACAAATCACTTAACCTCTCAGTGCTTTATCAAACTCTACATGGCTCTAAGCTACAGGGATGAAGCATCCTCAGTTGGGGATTTGCTATACCAGTGAAGCCACAGAATCAGTCCTATTTTATCAATGAGATATCTATTTCATTGATCATACTATTGTATATCATACGATATCACATATCATTCTATCAATGAGAGTTGTCCAAAAGTGGAATAAACTAGTGAGATTGTGCTATTCTCACTTTCCTACCATCATTTCTGCTGTCCTTCTTTGTTAGTGTTGCTCCATCATTCAGCCATGTTCAGCTCTTCCTGACCCCATAGACCATAGCACATCAGTTCTGTCCATGGTGCTTTCGTGGTAAAGATACTGGAGTGGTCGGCCATTTCCTTCTCCAATGCATCCTTTGGTCAGGGAATCGGTAGCTGCCAAGGGTCATCCAGGTAGACAATATCTGAGGCTGGATTTCAATTTAGGTCTTCCTGACTCCAGGTCTAGTGCTCTATCTACTGAACCATCAGCTGCCTTGCTTGCTTAGTCAACTTTTATCTGTTATGCCTAGCGTGAATTCCATGAACTGAATAGGTGAAAGGAGAAGGACTTGCCTTGCCTTGCTTATCTCTCTTTTACCCCAGATCCAAGAAGTGGGCTTGGGAGTATTTGTTTCTTTCCTGTGATATTGTTTGTCCTTCTCCTTTTCAAGTGCCAGATGGGATTCCCAGGAAACCTAAGAGTTCTAGTCTTAACAACCTCAGAGCTAGTATTGCAGGTGAGGTGGTCCAGTCAGCCATGCTGGCTTATCAACCCTGAGAAGCCAGGATTCCTGGGACTCAAGCCTCAGGAAGGATTTGTACTTAGAACTGGGTCCATGTTCTATGGGAAGAGAGCTAAATTATGAACCTAATCCCATTCCCCTACCTAAAGAATGAGGTGGTGGTAGGATTGGGGCAAGGAAGATTGTGGCTCTCATGTGTGGAGGAAGTTTGTATATTTGTGTTTATGTCCTCTGGAGTAAATTTCTGTATAAAAATTAATCTATTAGTAACTTAATGAAAATTGTGTACAGGGAGCATCCCTGCCCGTTGGAAGAGACACAATCAGTGAGGGATAGAGCATTTTGCAGAGAGCCTAGAGATACCTCAGTCTCCTGAAAGGTAGCAGAAAAACCTGGAAGAAATTGTATAAGTGAAAATGCGTATCACTCATAAGTCAAGGAGGAAATGATAAAATTTAACACAATGGAACTTCATGCAGTGGGCCAGAGTGGTCATATTTACATTTACAAAGTTTTAAAAGGTCTCCTGGAATTGAATGACCACTGAACTGGAGTCCAGTAAAAGAACCTGAGTTTGTATCATGGCTCTGTCATAGTCTAATTGGGTCTGAGCTGAATAAGTTATTTTTTCCAATCTGGACCTCAGCTCTTCCCTGGTAGATTGATGGATTCTCTAAGGTCTACTTCCAATTCAAAATCCTATGATCCAAGGATATTGAGAAAGAAAAAGAGCTATGGTAAAGCTACAAGGGAGATAATTGACTAACTGATTAGGGAGGAAATCTAGCCCTGGGGATCTAGCCTACTGTGCAAATAAGAACTCAGACCCCTGTGGTGAGAGAAAACCTAAACTCTTATGCCAAATAGATCAGCTTTTATTGAAGAAAGAGTAAGAGACATCCATCCTAAGTTCCTTTAGCATTTTTTTTTCAAGTCCATACTCTTGGGGGTGTTGAAAGTCTTAGAAACTGACCTTCAGTGTTCCTTGGCTTCATATAAGTTTAAGTAGAAGGTGCTAATACAACACCCCTTGTCCAAGGGTGTTTTAGTGAAGAGAGTAGTAGACTTGTAATCAGAAGACCTGAATTCAAATCCTACCTTCTCCCTTACTAGGTAGGTGAGTTAATCTCTCCGAGCCTCACTTTCTTCATCTGTCAAATGGGCTAATAATAGCTTGTGCTACAGGTGAGCTAATATGTAGGAAAGATCTTGTCAGCCATAAAGCCCTCCAGAGGGTGAAGAGCCCTAGTCAACACTCCCTCTGTTTGAATTCTCCTTCTGATACTTGTTACTTATGCAACCTTGACCAAGTCACCTCAACTCTCTCAGCCTCAAATGTCCTTGTCTATAAAATAAAGGAATGGACCAGATCCCAATTTTGGAGCTGGTGTACTACAACCTTGTGATTAAGTGGAATGAATGGAAATGCCTTGAGGGCAGGAACAGTCTCACTGCTATTCTATGTATCCTGAGGGCTTACCAGTGGTAGGCATTTAATAAATATTCCCTGAATGAAAAAGCTAGAACACACACAACAGTTTTCTATAAAATGAAGGTTTGCCCTAGATGGACCCTAATGTGGCTTCTCATTTACGTCTATGCTTCTATGTGTATGGCTTCTCAGGTAGAATATACATTCCTTGAAGCCTGAGACTATTATCACCAGCATCATGGTTGCTATTGTTACTTCATTATTGTTGTTCTTATCACTAGTGTTATGATTATGGTTCACTTTTCTATTCCTCTTTAAGATTAATAAACATATTTACATAAATTAGATCATTTAATCTTCACAAAAGTCATGGGAGGTAAATGCTATTATTTAGGAGATATGGAGATTGAGATAAGTTTAGGGGTGTGAGGAGGGTCACACAGCTAGAAGGTGACCAAATTGGAAATCAAATTCGTCTTCCTAACTCCTTCTTTCCATCCACTCTATGACTGATTGAATGAAATACTCTATGTCCCTAATCATGGCTTGCTCCTCATCCCTTGGCACACTGAACTTGAATGCCAAAGCTAACCCCAACCCCAGATATCTCCTTAAAGCAGTGTGAGCATTTCTGTTCCCATGGCAGGCAGCAACCAGGAGCATGGGCAAACCCTGAGAATTAGCAAGCACAGCCTGTACTTGGGGCTCATTAGCTTGTAGTCTGTGTGTTCTGCCAAATTGCTGGTGATCCGGCCCCAATGTTTTCCAAAGCAGCTCTGAGAGAACATTGACACGCACAGATCCATTGGCACCAGTGACTCCAACATCAATTACAAGGTTTGGAGTCTCAAACATAAAAGGCACAGTTCAGGGGGATGAGGTCTGCGTGACTTTAACATGTGCACAGAGTAAAGGACTTTATGTGGGCACCAGAAATATTTGTCATGGAAATATAATGGCTGCTTTCAGCACAAATTCACAGCAAGCTTTGTGTCTCCCCAACAAAAGTGAACTTGACACAAAAGGGAACAATTTAGCTAGCCTGAGGCATCTTCCTGCTTCTTCAATAGCTGAGCCCATACTCCCAAACCCCTTGGATTCCTCATGTCCATAAACCACCACTCAGTTGACTGATGGATTTATTCAGAGATTCTGACCTAGCCATCATCTGTTTATTTTCGAAAGGGGATTCACAGGAAATAGACTCTAACATTGGGAGGGAAGTGGCATATAAAAGAGTCTTATCCCTATCCTTTCCAGAGGAAGCAACAGAACCCCTGAGAGATGTCAGTGATTGGCTGAAGGTCACAGAGGTAGCCAAAAGTAAAGCCACCATTTGGATCCATGGTCTCTAACAGCAAATCCATTGCTCTTCTCACTGCACCTGTTTCTATCTAGGCACTATGGCAACAAGGGTTATTTATTTCAAGGAACATCCTGCTTCTGACTCTTATTCCTTGGGTGACACTGGGCACATAACCTCCTTGGGCCTATTTGATCAACAGTAAAATGATGGAATTGGAATAAATGGCCTCCAAAGTGGCTTTGAATAGGTCTGTGATCCAATTAATTGTCTTTTTTTTTCTTTCCCTTGGCTCCTTTAATGTTGGGTGGGAGTAGTCACATTAAGAGTCAGGTAACAAAGACCCTCTCATAAGCTGTCTGCCTTAGGCAGTTCTATATAGTAACTACTCAAGGCTCCAATTAGAAATCTTGGCTGAGATTTTTAAAATATAAAAATAAAACCTCATTGTTAAAGAATAGCCCTTGAGTTGTTCCTTGTTTTGTTTTCATTTGACTTTTTTTTGGAGGGGAGGGGCAATCAGTGAGTGTGGTGTACTGGAAAACAGACTCAGCCTGGCATCACAAGCCTCAGTTCTGCCCAGCAACTGGGCATTTATGTAGTAATCAAAATAGTACCTAACATTGATGTAGCTCTTTATAATCTGTAAAGCACTTTATATACATAATCTCAGGCACCTAGTGGAACAGTGGATAGAATACCAAAGAGTAAGGACGACTCATATTTCTGAGTTAAAATCCAGCCTCAGACACTTACTAGATGGACTGAACCCTGTTTGCCTCAGTTTCCTCATCTGTAAAATGATCTAGAGAAGAAAATGGAAAACCACTCCTGTCCTTTGCCAAGAAAACTCTGAATAGAGTCACGCAGAGTTGGACGCCACTAAGAAATGACTAAGCCCACACCACACATATATAATCTCATTCATGTGGTTAAAATGCTTTATAATCAGAAACTGTTTTTTTCATGACAAGTCGGTGACCCAGGGAATGCGAGGATAATTGTTTCTATTTTACAAAAGAGAAAAATAAGAGGATTTATAGCAGTAAAGTGCTTTGTCTGGTTTCAGGCAGCTAGTTAATGATGGAGGAAGCAAACACTCTTCTTTTTGCTCAGAATCCAAATGCCATCTCCTCAGAAAGCTTGTGACGGGCATACCTTGTGTGGAGTCTGAACCTTGCTCAGTTCTGAATTACATAGTTCTCTTAGATTTGTCTTTAAAAAATTTGAGAATTTTTGTAATAAAAAAATTATATTTTGAAAAATTCATTTTAAAAATATCCTTCTCTACTCTTTGCAGTTTTTCACCCCCATAATTCATTGTGAAAAGTGATGAATATGAAGTCAAAGGCCTTGAGGACCTGAGTTCCAATGCCAGCTCTGATCACTTACTGACTACTTGCAGAGTGACCTGGGGCCCTTTTCACTAAACATCTCAAGGTCTCATTTCTTACATCTGAAAAAATCTGAGGATGATCAAAGAAAACCTCCAAGGTCTGTTCCAGGTTTGAATCTGCACTCCTCTGATCTTCAATTCAAGTTGACTGAAAGGATTAAATGACAAGACCTATAATTATTATTAACAAATTATATTTTGTGCACAAGGTAAGAGGTCAGTCGTTAGGTACCACCTCTTTAAGGTATGGCTACATATGAAAAAGAAAGAACACAGACAAAAAAAGAATTGATTTTGTCAGTCACCAGGAAAATGACAGTTGATTAACTCTCCTCTGGAATGTGTGAGGCAACCTGGGACTTCCCTACCCAACAAGCCTGCCTGCTTTCAACTAAGGACAGAATGGGGCATGTAAGGAGTCATTGAGAAAACAAAGAGGGAAGAAAGATGTTTTAGGTCTTGCTGAGAGCTAGGAACACAAATTCAGCCCCAGGAAGAAGATTTAAAACACTTCCCTATACACCAAAAGGAGCCAGCTGGTTCTCTCCTTTGGAGGACTCCCTCCTGAGATCACCTGTTGAGAGCAGATGCAGCTATAACTTTGCATTGTGGATACAGAGCTCTTTAAAAAGAGAGAGGGAGAAAATAGTGTGGCAGAAGAAATTAATTTATTTTCAACCCTTCTATAAAAAGCATGAAGCACACACACTATCTGTACTTAAGATGACTTAATTTTCCCTGACTACATGGCCTGGTGCGAAACCGCCCAGGTGGCTGTTTTCTTCCTTCCAAGATGTTTGGTAGCTTAGAGAGTTGCCAAGGTAACAACAACTTTTGATTAGTATCAGAGTAAATAAGGACTCAAAACACCCAGCATGCTCAGCTTCTGCCTTACTCTGTCACCGGCACTAATAGTAAATCAGCCTTCCCTCCCAAGCTTTGTTTCTCCCTACCTCAGCTCCTGTTTAATTACAGGATGTCAGAGTTGGAAGAGATCTCAGAAGCCATATTGTTTAAGCCGTCCCCTCTACAGCTTCTCTGACAAGGAGTCATCTGGTCTCTGATGGCCTCCAGTAAAAAGAAAGCTTCTAAGTCAGACCATCACATTTTGGACTAGCACTCGATAGTACGGAAGTTTTTTTTCTTATATTAAGTTAAAATTTTCCTTTGCAGTTTCCACCCATCAATCCTGTCCCTGCCCTCTGAGGCCAAGTGGAACAAATTCAATCCCTTTAGATACTCAAAAGTACCTGGCATGCACCCCCTATAACTTTCAGCTCTCTAGGCCAGGGTTTCTTAATCTGGAATCCACGGGCCCACAAAGGGTCCAAAGGATAGGTTTCGTAAGGTCTAGGAACTTATTTGGAGAGGGAAAAAAAATTATCTTTCTTTTCACTAACATCTAACAAAAACTTGGTATTTTAAGAATATATCTATAGGCTTCAGTAGAGTGCTAGATGGTTTCAACACACACACACACACACACACACACACACACACACACATACCGTATCTCTAATATCTTGAATGGTTCACACGTGGTATAATAATGAGGTCTTTCAGCATCTTTGTCATTTTCTTCTGGATACCCTCTACTTTACTTCCTAAAACATGGTACCCAAAACTGGACTCCATACTCCAGATGAAATCTGACAAGGGCGCAAAAAAATCATCTCCTGGTTAGGTCGACCTAACTTCATAGGGTTTTTAAGGGGAACACTATAGCTCAACTTACTCTTTGCAGTAAGTGGGAAGCAAGAATCATGCTTATCTGTCATAAATCATGGTTAGTCTATCATAAATGGGGCTTCACTGGTAGAAGTCAGCATAATTTTTTGTTTTGTGTGTGTGTGTGTGTGTGTGTGTGTGTGTGTGTGTTTTAGGACATTAGGTTTTTTTAAAAGTAGTGGAAAAAAGATGGGGAAACTAGGCAGCTCGGTGGATAGAGCACTGGGCCTGAGGTCTGGAAGATCTAAATTCAAATCTGGCTTCAGACACTTACTAGCTGTGTGACCCTGGGCAAGTCATTTAATCCTATTTACCTTAGTTTTCTCATCTGTAAAATGAACTGGAGAAGGAAATGGCAAATCACTCCAGTATCTTTGCTAAGAAACCTCAAATGGGGTCAAGAAGAATTAGACACAACAGAAAGCTAATGAACAATCACAACAAATGGAAAAAAGACTGGGAAACAAAAGTCACATTTTCTAACAGCTGCTTTGGCCACTAAGTTGTTCTATGGCTTAATCACTTCCTTTCTGGAGGTTTCAGTTTTCTGCTCTGCAGAGGGAAGGAATGGGATGGACTCGATGCCTAAGGCTAAAGGATCATTCTGGGAAATATTTAAATGAACATCTTGATGAGTTTCGTTTATCTGATCTAGATACACTGCATCACTGGATTCTCTGATGTGCCAGTTACAGATGAGATTGCTGAACTACTTTCAATTATCATTGAAAGACCCTGCAGGAGGGGACAAATACCTCAGGACTGAAGAAAAAAAAGATTATCTTTCTTTTCAAAAGAGAGAAAAGAATTTTGTCAGCCAAGAATAAGAATAAGAAACAACAGTCCCATGGTCTACACTGTTCCACTGGTCAGTCTACACCTGAAATAGTATGATCAGTTCTAGGGATCACAGTTTTTTTATGTTTTTTTTAATAAATTTTTAATAGGTCTATTTTTGCTTTCACATTCCTTACATTTTCCAGTGTAACCTTCCCCTCTCTTTCCTCCCCCTCACAGTGAGCAATCCCTTCCAGCAAAGACTAAAAACAAGGAAAAAACAAAGGAAAAAAAACCACCAATACATAGGGGGGAAACTGATGTTATCTACAGTATTCCTACTTCTAGGGTCTTCTCCTTCTACAAAGAAGGAGAAACAGGTGTTTTATCTCCTAGCTCTTCTTTAAGTCCAAGCTTGGTTGGTATAATTTTGTACTATTCAATGCCAATTGTTTTGCCGAAGTTCTTTCCATATCCATTGTCGTTGTTATTATAGATGTGTATGTGTGAGTATATGTTTGTATACATAGGTTTCTCTGGTCCTTTTTGGCTATGCTTCTGATTTTAAAGGCTTTTACTACCATCACTTAATTGCCATCTCACTTTGGAAATTTCCTCATCATCTGAGGACTTCTCACTGTGAATTCTCCTCTTCTATTCTCACCCCTTTTCCCATTGGTAAATTCCTTCTGGGGCGTCCATTTAGGGGATGGCCTTAAGCTAGCCATGGCACATAATAAATGCTTAATTAGTCATCTGCCTCCTTGTATTTATCCTAAGCATCATGACCATAATCATAATCACCATAACTCATTCACCATTCAGCACAGATATATTCCATTACTAGTCATCACATCAATAAGTCAGAAGGGATACCAAGTAAGGCAACCAGCATGAACAAATAACATTAAGGTTCTATTACGTAAGTGTTCATTGAAATAATTAGGGATATTTGGAGAAGAAATTGGGAGACTTGGTAGCAATCTTCAAGTATTTAAAGAGTCATCATGTAAAAATGGAAATAAGCTTATGTATTTGTCTCTAAAGGGTAAAAAAGAGAAGCAATGGATAAAAGCCTGTAGAGAAAAATGCATGTGGTCCCTTCTCCACAACTGCCCTGAAGTTGAGAAGTCATACTATTCTTTTTATGAGGTTGGGCCAAGTAACTCTTGGGCCACATGGGCAAGGGCACATCTAAGGATTGTTTCTTTATACCTTAAGGTGTCCATTAATGATTCTAGGACCTAGGTCTGTTCTTCATTCTTCTGTATTCTCAGGATCACTCCCAAAGAAAGGTGGAATATAGGTACTCAATTTGTGACATGTATCACGGACCCTTTTCCATGTCTGGAAAAGCCTATGATCCCTTTGCAAAATAAAGATTTTTAAGTAATTGAATGACATGTTAAAATTCAGTTAGAGGTCAATGAAAATAAAGATCATTTTTCACCATTGCATGGTACAGATTGTTTGAAGTCTATCCATAAATCCCTTCAAGGTCATGGATCTCAGCTTGAAAGACAGTGCCTGCTCTATGGCATTCTCCAGTTTAGAAGTATGTCACAAAATAAGATTTATAATAATAGCTAATGAATTGAGGTTTGCGAAGCCCTTTAGAAACACGTCATTTGACCCCCATAACAACCCTGGAAGGTAGGTTATATTATTATTCCCATTTTATAACTTAAGAACCTGAAGCAGGCAGAGGTGAAATTATTTGCTCAGGGTCCCACAGCTGGTAGGTCTCTGATACTATATTTGGATTCACATATGCTTTACTCTGGCTATATAACCTTATATTCTGTGCCACATAACTACCTACTTCAATTTAATAAATTCAATTAAATAGTTGCTAAGCATCTACTATGCACCAGACACTACCCTAAGTACTAGGGCTACAAAAAGAGGTAAAAGGCAGTCCTTGCCCTCAAGGAGCTTACTGCATTCTAATGGGAGAGACAACATGTGAACAGATATCCACAAAGCAATCCATGTGTAGGATAGATGAGAAATAATGAAAAGAGGGGGAGCACTGGAATTAAGAGGCATTAGAGAAGGAAATAAATTTAATCTAACAAGACCTATTTTTAATGGACTCAATCTGTCTCAATGATTCCTTTCTTACTACCTCAGAAATTGTCCCTTTAATAACCCTTTCTAAATGGTGTTAGGAATTAATATCATCTCCAGTCTATAATCTGAAGAAATCAACTTCTCTCCCTGTTTGAAGTTTGTGACATTTACCTGTCTCTGCCTTCCGGGTCTCATTCATTCTGCAAGATTCTCCAAAGACAGGTGTTCAGCAAACTCATCCACAAGTTCTTACATTACCCAATCATGGACTTCACGAAGACCTGGTGGCTAGAAATGATGGAAGGCCACTAAGATTTTCTTAGGCCTCCTCATTGATCTGGGGTTTCAGTTTCTTGTTAACTATTTCCTCTAAGCTGTATTAGAATGGTATAAAGACTTCTTAGACACAAAGTTTTATTTTTTAGTATTAAAATAATATAAAGGTCATGAACTTAGAGTGATGGGACTGGGTAGGGGTCTTCGTGAGAATCTTGTTGAACAAAAACAAAGAGATAAACAATGAGTATGCACTCTTTGTTTCATCTGCCTTAAAGGAGAACTTAATCTTACAAAAATCACGGTGCTCAAAATGAGCTAGAAATGGTATTTTTGTAAAGGAATTCAAGTGTATCCCCAAGGAAACTTGATCTGGCTGGAGCAAGTTGAGACAAAAGGCAAAGGTTGTGTGTACTTGAGGGTATTAGTCAATATAATTCCCAGAAAGATGAACAGAAATTGAGTTGTTTTAGGGACAGACACTTCACTTTTGATTTGTCCTACATTGATTGACCAACTAACAATTCGCAATGATGTTCCTGACACTATAATTTAGTCTTAGGCAGAGATTCTGAACCTGAGGTTTTATTAATATCTTAATAATTGTATTTCAATATAATTTTCTTTTAAAGTCCTATATATGTTAAGAATTTAAAAATATAATTCTGAGAATGATTTACCAGACTGCCCAAGAGATCTAACACACACACACACACACACACACACACACACACACACACACACACACACACAAGCTAGGAACCCCTGTCTTGTCTGAGACACTGAGAAATTAAGTGATTTGCCCATTGTCACATATCCAGGCTAAGTCAGAGGTGAAATTTGAACTGCAGTATTCCTGGCTCCAAGGACAACATTTAATTCATTATGTCACACTGTTAGATGACCAGGCTGTTAAAAGAATCAAATGAGAAAATGTACATAAAGAAATACATACATGTTAAGTGTACCATTATTTCCACTGTGAGCTTTCTCATCTTGAGCAAACTCTTTGAAAGTTGGCAGCCATGGAGATCCCACTGGGAGTTCACTTCGTTTTGATACCACAAATTGGCTTTTCCACTTATCATGATGTCATCACCTACACTATTTTTTTTGGATCTGTGTTCTGATCAATTTCCCCAATTCCTAAAATAATAGGAAGGGCTTCTTTTTTTGACCCCTGCAAGGCTTATTTCAACCCTTTATCTTGAAAGTCTGTTTGTTCACCCTCTGACAGCTCTCTGCAGCCTGTCACCAAGGAGAAGACTGTGGTTAAAACATGCAATTGTATGAATTTCAATATATAGGAGAAAGATGAAAGATGGAAAAAAGAAAGAATAGAAAATGGGTCTGCGGAAAGTCAAGGAATTAACAAAAAGGGTCAAATTACCTGAAGTCAAAACCAAAAGACATCAAGGAATGGAAAGCCAAGTGCTAAAATAAGACATAATGGGAGGTGATTAGGGAAAATATCATAATAAAGTGGAGATAATGGTTGGTAACTGGGAAGGGAAATTGTAAAGAACTAGAAATAAATGGGTAAGACAGAATTAAAGGCAGGATAATGAGACCTGAACAATGATCATAGATGAAGTGAGAGATAAACCTGTCATATTATCCTGGCTTGGGCTGGGAACCAATGCATACCTTTCCTATGGGAAGTTTCCAAGTACTTGGTCTGTAATTGTTATTTTCAGGGGTGAAGGGAAGCTGTGGGGGGAGGGGGAAGATGAAAATAAATTGGGATAATTACTAGAGGGACAAGGATGTCACCAGATTAAGGTGGGGAAAAAAAAGGCTAGAGAAAAACCTTTGTCCCTTGTTTTCACCCAGAAAAGGAATGCATTCCATCAGAGGCTGGCCATTGAATAGAACACTACCAGGCCTTGAGCCACCAAAGGCAAGATTTGAATGCCGTGTGACACACTTCTGTGACCCTGACCAAATCATAACCTCTTGGAGCCTTGGTTTACAAGGCTAATCAGAAACTTCACTCTAGGGGTGCTGTGAGGGAGATCATGTATGCAAGGCCCATTGCCAAATTTCAGGTCCTCTGAAAATGGGAGTAATTATTATTAGCTTGTAGCTGCAAATTATTTCTAGCTCCATCTTAAGAAAAATAGACACCAGGAATCATGAACATTTCAATTTAAAAGCCCCATTCCCTCCCCTCCCTTCCTTTATTCCATTCCAGGAATATGTCATTACTGAAATTCCCTTTATTGATTGTTCCTTTGCTTCTGCTCTTGGATATTTTAAAATCTCCTTTTGTCAGGTCAAATCACAGATCACAGAAATGCAATGTGTTGACTTACATTCAATAGAGTTCAACTACCATTTTATTAAGTACTGTGCTAGGTGCTGAAGCACTAGGCACTGTGGATATAAAGACAAAGAAGAAAAAATTCCTGCCCTCAAGGAGCTAACATTCTATTGGGGGGAGGGACATGTAAAACGTAACATTTACAAATAAATTATACAGTAAGGAAACTGAGGAAACCAAGGAAAGAGAACAATAACATATCAAGAATTCAGGGAAGGTATTACATGGGTGGCAGCTCCTCTGGTGAGCCTGGAAGGATGATAAGGATTTTCGGACAATAAGAAGTAGAAAAATCAAACACTGATGAGGATGTTAAGCACCTACTATCTGTCAGGTAGAGGCAGCTAGGTGGTACAGTGGATAGAGTGACCTAAAGTCAGGAAGATCTGAGTTCAAATCCAACCTCAGACACTCACTAGCTGTGTGACCCTAGTTAGGTCACTGTACCTTGTTTTCCTCAGTTTCCTCACCTCCAAAATGAGCTGGAGAAGGAAATGGCAAACTGCTCCAGCAGTTTTGCCAAGAAAACTTCAAATGGGATGATGAAAAATTCGACATGACTGAATGAAAGAACAAAATAATCCTATTCACAAGAAGCTTACATTCTATACTGTACAACAAGTACATCTAAAAAATCTATACAGCACAAATACAAAAGAAATATAAAGAAATCCAAAATAGCTGTATACAAGATACTATCAGAGGGAGGGTAATAGTGGTAAGGGTTATCAGGAGAGGTTTTATGAAGATGATAACATCTGAAGTGTGTCAATGCAAAACAAGGACTCCCATGAGAGAAAAAGGGAGTACATTGCAGGCATAGGAGACATGGAAGAAAGCGCATTCCAGGTAACAGGGACCAATGTACAATGTAAGAAAGCAGAAGATGGGGTGTTGAGGTCAAGCAATAGCTTGTAAACCAGTCTGACTGAAATATAGCATACATGAAGGTTTGTGATGGCAAATTAGGCTGAAAACTAGGTGAGGGCCAGATTGGAGAAGGCATTCATTGTCAGGCTAAGGAAAAGATATTTTATCCTACAGTCAATGGGAAGCCCGTTAATGTTTTTGAGCAATAGAATACAATAGTGAACTTAGTCTTTCAGAAGATTGTTTAGACACCTATGTAGAGATTGGGTTGAGAAAGTAAATGAAATAGAATAAAAGAAGATCAAACAGACACATATTGCTAGAAGTAGGGTGGTATAATGGACAGAGAGGTGACCAAAGAGGTGGGAAGACTTGAATTCAAGCCCTCTCTCTGACATATATTGGCAGTATTGACCTGAGTAATCACTTGACCTAAAGAGGCTCTTGGTAAATCTCTAAGCAAGTTAAGTTACAAAGAAGTAAGGAGCTTGCATTAGTGGAAGGAATTTCCTCACCTGATAGTCCACTCTATCATTGAAATCATAAGCCTAATATTTGAATCCCTACAATGGTAGCCCATAGAAGAGCTGATGAGAACCCAAATTAGAGGAGTGTCTCCAGGAGTGAATAAAATAGTGGGAGGAAAAGCTGGCTATGGTGTCAGAGGACCTGAATGTAAATCTCATCCCTAATGTTTACTCTGTATGTGACTTTACCTCCCTGGCCCTTAATTTCTTCATCTTTAAGTTTAGTGAATGGACAAAGGAAGGACAAAGAGTGTCCTCTGAGATCCCTTCCAGTTTCATCTATGATCTATAGACATGAGAAATGTTATACATTAAAAGTATTTACAAAGTTCTCTATATACACATTAGTATTAGGCACATAGTAGGAACTTAAAAGTTTATTTCGTTCATTCAATATTTTTCATTAATACTCTATGGCTACTGTTGTTTGTCCTTTGCTCTCAAAGAGGACAATGACCTTAGGGAGGTGATATCATGACACGCAAGTGACATGGATTGGAATGAGGGAGGCCTATGTAAAGTCACCAATCTCATGTTCTCCAGCGCCATCTGGGTCCAATGGTTATAGATAGATCACGAAGACTAAAGATACACCTGGATGAACTATGGCTATAGATAATGAACCAACGTGATCCTTAGGGAAATGAAACAAGGAATGCATTTGAGGTAGGGTGGAGAGAGAGCAGGCTACAGCATAGTACCAATACAAATTTATGCATGAGAAGTGTCAAAAAAAGACCTGTCCTTGTGGTTTATAAATATATGTTAAATGAACTTCAAAGGAGAGAGGTCAATGAGAGATGGAAGTAGATGGAAAGACTGATAGTGGCAAAGGGGAGAAGAGAGTAATCCAAGTGCCCCATAATGATCAGTGGGTAAGTGAGTGTGAGTGAAAAGTACAGCCAATGCTGAAAGGGTGTCCAGGATGCCATGCAATCATTAGGGAACCAGCTCTGAGTAAGTGCAAGAAAACAGAGGCAATGAGACAGGAAAAGGTATAAGAGGAAAATGAGTGTATTACTTATAGAACAGGTTTTTCAGGGGGTAGAGTGGAAGGGGTGAGTAGCTTTAGAGTGGTACATTGTTAGCAGGGGGGGTTGAAGGGGATTGGGAGAAGGGACCAATCAGGGGGGAATGGAGGATGGGACTTAAATAGCAGCCTGGGGTTGAGAATCACTGAAATAACTTCATCTTAGAGCTTCATTCTCCTGATTAGTGATAATTTCTCCTGTTACATTATTTCAGGAAAGCCCCAACCATGCTTTACATCACTCTCTGTTTCACTCATTCCTCAGGTTCTTGAACTGTGGTCAAATCATCTTTGCCATATTCCCTGGATAGAGCTTTTCCTTTTGGCTACTCCCTTTTAGCTCTACTCACCATCCCCATAACATTCCTGACTGGCCACCACTCCCCCTCTGTTTTGTATAATTGATTACAATGTAAGTTCGTTTAGGGGCAGAGAATGACTTTGCTTTGGTATTTATATCCTTAGCACAATGCTGGGCACACAGAAGGAACATAATAAATTTTCTTTCATTGATCCATTCGATATTTCTTCATAAGTGCTCTATGGCTTTAAATAATGAAACAACATGATCCATAGGTAAATGGGAAGAGGCATGGGTTTGGGGCAGAGAGGGGAGAGAACAGGGTACAGAAAATTACCAGTAATAACATATGTGGCAGAAGTGTCCAAAAAGGCCAAGGAATAACTCCCTATTATCTCTAGGATGAAATACAAAATCCTCAATGTTACATTTAAAGCCCTCCACATTCCAGCTCTTGCCTTCTACTTCTGCAGTATTTCATATTACTTCACACTTTCTTCCTTCCAGTCAAGTGGGCTCATTTGTTGTCACCTATATGTACCAATATCCCATTTTCATGTCTGTGTGTGCCTTTGAACAAGTGACACCTCCCACCCCCCATATCTGAAATGCTTTCTTTATCTTTTTCTCAAATTCAAGTATAGTTCAGGTGTCAGGTCCTTCATGAGGCCTTTCCTCAATGTTCCACTTATCCACAACCACTCTTGGAGTATATATTGGTGCAGGGGGACAGGTGAGGGGAGAGAGAAGAGGGACAAAGAGAGAGGGGGAGGGAAGGGGAGAGAGAGATAAAAGAGAGGAAGGAAGGAAAGAAGAAAGGGGAGAAGGAAGGAAGGAAGGAATGAAGGAAGGAAGGAACAAAGGAAAGAAGGAAGAAGGAAAAGAGAGGGCAGAGAGAAGAAAGGAACTGTATGCGTATATATAAAATTACATATGGCTATATGCAGAGATGTATAAACATAAATGTTTATATATGTGTAAGTGTGTTTTACATAAACAAAGGATTCCATTGCTTTGGTAGATTCTCTCCAGAGGATTTGCAAGAGGGTCTGCATGAGAAACATACTAGCTGAGAAAACATGGAGGAGTTTAAAACTGTCCACTACAGTGACTGACTACACCTAGGAGATCACAAAGTACCTTTTGTTCCCATCTTCAGTTTTAAGATGTCTCAGTTTCAACACTGATTTAACAATACAAATACGAACAATTTTAAATCATAAAGAATTGTCAAATGAACAGCTTTTGTGTCACAATTTGAGTAGTTTAAGGAGAAAGTTCATTAAAAACTCATGGGTTTCACTCAGTGGGCTTCTTGGAGCACTGTCAGGAGTTCATGGGAGGCTCTTAACCCACAGATGCTTGCTGGGAGATGATTTTGAATGCATTTCTAAAAATATGCTGAGCTCCTTGAGGGCAGCTGCTAAGGCCACATCAATAAGTACAACAGATTCAATTATTTTGACTCAATTTCAGATCAGTTTACTCACCCAGTCAATTCAGTGACCCAGGGATCACTAGCACACAGGATGACACAAGCCAGACCTAAAAAGTTCTTGACTGACTAATGCATTCAGCTAATTCGAGGAAGAAATGTTAGAGAGAAACTGAAAACCTTAAATATAGGTTGGAAAAACTGACTCCACAAATACAAGCTGGAAGAGTCAGGGTTAGAGAAGAGGATCTTGGGACTGTAGTAAACTATAAGCTTAGTAGGGGGCATGGAATAAAAACAAAACAAAATCAAAAAATGAAGACGTACATTGATTCTGAGGGTCAGATAGCGCCAATGGAGTGTGTCTAATATAGTGTTTCTCAAAGTGTGATCTGGGGGTCCCTTAGGGTCCCAATACCATTTCAGGGGTTCTGTGAGGTAAATATCATATTCATAATAATGCTAAAATGCTTAAGTTTCTAACATGGAGAATACTGATCGATAGAACCAATATAAACAAAGTCTCTTGGGGAGTCTCAATAATTGTCATGAGTGTAAAAGTATTCCTGAGACCAAAAAGTTTGAGAACTGATGTTCTCATCTAATATCCTTATTTCATGGATGACAAAACAAAGATATAAGAAGATTAAGTAATTTATCCAGAATCAAAACAGACAGAAGATAGACAAGCCAGTACTTGGATGTAGAACCTCTCACTCTAAATAAAAAAAAATTCTTTCCCTTGCCCCATCCTGGAGTTGTATTAACGGAGGCACAGCTGCCTAGAGTGTGGATGTGCTAGTCCTATTTACATCTGCTATGGTAAAAAAACCTCAAGAGTATTCTGTTCAGTTCAGGAAATCAATATTTTAAACTGGACATTGGAAAACTAGAGAATGCCCAATGAAAGACAAACAAAATGAAGTCTATGTCACATGAGAGTCTCTTGAAGGGTTGTAAAGTGTATTTAGCCCTGAAAAGAGGAGATTCTTATACCTAGGCATTGACTCATCTTGGGAGATGGTACTGAAAGCATGTAGCTAGTTTGCCTCAAATAACGGGCAAGGCTTCTTGAGTTTGGGCTCTAGACCTTGTTCCTATACACAAAGATTTTATGTGACCTTCATAATCACACATGGAAGTCGATATAATTTTTATCCTCAATTTTCTGAGGAGGAAAGCAAGACTGAGAGAAGTTGCCTTGCATCAGATAGCTGATGAGTATCAGAGACCAAATTGAAAGCTGTGCCATCTTAACTCCAAGTCTGGTATTCTATCCACTATGGCACCTAGCTACCCCAATCTGTAGAAAACAAGACCATATGTGACAAGTATCTTGAAAGAAATACACAAAAACCCCATTTATGAGAATAATCATGCTGATGAGATTATATATACAATGACATATCATATTCATGTACAATGCATACCATGGGTGAGCTGGTCTATAGATCATAGCTTACATTATGTGCAGATATTCCCTGCCTAGCTACACTCAATTACATGGAAGCTTGGATGGAAAGTTCCCGCCATCTGTAAGGCTCTCAATGTTTTGTTCTGTCCTCTGTAGTCTCCTGAAAGAGTAAGAGACTAGAGGTTCTGTTCCTACTTCTCTTGGCTGTTGACAGGAGGGCAACTTACAGGCTACTCCATGGGCTAGGCTTTTATTTTAGTTTTTTTTCTTGCCTTCCAGTTAGAGCAGAAGGAGAATCCTAGAGTTTCTGCATCTTCCTTTCTTCCTTTCCCTTCCAGTATCCAGAGAGAAGACTGTATGTCCATTCTTCCTAGCATTCTTACTGGCTAGATTTCTTCTGATCTAAAGATAAGCCACATGTTACAAGCCTAGCTTCATAGCTTCCCCACCTTCTCCTTCTATCAGGAGTTGAGAAACCCATAAACTTGTACTCAGGCAGATCCCTCTAGACATAGGACAGGTATCAATTATAGTCAATTATAATATTTGTAGGACTGATTCTTAGTCTTATATTTCATAATAAGTAATGTATATATACACATATTAATATATGTACATATGTATTATATAGCATTATTGATAGATTTCTGTTGTGTTGATTGTTTATTCATCTGACGGTCCATGTTCTTGGTTGTTCAACTTTTATTAGATGAACATATTAATACTCAGCTTGAAATTCCCCTATAATATATATTCTGATGATATCCATTGAATACCTCTCACTAGAAGAGGAATTCTTTTTTTTTTAATTTTAATTTATTTTCTTGGTTACATCATTCATTTCCACAAGGTTTTGAGTTACAAATTTTCTCCCCTTTTTGCCCCTACCCCCAGCCCAGAACACTGATTCCACTGTAAGACCCCTCCCACAATCTGTTCCCTTTTATGCCCTCCTCCAACAGCCCTCTAGCTTTCTAGCAGGGCAGGGAGGGGCTCCCTGCCCCCATCCCTGTATGTATTATTTCCCAGTTGCATTTAATTATATACCTTTAAATACTAGATTCTTGCAATTCCTCCCCTGTCACCCACTCCCAATGGGAGGAGCAGCAATTCAATACAGGCTGTACCTGTGTAGTTACACAGGACATCTCCATGGTGGGC
>CM053601.1:164950787-164971507 GCA_028646575.1 Pseudocheirus occidentalis
TGGGGGGAGGGATTGGAAGGAGATACAGACGATCATTGTCACATTATGTCGAGTGGGAAGATTTCCTGTATCATCACACAGCCATAGCCGGTATTGAACTGAGTGTCCTTCCAGTGGGGGGTGGGTGACAAGGGAGGAATCGAAAGAATCTAGAATTTAAATTTCTTGAATACTGCAACTAGGACTTAAGATATACAGGGGCTGGGATAGGGAGACCATCTCTGCCCTACCAGAAAATAAGAGCAGAGCAGGGGAGGGGCTTTACAGGGGGATTGCTGTTTTAGGGTTGGGGCAGGGGCAAGACAGGGAGAAAATGTGTAATTCAAAAATGTAATGAAAATGAATAATGTAAACAAGAAAACAAATAAAAAATAAATTTAAAAAAATCATATTGCTTGCCTTTTCTTGGAAAGGGATGAGTGGGAAGGAGGGAAGAGAGAGTGAGAATTTGAAAACCAGAATTTAAAAAAAAAGATTGTTAATTTTTTTATATGTACTTGGGAAATGTTTCATGAAATACATAAATTAAATTTAAAGAGAACAAGAGCTACCTTGCTTTCTCCCCCATTTATATCTACAATGTTAAATACAACATTTAACACATAGTAAATGCTTAATAAATGTTTCTTCACTTATTAATTATCTTTAATTCATTCAAAAACATTCATTACAGTGAGTATATCTGACAATGTATACAAAATTATGAACTTGCAATCCCCTCCTTCTCTGCCATGGAAGGGAGTGGAGGTGAAAGTAGATTTCATTATCTGTTTTATGGGATGCTCAGTGACTTTTATATTACTCAGAATTTAATTTGCCTTTAAGGATATCTTCATTTACATAATTCTAGTCATTCTATCTATCTGGCTCTCTTTTTCTTCCTTTCATATATGTTTATATGTAGTTCTCTTGATTCTGTATATTTCCTTCTGCATCAGTTCAGATAGATCCTTCCATATTTCTCTGAAGTCCCATATTATTGTACAATAGTTCATTGTGTTTATGTGACATTTAAAAAAAATCATTCCATAAATAGACATTCATTTCCTTCATAGGTTTGTTGCTCCAAAGAGTATTGCTGTAAATGTTTTGATATCTATTTGAACTTTGTATCTGCCTTTTATTTTATTTTGTTTATATGTCCATTAGTAGTATTGATGTATGAAAAATATGTTCACTTTTCTCATAACTCAAAATCATTAGTTGGAACTATACTATGGAGCTCCAAAACAATGTGTGTCTATCCTTATTCTGTGCTGCATCAAATTGTCATAATTAGCACTACTCTTTATTCTGCCTTCTTTTCTACTCCATTTTCTCATTTTTTATGCTTCTTACACTTTTGTGAATGTTGTTACTTTGTGCAACCTAGAAGATTTCTCCTCTGTTTCCTCAGCCTCTTTACTATACATGTTTCTTTACAGAAAACAATTACTATATTTCAGACTCTCGCTGAATATCCAGATCCCACCATTAGGGCTCAGTAGAAAGAAGAAGGCCCAATAAATTAGCATATTATATCCTTTTTGAACCTTGGGGCTGGTCTGAGTTTATGGACCTCAACCCACCTTGGCAATGTGATTGCCTTTGGAACAGTGCCAAAGTGTTAACACTGTAAGTTGGGTGTGAGAAACCATTAAAGTTGAAAGCCTTAAGGGACTGTCTTAGGGGACTCTGCAATGGATTGAAAAGGTGACCAAAGTGATTTAATCATTGGGACTACAAAGCTTCTATTTACCCTGTTAGCAAGACTCCTCCACTTCTATTCTAAAAATCATTGCCTAAAACTGTGAAACTCTAAGTTAGAGGTTCATAGGCCATTGGCAATCATAGAGAGAATCCTGGGGGCAAGATGTTCAAAAACAACGGGCAGTCTATAGTTATACTAAGTCCTACAACTTATCCATATGGCCACAGATAAGTAATTTTATTATAATTGATGCCATTGTAGGTAGGTAAGGTGCCATTAAAAGACATTCACTTCCTGAGTTCCTCTTGATTACTAAACTTTGCTACCTATGGATAGTTCTAAGCTTCATCACAGTATTCTAGACTGGAACCAGGAAACATGCACTGGCTTCTAACCTATAGCTTGTAGACTAAAAAAAGCACTGGAGAAGACTTGAATATGTTCCCACCTCTGGAAAAGTTTGTAGGAAATCTATGAAAACACCAGAATACCAAAACACTAAATGAATGAATGAATGAATGAATGGATAAATAGATAAATGAATGAATGGATAAATAGATGAATGAATGAGTGAATGAATGAATGGATGGATAAATAGATGAATGAATAAATGAATGAACAAATGAATGAATAAAATGGCCAGCCTAATGAAATCTTATGATCTTCTTGTTGACAACTTTTCTTCTTTTCCATCCCCTCTTGCATGCACAAGCGCACATACACGTACACACACACATACACACACACACACACATACACACACACACACTCACACACACACACACACACACACACACACACACCTTGGAGAGAGGAAAAGTTACGAATGATAGTGATTTGGTGCTACCCATCATTCCAGTGCTGAACCATTCAACTGTCTTATCTTCACTCTTTGTTGTTGTTCAGTCCTGTCTAACTCTGTATAACCCCATTTGGGGTTATCTTGGAAAAGACCATTCCTTCTTTAGTTCATTTTATAGATGAAGAACTGATACAAACAGGGTCAAGTGACTTGTCCAGGGTCATAGAGCTAGTAAGTGACTGAGGCCAGATTTAAACTCATGAAGATGAGTCTTCCAGACTTCCAGCCTGCCGCTCTATCTGTTCAATCTTTGACCTCCTACTAACACCTTCTCCTAATTCTTTGTTGGTAATTTTTCACTCACGTCCAACTCTTCGTGACCCCATTTGGGGTTTTCTTCATAAAAATACTGGAGTAGTTTGCCATTTGCTTCTCTAACTCATTTTATCAATGAGGAAACTGAGGCAAATTGGGTTAAATGACTTGCCAAGGGCCACACAACAAGGAAGCGTCAAAGACCAGATTTGAACTTAGTTCTTCCTGATGCTAGGGCTGGCACTCTATCCACTACATTATATAGCTCACTTTGTACGAACTCAGATTACAGGTATTATACTCAGCAATTAGCTCAGTAAATAGAGGTTATATTTGGTCTATCTACATAGACCAAAGAAGTACTTATGTGCAACTTAAATAAGACAATGCATCAATGATCCCTTGAGAACTATAAAATATCATGCAAATATATTTCATAATTATATTTAATTTTGCAGGATATGATTATGGAATTGTGTGTGTCGTGCTTGGTAAAATGGGTCTTAAAAACTACAATTCAAAAAATTCAGCCCTCTAGACTGTATACTTTGCAGCTCATTCTAAAAATCATGCTTTTGTAGTTCTTCTTAAGTCCTACTTCCCAGGTAATTGGGTGATATCCACTTACGTGCAGTAGGATAACCTGTGCCTCACGCATCCATGCCTCATTTCCTCACTTAATGCCCTCTCAGTTCCGTTATTTATTTTCTTTAATATTACATTTCCATTCATACAGCAGGATGAGTCACACTCCTTGCCATCACCAGTAGCACCCTCTAAGGCCCACAAAACAATAAGGTAATTTATTGAGCCCCTTCTACCAAGTGAGACACACTTAGAAAAGCTAGCTCTAATTGGAGTGGCCTGTGGATTAGGGAAAATTGGCAGGGGCTTGGGTCCTTCCTATTTAGCCCCTATGGTGGGGTTAATTGTAGTCAGGGTCAGGTTACTAAGCTGTTGTCTGAGACAAAGTAATTGGGATCTGTAAGGAAAGAGATGCAGTCAACAGGATGAGAAGTTAGTCACAGGATAGAGTCAGAGTGAGGATAGCAAGATGAGCTGTCCTGAATGTCCAAGTAAGGAGGGGTCAGAAAAAAGCTACTATTTTTTCCCATAGGCTGGGATATAGAAGAGGTAGGGTGGGGTCTTAAGTGTCTGAAAATAACTTTGTTCCTACATAAACATGGATTGTGGGCTAAATGATAAGTGTTCTGCATATCATCTCATCAACAGGGTCCTTAAAATACCAATCCTTTCACAAAAATAACCAAGAAATATATTTTTTCTTGACCATGTAGAAATAAGTAGATACTAAGTGTTATCTGGAAATGTGGCAAGTATCTATGTCCCTCCTGGTCTTAGCACAGGTTTTGCCGCACAGTAAGGATTTAATAAGTGCTTATTGATTGACTGATTAGGTTTAGCATCCGAAAATCTGGGTTTGGTTTTTAGTTCTGTCCCTTTATATCTGTATTAACCTTGATCAAGTCACTTTTTTCTCTTGAACCTCCATGTCCACATCTGTAACATTAGAGAATGAGAATACTTATTTGTAAATTTCCTGGCAGTTTTAAAATCTCCAATGGATGAATCAAGGGTTTCATATTTTCAAATGTCCTTCTCCTATGCAGCCCACAATTCATAGCAAACGGCAAATGATGGATACAACTCCAAAGTCTATATTATGGAATTAACTTATTTACATTTCCTTAAGAAAGGTTTCTTTAACCTGGAAGCAATGCCCCTCCCCCTTTCTGAACTGGCATTGAGTGCTTTATTCATTCTTATTCTGAGAGTGAGGTGCAGTTTATGGCTAAGATCTGAATTGTTAAAGGGAAATGATTGTATTAATATCCCAATGTTGGTACTTTAGATTGCAGTTTAAAACCTGCCTCTGAAGGAAGACATGAAATTTCTTCTAAATAGAAAGGAGAGAAAAAGAAACACCTGCAGTAAAAAAAAACTGAGGGCTTTGGCAGTTGTGAGGATGCAGAGCTGAAGAATAATCAATTCACATAGATTCCAAGTGGTCTATTCTGTGCACGGAGCAGTGACTGACGTCAGAGGGATTAACTGACCTCAGTGAAAAGACTGCATGCAAGATGAGTGTAGTATGTGGCCTTCACTTTGTCAACTTCCTATTTTGTATTGAAAAGAAGAAGGAACAGGAGAATGATATACACAATGAGACTGAAACTATTCCCTCTGTTGTTACTTGGCCAGAATGACAGTATTAACCTCTGAAAACCCCTGCAATGATTTCACTAAGGAAGTGGCACAGCTTCTGAGACTGGGGAACCTCTCTCCTACACTGGCTACAAATTTCATCTTTGGCAAAAGTGGCTGAATCTTTTAAGATGGCATAAAATCTAAGTTGAAGATGGGAGTAATTAGGGCTGTTTCTCCCTCTAATTGGACATTTTCCCATTCAGTCTTTGTAAAGTGTCATTATGAAAAACCTTCTTATTGGCAATCAAGAAAATTATTGATTCAGGAAGACCTCAGTTAAAGGGCCTGTTCTGACATATATAGTTGCATGACCTTGCGTAAGTCACTGAACCATTCAATGCCCCAGGAAAATCTTAAAGATTATAAGGTACCCAACAGGTGCTTATCTTCAGTCTACATTAGTAGAAGGTTTTTTTCCCTCACCATTGGTCTTTCCAAATCAATGAAATTACCGTTCTTGTCTCCCCACTCAAAAAATCTAAAAATGTTCTCCTTGTGGCAAAGAATATAGGCCCACCATGAGGGAAAAAGAGAAGAAGGAGACAAGCTTTTATTAAGTGCCTCCAATATTCTGGGCACAGTGCTAATACCTTATCAAATTTATTCATTTGATAAGGGAGAGAAAACACTGGGCTTTGTTGGTATTCATTCAGAAGATCATAGATTTGGAGACAAAGTTCATTAGAGGCAATATATTGTAATCTTATTTTACAGGTGGGGAAACTGAGGCCCTGAGAATTCAAGTAGCCTTTCAAAGTGGACACAAACTCAGGTCATCGGATACCAAGTTCAGTTCTGTTTTCTACAACATTCACAGCACCTGTTGGAACATGGGTAAGTAATCTCATAATGCAAGAGGTCCCCCCTCCTCATTTGCAAAAAGGTGAAATGATACCTATATACCTATATACCTATACCTATATGCCTGTATACACAAGTGGGAATAACAGGAGGAAAGCTCTTTGGAATTCTTAAAGCACTAGATAACTAAACACTATCATAACCAATGGTATAGAAAGTATAGTGACCCTAAAGGTAAAAAAAGAAACTAGAAGGAAGAAAGCAACTAGAAGGAAAAGTTGATAATCAATAGTAATACTCAGAGAGGTAAAGTTTCATTGATCAATTAGCATGTCTTTTCTAACTTTAAGAATGCAAATGCAAGAGAATTCTTAGAAATCACAACACATGAAGGAGATAGTAGATGGTTTGGGACTTTTGACTGTATGGTGTTAGAAGTGCATCAGTTTCTTGAGTGCTCATATTATTGAAATTTCTAAGAGGATTGACCAAAGGGTCAATGTTTGTATCAAGCTACCATGAGTGAACATAGCTCACACCAACACAGAGGTTCAAATTCTGATTTATGTATGTATGTATGTATGTATGTATGTATGTTTGTATATTCCAGTGGAGGATAGAATATTAGGATAGGGATGGTAGGGGACATTGGAGAAAAATATATACTTAATAGTTTTGCTTGAGGCTGGCCCTAGTTGGTGCAGTGTGGTGGGTGTCAAGTTGCCAACTATCTTTGCAACATATCTAGCTAATGTGGCAATAAAAGTTATTGAGTTCCTAAGTTTCAAAATCTGATATATATTACTCCTCCCATGATTGTTCCCCTGTGGGATGGGGAAGGTAGGTTTTAACACTAATACAGAAACTCATTTGCCTTGAAACTGGGGACTCTCTTTACTGAGGATGAGTCAGGAAATCCTTTGGAGAGGGGGGAAGTGGTATTCTGCTGTTCTGTCAGAAATTATGATTATAATTCCTATGGATATTGTGTTTGGCAGGAGCAACCTCCTCTTTTGGCAATTATATTAAGTTGTGAAATCATAGACAAAAATTAATGGGTACGAAGGATAGCAATCTACTCATATACAAATATGCATGAATACACATATAATATGGAACAACATGGAATTGTGGCTAGAGAGGTGTCCTCATAGGCAGGAATAATTGAAGTCATGTTCTACCTTAGATATCTACTGCATTTATCACCCTGTTCAAGTTGCTTACCTCCTCAATGCTTTAGTTAACTCTGTTAAGACTATAAGATGAAGAGAATGTGCCAATCAGCATTTGGACAAAGATCACAGGAAACATAAGAATCTCTGAGATGGAAGGATTGTCACAGGAAATATGTCCAAACCATACCCAAATAGCAACATCATGTGTATCACCCCTCACAAGCAGTTATTTAAGCTGATGATTCAAATCAATCAATCAATCAACATTCATTAAGCACTTATGCTGCACCAAGTAAAATGTTGGGGATATGAAAAAATAAAAAGGAAAAACAATTGTTTTTCTTGATAAGCTAACATTATAAGGGGAAGATAATATTTATATATTCTGCTATTCATGATAAATACTGAGTACATGGAAAATAAACTTTAAACATGAGGTGCTAGAAACTAGGGGTGGGAGGAGGGCAAGAAAAGCCTCTAAGTAGAGTTGACTCTAGAGTCTCAAACAAAGCAGCGGATTCTAAGAGCTGGAATTTGGGAGGAAAACAAATCCAAGCAAGGAGACTAGCCAGGGTAAAAACAACAAAAAGATATGAACAGAAGAATATTGTATTTAAGAAAGGGAAAGTATTGCGTTTTTACACACACGTATACATATATACAAACATATACACATATATATATACATATGCATATACATGTCCATATATATATATCCATGTATATACATATATGTATTTTTGTTAAGAGTATTTGTTCGGCAAAGTTTGGGCTCAATTAAAGGGCCACAGTTGTGGACCTAAAGGGATACACGCACAGGTTCCCTACCCCTGGTATAGTATAAGAAAATTTTAGAGTGTATGGAGATGAGTAGAATATAAGTTGATTAGAAAACCAAGGACTTTACATTTGATCCTGAAAATAATAGGGAGCCAATGGATTTATTGAGTGGGAAGGTAACATGATTGACTCTATACTTTAGGGAAATCCCCATTGTATATGATTGGGATTGGATTAGAGTGGAGAGAGATGAGATGGGGAGACCAATTAAAATGGTATTCCAACAATCAAATAAAAAGAAAATGAGTACCTAAACAAGGGCTGTGGCTGTGGGAGTGAAAGAAGAGATATGAAGAGAAAGAAATGACAAGTTTCGACAATTGATAGGATATGTTTGGTAAGGGAAAGAGAAGAATTAGATGAAACTAAGGCTGTGAACATGGGTGACTGGAGAAGATTTTTGTGTCCCCTGAAAGTCATAGGGAAGTTGAGGAGGGGAGTTAGAGAGGCATATAATGAGTTCTTTTTGAGACATGTTATATTTGAAATGTGTCCGTGACATCAAGAGGCAGGAGGTAATATGAGACTAGAGTACAGAAGATATATAAGGACTCAATATATAGGTATAGAAGACATCTGAATAGAAATAATAATTAAACTCGCTGAAGGTAATTAAATCACTAGATGAAAGAATAGAAAGAGAAGAGAGAAGAGGATGTAGAACAGCCTGGCAAGATGCCTATATTTAATAGGAGTGACACAGAACTGCCAAGAAACACTGAGAAGGACCAATAAATCAGGTAGGAAGAGGACAAAGAGTAAGAAGTCATGAAGACCAAGAAAGAGAAGAGCATATAGGAAGAGCATCTAGGTCAACAGACAGGGAATAAGAAGATTAGAGACTGTGGATGAGTGTGGGGGAAAATCCACTTGTGAAGACAGGAGGGAATGGAATCAAATATATATGCATAAGACTTGGCCTTGGCAAGTAGAAGAGTTATCTCATCAACAGGGACTGGAGTACAGAATGATATAGAGAAAAATGAAGGCAGAGAGCCATCAGATGTGAAGGAGGCAAGAAGAGGAAGTTCTTAGCAAGTGTTCTCATTTTTTTCCCCTAAGGAAGTCTTCATAAGAGAGCCTTTGAGAAGGAAGTGGTGGGGGAGGCTTGTGAATAGAGGAAATGGTTTAAAACAGTTTCTCTGTGGAGTGGGATAGGGAATCAATTAAGGAAAAATAGTAGTATTGCTTTATTGTAGGAAAGGCTGGGTGGACATTAACTAGAATTAGTAATTGAATTAGTTAACATGAATCTGAGACTTCATTCCATTCTAATAATTACCTCAATGAGTAGGAGCAAAGGAGATGAATGACAGGAGTAAGCCATAGTTTGACAAGGTATGGTCTAGTCATAGGAAATAATGGATTTAAGAGTAAATGAAAGAGTATTTGAGGTGAAGCAGAATATTAGTAGATGATGGGGGTTAAGGAGATTGAGGAAGTGGGAAGTTATGTTATTTGAGGAAACATCAACATGTATGTTAAAGGTCCCTTTGATGAAAGAAGGAATTGGGGTAGAAGGACTATTGTAAGTCAGGTGCTACACTCATTGAATAAAGAATGAAAATACAGTGGCAGTCAACCACTAACAGTTACCATAATCTAACATGATGAGAGAGAAACTGGAAATAAAGATGTGGAGTAAAAAGTATTCTGATTTTCCCACCACATCAAATGAGTTAAGGAGAATATTATGAATGAGAGCATCATTATTACTTAAAAATTAAGAAAAAAAGAAAAAAAAAACTTGGCCAGGGATGAAATGTGTGCTCAGGAGAAAGCCAGACAGATGATTTCCAGAAGATGAAAAGAGTAAGAAAAGGAAATATTTAAAATGAATACAATTTGTTAATTATGAATTGGCAATTCACAGAGCACAATGGAAGAGGTGGGTACATCTGAAATGGTATGTTGATGGAAATGGGGAGCATCCAGCCAAGGTTGGCGAGGATTTTTTGCAGGTAGAGATTTTTCCAGTTGGAGATTTAAGATCAAAGGAAAGGGTAAAAAGGAGGGAGTAGTGGTATTTTAATTGTTGGAAAACAAATACAGAAACAGTAAAAATTACTTCCAGTGTTAAAGATATATGTTTAGAATGTTTAGAATGATATTTATTTGCATAGCACTCAACTGCTGGTAACCCATTTTATTGTTGTGAATTAAGATGGCATGGCCATAATCTTGTTGAAGCATTGGCTATTTGAGAAGTTTAACGAAGAGGAAGAAGATGGTTGGTCTCAGTCAGGAAGCCACAGAAGCCTAGATTCTAAAATTCATTTCTAGATTTAATTTCATTACAATTGAAACACCAAATGATTAGAATATCAGAAACAATACTAACCACACTTACATTGAAAACATGCAATGAAAAAAATGTTCAAGTAGTTGGATTTGCTATTCTTGCTTTCAGAATAATATAATAATATAAAATAGTAATTATCAAAAGGATTTAGTACTGGATAAGACTTAGGAAAATATGTAGCTGATCCATGGAACAAAACAGAAAAACCTAGGAAAATTAAAATGCATTCAAGAGTTTCACATTTTACAAATGAGACATAACGGAATATTTAAGAAAGACTTCAATAAAACTATTGAGGGAAATTGGCAAGCACTAAGGAGAAAAGTGAGTTAAATTCCATATTTCATAGACCATACTTCAATAAATTTCAATATTCCTGAGGAGAGAAAGTAAGACCTCTATTGCTTTTAGTCACATTTGGGGAATGAACTTATAGAAGGATTTATAATATCACTTTCCCAGGAGGAAGGAGGCTAGGAAAATTCAAAAGATATATTCAAGTGAAGAAAAAAAAATCTTTCAAGTAGAATAATTTAAAGACTCCTCCAGGAGTAGTGAAATCTCTGGAGCCTACTTTCCATTGATAATCTTCTTTTAATCTTCATAACCCCTTTGTACTGAGTCCAGTCTGCAGACATTTATCCAAGTTTATTCACTTAAGTAAATTTTGTAGTGACGTCAGATTCATTTGAATTACTGGGCCTGATGCCTCAAGATAATGAGAGTAATTATCATTATTATGAGATGGGAATAAATTGCTCACTTTGCTTTATAAGGTCCTTATCTCATATGACAACAGGTTCAATTTTAATAACCAGTTTCTCTGACCAGATCAACATAAATCAGTCTGTCAATTAATAAGCATGTATTCATCTTCTCAACTTAAGACATTGGGCTAGGTACTAGAGATTAAAAAAATGAAAGTCTTCAGCCTCAAGGAGTTTACATTTTCTTGGGGGAAGCAACTCTCTCATCTCTCTGTCTCTCTGACTCTATCTCTGTCTCTCCTCTCTCTCTCTCTCTCTCTCTCTGCATAAAAGTCAATGTTAAATATATAAATTGAAAATGCAAAGCAATTTAAGGGTAGAGAGAAATTAGCAGATAAGAAATTAGGGAAGGTAGTAGTACAATTTACTCCTATGTAAATTACTATGTATGTATACAGTACTGGAAAGGGTATTGACTGCTCTCAACCAACCTGGATTAAAATTCTGGCCCTGCTTCTTACAATATTTCAGTTAATGTATGAAAAGTGCTTTGGAAGCTCAAAGGGTTACATAAATGTCATTTAGTTTCATCATCATCACCATCATCACCATCACCATCACCATCACCATCATCACCACCACCACCACCACCACCACCATCATCATCATCATCATCATCATCTTCATAATCATCACATCATCATCATCATCATCATCATCTTCATAATCATCACATCATCATCATCATCATCATCATCATCATTACCTATGTGGACTTGATAAAGTCAACTGAATGCTTTGAGCTTTAAATTCCTCTTCTTTAGAAAGAAGGGGTGGATGTGGATGATTTCTAAGCCCCCTTACATTTTAACATCTATGATTCTATCCTTCTGGCCCATCTAGCTCTATATTTTTTCATGTCTTTTCTGTTAATGTCACCCTTAAATTAGTTTAATAACTCAATATTTTTCATGGCTGTTAAATCATGATATTATTCATTAGGAGAATGAATATATTTTTGTCACCTCAGTATCTTTTCAGTTAGTTGTTTAAATAGCTAATATTTGGCACATTTACTCCCTATGGCATAGCCTATGGTAATGCTGTAGCTCACATTTAGCAAACACTTATGTCCATGTCAACATCTGAGATGACAAACACTCCCTGTTTGGTCTAGGGACATGGCACTTCATTTTCAAAGGCATAATCTTCTCCATTGTCCATTTGGGGAAAGCCATGTAGCTTCACCTCTAAATACATGAAATTTTCCTCTCTTATCTGTGAGAGGACTTATATTTCCTTTCATTAGAAAGAACAATCTTTTATATCTCAAGTTGCACACAAAAGCTTAGAAGATTAAGTTGTTGTGATCTATTTCTTCCTATTTTTTTCCATTAAAGAAAGGATTCCAAAGTAGAACTTCATGGAGTTAACCATTTTAAATTTTAACTAAATTGTTTTTTTTCCTAAGGTGAATTTTTACCCTGCTCTGAAGAATTTTAATGCTTATTTAAGGAGTAATCACAAATGATTTTCCAGTGTCATGGTGGGGAGTTAGATATGATTATATTCCACGAGTTACACATAATGACATGGATTTTTATTTCTACAAAGCACATAGAAACTGCCTTTGATGTGATCAATTCCACTCGCCTTACTTTATAGAAGAGATTCACCCCCAGAGAAAGAGAAAGCAGAGTGACATGGTTAAGGTCTATGACTAGTCAATGGAAGAATCAGAACCAGAATCTAGCTCCTCTTAGCCCTGAATTTAATGAGCTTTATAATTTTACTATGTTGTATCTTGTGTCGGTCATGAATTAAAGGGAAGTATATTCATCTGCATTATTTCTACTGTCTAGGTTCCTTGGATTTTTGAAGTCCATAGACCCAAATACTTACCAAGCATATGTTGTCCCATTATGTTCAAATCTTTGGGATCCCATTTGTTTTTTTGGCAAAGATATTAGAAGTTTGTGATTTCCTTCTCTTGCTCATTTTACAGGTGAAGAAACTGAGGCAAACTGAGTTAAGTGATTCGTCCAATGTCACATAGTAAATGTGTGAAGCAAAATTTGAACTCTGTAAGGTGAGCCTTCCTGACTTCATGTCCAACACTCTATCAACTGTGCCACTTAATTGCTCCAATGGTACATTAGCACACTATGAAGCACATGCAAGAAAATGGCACATGCACATGATTTTCATGGCTGAAAAAGTAGATTAGCAAGATATCTAAGAGCTGTTGGAAGCAGTGAGTAGAGGGTGTGGAAAACATGGTTCCAATAATTCAAGATCATGAGATTGGAGAGTGAAAGGGCAAGACCAATGCTTAACTTTAACCAAGGAATCTCAGCATTTCGTTGTTGCAAGGAAGCTCAGTTGCCTGACTCTCAGGTTAAAGAAAACTCACCAACACTTTCTAAAATAAAGAGGGAAAAAGCAGTAATTAAAAGGAATGGATAGATGAATGAATGAATAAAAGAACAAATGAATGAATGAATTCATCAATTTGTTCTCAGTTTAACTGACACACACACACACACACACACACACACAATGGAGGCTAAATGTTAACCAAAATAATCCAAAGACTACAGATCTGGAGCTAGAAATGCCTTTATAAGTAACTGAGGTGAACTTCCTTGTATTAAGGAAGAAGTAGAGGCAAACAGAGGTTAAGCTATCTGCCTGTGCTTGCATGACTAGTAAATATATGATCTGGGATTTGAACCCAGGTTTTCATGACTCTAAGTTCAGTATCCTATTCATTGCACTGTGGTCTCTCTTCAATTTACTGACTCTTTGTTTTAAAGCCATCCAGTGAAGAGCAATTCACTACCTCTCAAAGTAGCCAATTCCATGTTTGGAGGACTGAAGTTGTTTAGAATGATCTTTTTTACATAAATTATAAACATTTTCTTCAATAGTGACAAAAATATCCCCTTAAATATGACAAGAACAAATAATGACTGTGTTCAGGGAGAAGAAACTCAAGCAAATTCTACCATTTGTGACTTTCTCCTCTCCCTGAAAAAGCTTACACATTTAATCTCAAGCTCTCCCTCTAACATACAACCACTTGGTAAGAAAGAGAAAAGAGTAATACATTGTCTTCAACATCCTTTCTCTTTATAAAGTAATGATGCAAAAGAAGAGATGAAATATGACACGTTTTTCAATTGACACCTGCTGAATACAACTAGCACCACTGACTCAATTCTGATTGAGTTGTACTACTTTTCCTTTGTTCTCTCCCTTATTATTGCATTTTATTATGCTTGCTTAAATCTTAAATATCACTTCAGCAACTGTAAATCCAACACAAAGAAAGCACCAACATAGATAGGGGATCAGAATAATTGGCTTCAGATATTAGCCTTGCTGCTTCCTAGATATGTAACTCTGACCAAGTTGCTTACCTCTACTGAGCCTTTATTTTCTTATCTGCAAAATAGGATGATGAAGTTGACTAGATGACTTCCAAAATACCTTTTTATTATTTAGTTATTATTATTATATAATTAGTTGTATATTAATATATAATACGATTAATGATATGTTATTGTTAATTGTTTATTATTATTAAATATTATCTATTATTCTTACATTTCGTAATTTTATATAGATCTTTGTTTCCTTATCCGTGGAATGGGGGTAATAATCATAGTCTTCTTGCCTTCCTCAGAAGGTTTTCACAAAGAAAGATGATAATGCATTTAGGTACAGTTAGAAAATTATTATTAGATTAACTTAATAAGTAGGAATTAATGGTTTGGTTTCAGCTCAGAATAAGCTCAATAATGTCACTTTTTCTTTTGTCCTTGACTTTAAACCCTTTAGTATTTTTTCCAGTGATGTAGATAAAGGCAAAAATGTCAACCTAGTTCAATCTTCATAACATACAAAACTGGGAGGGATAGGTAAATTACTTGATAACAGAATTAGAATTCTCCAAAATTTTTGACAAGCTAGAGTAATTATCATCACTTATCTTATTAGATTAACATAAGATAAATTTGAATATGTATAAAATAACATCTTATCACTTGCATTAAAATCAACTTTGAAAGTAGCAGATGTCATGCTGACCAGTTTCCCAGGTGAGACAAAACTAGAAAGAATAACTCAGTCTTTGGTGAAAAGAAAGAAAATTTCATATAATATTGCCGGGCTACGACAACAAGTTGAATATAAGAAGATGAACTTTAGCAGGGATTGATATTAGTTCCTTCATTACAGATCAGGTAAACAAATCACAACTTTTCTAATACAAGATGATAAATGAGTGATCAGACAGTAGCTGGTCTGAACAAGATTGGGTAACTCCAGTGAACAGCAAGATCCAGATGAATACAGATTATGATATGGCAACCAAGAAAACTAATACTGTCTTAGGCTGGAATTGGTAAAAAAAAAAACAAACCCAAACACTAGCCTCAAATATTAAGAAAATGATAGTATCATATACTTTGTCCTTACCGAACAACATCTGTAGGTATACGTTCCTTTCAGGGTGCCATATTTAAAAAAGTGTAGCAATAAGTTGGAGACAGAAAAGAGAAAGGTAGCTAGTATAGGGAAATGCCTTGAGTTCATGCCATATAAGAAATTATTGAAGGAACTGGAGTTAAACATCTCAATATGCAACATGTATAGAGATGAGTATAATACATGGTACAAGGTAAGCACAAAAGGATAAATTGCTCTAAAGCAAAGTGCAGAGTGAAAACTGATCTCTGGTTCTGAATAAGGATCAGATGACAATTTAATGCCAATAGCCAAGCTTTAAAAAGATTATTCAATGGTGTTCTATATAAATACTATTTTCATTTTGTTAAAAAGATAAAACTTGGATAACTAAAAATGGTTCACTGAGTATCTCAGATTATAGCTACTTTTGCATGTGCCCTTTCTTGGATAGTCATTTGTACTTTATCGGGGAAGGGGGGCATCCATGTTAAATACCCAAACCTACATTGTTTTCCTTCTACCACCCATCACGCTTGGAATAAGAGATTCCAGGCAGTAGGTGGGTCTATAAATCCAATTTCCTATCCAATGGATAATTTTTTTTCTACAATATCTCTGATGGATACTGCCATAACATCTAGTATATGGCCCCCCCAAATATAAATCAATTCTACATTTAACTCAACCAAATACAATGTTAAGGGATAATCAGATGCATAAAGTATCTTACACACACCAAAACTGTGTCTCTTATTAATTTTGATCTTTCAGTATTTGGGATTGTCTGTGTCCTGACCTGCTGCTTCTATTAGGGCACACCATTGGTATCACATTTTCTTATTTGAGTTCCTGCCCCAATGTACTTTTTTTGGTGATCTGGGTATCATATCATGTAATCCTCCAAATAAATCAGTGACTCATGGTATTAATAGGGGTCAGGGACAGGAAGCAGAGTTTAGAGTCAAGGAGATGAAAACACAATGACAGAACAGAAAGTGGATGGATTGGAATCAAGATGGAGGGCACCTACATGCCAAGGGAGAACCAGGGGGCTTCAGTGATCATTTGTCCTACCATTTTGTGGTTAATTGTGTTCTTGAAAATGTTCATTTTCAGTGCCTAATGAATGATACATCAAGGGCTGCCATGAAGCTAGAGGGAGAAACTTTATGCCATGAGTCATCAGCCATGCCAAATTACAGATCTTTCCTTATTAGTCTGATTAAAAAGCCTAACTCATTATGGCTCAGGAAGTGATTTACATGATGCCTTTTGGTTGTCTTCTTTTTTTTCCCTAAGAGCTCACATTTTGGCTAAGAATTCATTTGCTATTTTAAATGGTTTTAAAATTCAGTTCTTAAAATGCGTATTCATTATCATATCATTCAGACCCATAAGTGTTCTTTTCACATTTTTTGAAAACAATTATGTGTGTATGTGTGTACATATACATATAACATAAAAAAGAAGAAAGATTTAGCTTTTCCTCATAGGCTATTTTCCTCTATAAATGGTACTCCAGAAAGAAAGAAAAAAAACTTTTAAAAGTGAGAACACCCTAAATGATTTCCATTTAAAAAATTGGGATATAGGTCTTCATTATACCAGAAACAAGGAAATTAGTATATACCTTAAGATAAAAAAGTTAGAATGTCATCTCTAAATTGAAAAATAAAAAGATTCAAAATAGGTCTGTGTCTATGTTGTTAATGCATGCATCACATGCATATTTCCAAAGAGTTAGGAGGAAATTTAAAGGATATCTGGTCCAGTCCCAAAGTCAGCATTTCTCTCTAAAACTTCCTCCATGAATAGTCATTGTACCTTCCCCTACAAGACCTTCAGTGATAGGGTCTCACTACTTTCATTCTACTTTTGGTGAGCTCCAATTAGAAACAACTTATTAAAAAAATATAGCACCAAAAGATTTGTTACTTGATTCTTTCATCCGTAGATTTTAGTTCTATCCATTTGGGCTAAGCAGTCTAAATCTACACTTTTTTTTTCTATGGCAACCTTTTAAGACTTTGAAGACAGTAATACTATCTATAACATGTCTTCTCCTCTCTAGGATAAGCATATTTATTTTTGACCAAAAGAACTATGTATGGCATGATTTATAGTCCCCTCACCAACTGGCTTTTCTATCCTATGGATAAGCTCCAGCTTGTCAATGTCCTTCCTAAAATGTGGTGCCCAGAATCAAATGCAATCCCTGTGGGACTCCATGTGTGGGTGAAGTGATGACTGTGAGACTCTCTTGAGAATTTCCCTCATGAATTCTTCATGGGAAGAATGTGGGGGCAAGTGAATCATGGTCCTTATGTTAAGACTAGTTGGAAGGCACAGCGTGATGCAGTGCTTTCTGGGTGTGAAGTAAACATTTGATTCTCTAGCCTCAGCTGCAGAGCCTGTCGATGAGAAAACAGGTCTTTTCCATCTCTAAGGAGCTGGGATTCCATATGAGACATATCATATGGATGAACCGAAGATACACATCTACTGTCTGGCAGCACAGATTTTGATTTTTTACTGTGATTACCCAATAATGCCTATTAAGACAGCCATCCCCCTCCCCCTGCCGCCCCCCCTCTACTACTCCCTCCCCAAATCAGGTACCCAAAACCATTGCTTTCTGATTTTTTTTCTGTTATGGAAAACTATCCACACTTCCATGAAGATAAATCTTAGGGGTTGCCGTGGCCATTAAGTGGATATGTGACTAACAATGTTTCCTTGCTACTGAGGATTGATCAAATGAAAATAGGCTTAAGCTACAAGAACATGAGTTTAGAACCAAGAACTAACTTCATCAAACTGACTGTTGACCTCTGGAATGCATTATTGAGAGTGTAGAGATGATGGGGTCTTTCTTTTCTTAGAAACCTTAAAGAATGATATCTGTTGTTCATCTCTCCCAAAATTGAATAAATCCTGGGAAAATGATGAGATAGTGGTGAATGAATCTAGAGTCCCCAGTTTCAGTAATGGAAAACTGATATCAACCAGTATCCACTCCTGCACCACAAACATGGAGTCATTTTTAACAACTGAACTTCACAGAATTCAGTTAATTTTCATTATTCATGTACAGCTTCATAAAACTGCAAGTTTTCTCTCTTATAACCCCTTCTACTACCCTTGGCTTCTTAAGAGCATGTGAACTTAATACCTATTGATGTTCACCCTCTGGGCTCTTCATTTTGCCAATAATAGACTCTGACATACAAAGATATAAATATGTTTGGAACATAGAGAGCTTCTGACACACCCCAGAATTACTGGGGCTTTTGATGTTGTAACATGTGAAGTAGGCAACAGAATAAAGTAGGAGAGGGTAGAAGTGGTTAGTTTTCCTTAGAGAAGGGCCAGATAGAACATGTAAATAGTTTATTTTTTAACAGTTCCATTCTATCAGTCCTATCCCACCCCCCCCATGCTTTCTGAACACCCATCAGTGTGATGTTTCTTAATCTAAGATTATGCTATAAATTCACAATTCCATCTCCTGATGCCTTAGAGTCTTAAGTATTCTTAGGCTTGGAACTACATCCTTTCCAGAAACACATACTTACATTCCTCACTGACTTCTCTCTGCTGCCAGTGTGGATGTTATCTTAGGTTCCAAACTCCTACTCCCATTTTTTTCCCTGCTATTGCACAAATCGATTGAAAAGTAGAGAAGATACAATATAATATAACAGAAAAAAACAGGACTTGAGTTCTAGTGTTGGCTTTTCATAATAATTCTATTGTGACTTTGACCAGGTCACCTCTAGGGCTCTGCTTTCTCATCTGTAAAATTCAAATTATTGATATATACCAAAATATCTACGGCAACATTTTCTGTGGTCACAAAGACCTAGAAAAAAGTAGGTGTTCATTCATTGAATGCAAGATGACTGAACAATCTAGGACAGAAAGATTTAATGGAGTATTACAATGTCATAAGAAATGATGAATATGGGTGGGAATCACAGGAAGATATAAAAACATAAGGAGATCAAAATTAAACACTGTGCAATTATAATGGTTTTATTTGGCCTTGCAAAGGAGAAAAAAAATTTCATCCCTTCTATTTTCAAAGGAGGGGACCATGTTTGTAGAACATTGCATATCTCATCAAGCGTGGTTAAAGCGTTGGTCATTTTTGTTGAACTGCTTTACCCCTTTCTTTTATTTTTAATTGTTTCTTCATATGTGCATCTTTCTAGTAAAGATGGGATTAAAAAGTGAAGGAGATATACAAATAAAAAAGGAGGCAATAAAAATTCAAAATGTCAAGAGTTTATACATAAACTTTTCTGTCATTCAGTCACATGATTTATTACCTGGGCATGATCTTAGGCAGTCATTTAACTTCTCTGGGTCGGTTTTCTAACCATCAAAAGAATATATTATACTAGATGGCTTCTGAGGTCCATTCCAGTCTCTCTTTCTCCCCACAATAAGTTAATTTTTCTGTTTTTAATATAAATTTTTATTTGTTTTCTTGTTTACATCATTTCCATGAGAATTTTGAGTTACAAATTTTCTCCTCATTTTTCCCCTACCCTCAACCCCCAAAAGAGCGATCCCACTGTAAATACCCTCCCCCAATCTGCTCTCTTTTGTGCCCTCCTCCAACACCCCTCTAACTTTCTGGTAGGGCAGAGAGGGTCTCCCTACCGCAGTTCCTATATAACTTAATTCCTAGTTGCATGTATTGCAGAGCTTTAAATTCTAGATTCTTTTGGTTCCTCCCTTGTCACCCATCCTCACTAGAAGGACAAGCAATTCAATACAGGCTGTGCATGTGTAATTACACAGGATATCTTCACAGTGTACATATTGTGATAGTCTGATCATATGTCCCTCCTTCCTATCCTGTCCCCCTTGTTCTGTTCTTTACCCTGTCCCTCTCCCTTTACTGAAGTGTGGGCTTCCACCAACCCTCCCCCAGACACTGCCCTCCCCTTCATCATCTGACCCCTCATCCCCATACCCCCTACTCTCCTGTGTGGCATGATACCCAGTTTAGAGTTTATATCATTCCTTCCCTAAGCAAAATTCAATGAGAGTAAATGAAAGTAAAGTTGTAACAGTTATCCCTTGCCTCTTCTATATGGGATGATTAAGACCATTTTGTCTCTCCCTTTGCCCTCTCATTCTAGTCCTCTCCCACCTCAGAATTTCACCATTTAATGTATCATCCCTTCATATTCATTTGATCCTATAGACTCTATGTACACATGCTCAGATATGTATTCATATGCATATATACCCTCCTATATAGACATATGTATATATGTGTGTGTGTATATATATATATATATGAATGATTTGCATTTCCTTCACCTATCCTCATACCAAGAAAAGTTTCATAAGTTACTATTATCGTTTTTCC
>CM053601.1:164972007-164992891 GCA_028646575.1 Pseudocheirus occidentalis
TTTTTTTTACATTTGATTGTAGAACTTTAAATTCTAGATTCCTTCTGTTCCTCCCTTGTCACCCACCCCCACTGGAAAGACAAGCAATTCAATACAGGCTGTATATGTGTAATTATGCAGGACATCTCCAACTGAACATATTGTGAGACACTGATTGTATGTCCCTCCTTTCTATACCACTCTGCCTTGTTATTTTCTCTACCCTGTCCCTGTCCCTTATACATTTTCTTCTTAAATATATCACCTATGTTAATGAGCAATTGTTGACACTGACATTATAGAATTCTTTCTGTGCAATCTTTGCTCCAACATGGAGCAATGAGAAAGGAGGTCTTTGAAACCAAAAGAAGTGCTTTCTTCAACACAGGAGAGTGAGACTGAAATATTGTATATTTAAAAAGAAGTTCTACATTATAATACAAATATAGAGAACAACCTTTATGGTTCTGTTATTCAACATGCTAGATATTCCTCCTAGACTTGCATCACCTATTAATTTTATAGACAAGCTATCTGTGTCTTTATTCAAGTCATTGATAAAGATGTTAAAGGGAATTTATCCACAGATAGATCCCTGAATCCATATACTTACATACTCCCTTAAAATCAACTTGGGTGTTCAAGGAAGACTAGCACCTCTTGTATGAGGGCTGCCATGCCCTTCTCAGGGCTGCTCACGCACCTTCAGTGTCTACCTGACACTCTATTCTCACCTATCCCTTCAAGAAACTGTAGCATATGTAGTTGCTATGCCCTGGTAAACTGACTTGGCAGTTGGGCTGAACTATTTTGAAGGTAATCAGTGGGCCTCAAACCCAACAATGAGTTAGGGGGGTGTCTACCCCAAGCATATGACAATTTCTCCCAGAGATTGGTAAGATGACACGAATTTGATCCAGCAATCACAAAGGCAGTTGAAGTAGGTTCTGTGGGGTACTAAGAGCTTGGTCAGACTTTGAAGACACCAAGACCATCCCCTGAATCCTTGGCCATCACCAGTTTTCTTGATTTTTCTGTTACCACTGGACTTTGATGACTCTAGAAGAGAAAGGCATATGCCTTTCTACATCTCTGTCTCACTTAAATCCAATTCACATGAGTCATTCACTATGCTACATTGTCCCTCTTACCTGGCACACAGTAAACAATAAATGTTTGTTGACTGATTGATTGCTTATCCATCGGCAAGTTGCTAAATCTCTCTAAGCCTCAGGGACAAAATAGATGACTCCTGTCCTAACTTCCCAAGTCATAAATAGGAGAGGAAGAGTTATCTCACATGAGTTAAGACTTCGCCATATGATATCATTGTTCTTCTTCAAAATGAAGTGCAATCAACAATAATGACCAGACTTTGGGTCTTGTACTCTAAATATTCCAAAATCTACCTCTCATCTAGACTACTGTGAAACACTGTAGTGTCTCAAGTAGAAACATATCAAATCAAGTAGAAACATGAACGACTAAATGGTAAATAAAAGGCCTGGGGTCCACATATTGACTTAGAAAACCACACATTAACAATACATTGTATTGTATTATTTTATTTTCTTAAATACATTCCAATTATATTTGACATGGTTCATTCTGTGCTTAGGAGATGTAGATGGCAGGCACCATGTTTGACGCCTCGGTTCTAGACCATACATATCTCCACATTTCCGCCCATCAATTAATCTTAGTTTGCAAAAAGTATGTGAGTTTCGAGGTGATATTGAAGAGATCAAAATGCAAAAGTCCAGATATTTTAAATTTTTGAAACAAATATAGATTAAAATAGAGAAAACTTGAGGTAAATGAATATGCATATATACATTTTCCATATTTTATGGTATGTGATAAGAAAAACTGAAATAAATGAAAGTCATACTGAAAATAGATGGATGTCAATCTGAGATGAGACCAGAGTGATTATTTTCAAAGGTAGGAGAAACCCCTTGACATTGAGGGTCCCTACCTTATCTTTGAAATTATTTGTGAACAGCCACATTCCAAGTCCTAGAGTAGGACTAGATGAAGCAACCATGTTGGTCCTATCAATGACCTTTGCCATAGAATTCTCTTTCCCTTATTGACTCTGACAATGTTAACTTTTCCCACAGATTAGAAATTTTCTCAGTTCAAGGGACACTTGAAAGGCTGAAATTAGACAGAAGTGGGGTGATTCAGGGAAACGGTAATAAATATTTGGCAAAGTAAAGGACAGAAACATGGCAGCTAGGAACCCAGTAGCCAGGAATTCTACAGGACAATGTTAAAACAGGGTTATATATGGGGTGAGTATATTAATAAGAGCATGTAGAGTAAAGCTTGCTTCATCTGGCCACTTTTAAAACAAAGTCAACATTTGGAATTCAAGGGGAAAGTGATCTGACTTTCACAGAGCTAATGTAATAATGGGCTAATGATGATGGCAGGTAAATGATTTCATAACATCCAGGTAGAGCAGAGTAGTGGTGGGGGAGGAAGAGAGAATAAGGAAAGGAACCCATTTGTTCCCAGTGTATAATTTAGAGTAGTTCTCTCTCAGGCCACTACCAAGCTTGAAATGAGGCTTCCATCCTTTTGTCACACAAAGCCCACCTTCATAAGGGATGGCAGCAACTGGGGCAGCCTTGAGTCTCATTGTTTATTAGGGCCCTGAGGGGGGCCAGTTAACAACTGAACTTGAACCCAGGAGTTTCTGATTCAGATGCCAGATTTCTATCCATTCACAATTGTATGTTGTCCCTCTCACCTTGGCACATAGTAAACAATAAATGTTTGCTGACTGATTGATTGCTTATCCATGGGCAAGTTGCTAAATCTCTCTAAGCCTTGGGAACAAAATAAAAGATTCTTGTCCTAACTTTCCAGGCCATGAATAGGAGAGGAAGAGGTCTCTCATTAAGGTGACCTTGTTCACTACTAGGTCTATCTGCATCTTATGACAGATGCTAGAGAATCACTTGGGACTCATAAGGAGTAGAATTCCATGTATCTCTCTGTCTTCTAATCTAAGAGTATTATGAGCCACAAAATCCAAAGAACTCTCATTGTCTGAGAGTGATGTTACCCTTCTACACAGGAAGAAAGAGATTTGTTTTTTGTCATGACCTTGAATAATCTTTTGTAGTTGGCTGTGGGAGTGTGATTTATTTTTCAGGCTTAGAGGAGTAAAAGCATTTGTGTGCTGACCTGAAAGAATGAGTGGAAGACACACAGTACTGAAAGGTGTTGCTATGAAGTTTGTACCCTGAAATGTCAGGGTGGGTGTATGTGGGATGATGGAAAAGGAGTGTGTCATGAATCCTTTATAAACAGATCCCCACCTCTTACTTTCTTTCCTTTGAGCATCTCTCACAAATGGAATGGATAATGACATTATGATTGGGGCCTCTAAGATAAGACCTGCCAAAATAAGTGGTAGTGAGGCAGTTAGGTGTTACAAAGTAAAGATACTTGGGTTAGGAATCAGGAAGACAAGACTTAATGATCCTGCCTCAGATACTGCCTTGCTATGTGCCCCTGGGGAATTCACTTATCTTCTCTCCTCTGTAAAATGAGAGAAGGCAGGACTTAATTGTCAATAAGATACCTTCCAGTTCTAAATCTATGAGCCTCTGACACAGTAGCTTGAGTCTATGAATGAAACATGGATTGGAAAACTGAGTTTTCTCTACCAATAAATGGACAGGTCTAGACTAAAAAGAACTTGGTAGACTGGAACTGTTTTTCATATTCAAATGGTATTTGTGTCTCTGTTATACAGACAAATACTTGAATTTCACATTTTATTTTAGTGATCCAACGGGACCCTTGGAATCCACTGATGTTTCCCCTCCCATGTCTCTACCAGTAGAGAATGACAGAATGACAGAAGAGGCTAATGAAGGTCCTTGGAAATGTGGGTCAGGAGATGAAAGAGCTTCTGCTTTTGAAGACAAGGAATGGCCTAACTAAATTTTGTATCAGACATTGAAAGACCAATAAAATCTCATTGTAAAAAAGCCATCATTATTCCATTTGGGCCTTCCTGAGATTATTACAAAAGATTTTCACATAATGAGGGTAATAAGCTGGCAAAGTAAACACTCAGTGGAAGGTGGTGATAGATGTTACAAGTAATTTGACTACTCTGGTTGCTACTAAGGAAGATCCCTACTGTTATAAATTACTGCACTAAGTACCCAGGACCTTTACTATAACATTGTTTAAAGGAAAACATTTAATGAGTATCTGAGAAAAGTTATTGGGTGGCATTCTGTTGACTGAGACAGAGAATGGTAGTACCTTCTGATAAACAGAAAGCTGTACTTGGAGTCAGGAAAAGCTGGATTTGAAGCACACCATCACAGGTTATCTCTAAGGACACTGAACCCCCTGAATCTATGTCCTCTAAGGGGAGTTATATATCTAGAAAAAAAGGGGAAAAAACTCTCAGAGGCAGTCATGTGGCTTAGTTGATAAATCAGTGGACTTTTAATCAAGAAGACCTGAGTTAAAATTTTAACCCTGATATTTAGTTGTGCTACCCTGAATAAAGTTACTTAGTTTTTCTTAGAGTTTATTTTCACCAGTAAGTGGGGATGATATTTGTACCTACCTCATATGGCTTTTGGGAGAATCAAATGAGGTAATATACGTAACAATACTTTATATACCCTAAAATCCTATGTAAATATTAGCTATAACTGTTTTAGATAACGTGATATTTTTAGACCAACTTCATGATCTTATATGCTGCCTCTTGAACCTCAGTGTGTGGTTCTAGAAAGTTTGCTCTCATGATGATGATGATGATGATGATGATGATGATGATGATTATAGCTAACAAACAATCATATAACACTTTAAGGCTTGTGACACAATATAAATAAATACATATATAATTGTAGAGTATAGATAATTTATAGTATATGTAATATATGGCACAGATATTACATATGCACACATATTTGTACAAACATGTGCCTGTGCATTTGTGTAACACTCCGTGTGCAGGTGTATAGTGTCTGTGTATTTTTATTCAAAAGATTTTCACCATAAACTATGAGACATGCATTATTATCCACATTGCCCAAATGAGGGAACAAAAGTTAGATGATATAAGCAACTTAGCTAGCTTGTATCTAAGATGGGAAGCCAATTCAGGTCTTCCTGACTCCAAAGTCAGCATCCTTTCCACTCTGCCAAGTTGTCTCTAAATTTAACAAGCACTTATTAAGTGCCTTCAAAGTGCCAAGTACTGTGCTGCATGCTTAAGAGTAGGTGGCAGTGAATAGAGAACCAGCCCTGGAGTCAGGAAGACCTGAGTTCAAATTCAGCTTCAGACACTTAACACAAAACCTAGCCATGTGACCTTGGGCAAGTCAATTCCAACTGCCTTCCAAAAATAAAAAAAGAAAGAAAAAGATGAAGAAAAGAAGAGAAATGAGTGAGCTTGCAATCCCAACTACTCTCCCACGTTTTGTGAGTTTACTGTATTCTTATGCTTCTGATAATTAGTATCTTTCACACAGTTTGGGCTATTGGTATGTATTTCTGGTTATTCCCTTGGCATGGCATTCTTGTAATATGCTTTTTATTGCAATTCAGAAGATTCATAGAATGATTAGATATAACACATACTGAGTTGGAAGGTATCTCAAAGGCCACCTAGTTCAACCTCCTCATTTTACAGGAGAGGGGACTAGCCTCAGGAACTCGAACTTGCTCAAGGTCATAGAGGTAATGAGCAGGAGCAGTAGGCTCAAACCCAGGTCTTTCAACACCAGAGTGAGTACACTTTAAATTCAGAAAGCATTGATTGGTCAATGAGTCAACAAATATTTGTTAAGCATCTATTATATTCCAGGCATAGTCCTAAGCACTGGAGACACAAAGAAAGAGACAGCCTTACTTTCAAGGAGATCACAGTCTAATATGGAAAACAATATTCGAGCAACAATATACAAACAAGGTATATGGCATAGGTTGAATTGGAGATAATCCATAGAGAAGACATGAGAGTTAAAAGGAATGGAAAAATGCTTTCAGTAGAAGGTGGGGTTTTCGTGCTAAATTCTTTTTGTTCCTAAAGAACTATCTTAGAGAAAAAAAAACACACAAAGTCTAAATAAGACCTTGTCATCCTATCATGCCCCTTAAAGAACCATTTGGAGTGTGGTGGCAGAGAGAGAAGGGCAAGAAGGGCACACTCTTTCTTGACAGGACTATTGCCATTTAGAGTATTCCTCCATTAAAAGTATAAATGGACAGTCATAGCTTATCCCTGTGTTTTGACTTCCTCTATCCAAAGTCTTGTGGCAAGAAAACCAATAGATGGAATCCACTCTGATTCTGAAAATAGACAAGCATACTGAATAGTCCCCATCTTGTCACTGGTGAAATACAGCAAGCATTCCCAGTGAAAATGACTAACTGGATATGGCAAGAAAGTGGGTCTTCTGTATTCTCTCTCCCTGGGGGAAATGGTTCCTATTCAAAAGTCCACATACTCCACAGAGACACACTTCTTTGCATACCAACCAATGTTTCTTCCCAATCACGTTTATAACAATAGCCATAATGAAGTTTTTGCTGCCATATTATACAGTATAATAAAGTAGATTCTCTTGAAATGACAGGGGATGTGACACATCTAAATGATTTTGTTACAAAATATTTGGGGATCAGTGTTATTCCTTTCTCTAGATACTTTTACTAATTTTGAAACACCAAAAAACTTCTCAATCCAAGAGTTAGGTCTGAAAATAATAGTTCAAAAAGGCCTAAAGGTTGATACAGTGCATCAACCCCACCACCACTACCCATGCTAGCAACAGAGGCCAACTTTAGCATAAGGTTCAAAATCAAGAAATAAGGTGGGAAAATGAGCAAACAACTACAAAGACCTTGACCATGAAACATGAGTATGGAGCTACAGAAGAACAAGAAACACTCAGAAGGCAATAAAACCAAAACAGCTGCAAGCAAAAGCCTCAAAAATTGTGAAGTGAAGGTTAAACATAGATTCTTAGAAGACTTTTAAATGATTTTCAAAATCAAATAAGAATGATAGAGAAAAAATTATGCAAGGAAATGAAAATGAAGGAATAAAATATGAACAAAAGAGGCACCAAGAAATATTGAAACAAATAACATTTAAAAAATATAGTTGGCCAAATTGAAAAAGAGGTAAAAAAAAATTCATTGGCAAAAAGAACTCCTTAAAACTAGCATTCCTCAGACACTTGACCCTTAACTAGCTGTGTGACTTTGGTCAAGTCACTTAACCCTGATTGCCTGCCTTCCCCCCTCCAAAAAAGAAATAAATTAATATTCATAAAATGGAAAAAGAGATGCAAAAGTTCACAGAAGAAAATTCCTTAAAAAATAGAATTTGGCAAATTTTGTGAGACTTTTAAAAGCAATTTTTAAAAAGTCAGAAGAATGAAATAGGAGAAATTTGAAATATATCTTCAGGATCAATGATTGTCCTGGTGAATTGATCAAGAATACCTAATTTAAGAATCATTGGATATCTGAAAACCATGACCAAAGAAAGAGCTTAAGTATCATGTAATACATATGTGGAAGCATAGATTGAAAATCATTTGTAAAAAGCTTTTGACAAAATACAATATTAATTACCATTAAAAATACTAGAAAATATACTAATCAATGTAGGACTTCTTAAAATGATAAATAGTATTTATCTAAAACCAAGAACAAGCATTATATGTTATGGGGATAAACTAGAAGCCTTCCCAATGAAAAAGAAGTAAAACAAGGATACCCATTATCACCACCATTATTCAATATTGTACTAGAAATGAAAGGTATATCAATAAAGAACAAAAAAAAGAAATTGAAGAGATAAAAATAGATAATGATAAAATGCAATTATCACTTTACATAATGAAAAATCTAGGTGAAATAATGGCAACTTTTGTAATATTATGAGACATAAAATAAAGCCACATAAATTATTAGTATTTCTATATATTACCAACAAAACCCAATGACAAGAGATAGAAAAAGAAATTCCATTTAAAATAATGGCAGACAAAGCAAACTCAAGGGTGATATAACATAATTACAAAACATTTTTCCAAATGAAGACTGCTCTGAACAATTGGATAAATATTAATTCCTCAGGTATAGATAGGACTAATATAATAAAGATGAAAATTCTACTTAAATTAATTTGTATATTCTATGCCATATCAATCAAACTACCAAAGAATTGTTTCATAGTTACAAAAATTAAGAGCAAAATTCATCTGGAAGAACATTAATATCAAAGGCATCAATGGGAAAAAATACAGATAGGTGGCCCAGCAGCTCAAAATTTCAAACCATATTGCAAAATAGTAATCATCAAAACAAATTGGCACTGGCTAAGAAAAAGAGTAGTGGATAACTGGAATGGATGAATTACACAATAGCAAGGAGTAAATGTCCATAGTTAATGAGTGTCTGATAATCCCAAAGATTAAAAGTTGTGGGGTAAAAACTCACCACATGACAAAAATGGCTTGGGAAACTATAAAGCAGTTGAACAGGAATTAAACATAAACCAACATCTCACACTCTATGCCAAGATAAGGTCAAAAGAGATAAATGATTTGCATATAAAGTGTGATTTCATAAAGAAATTAAGGAACCATTGAAAAAAATTCACCTGTCAGATCTATGGATAAGAGAAGAATTTATTGACCAAACAAGAAATGGAGAAGATCATGAGAAGTAAAATTCAGAATTTTAATGTTATAAAGTTAAAAAAAAACCTTTTGTACAAACGAAATGAATGTGGTAAAAATTAAAAGAAAAACAGGAAATGGAGGGGGAGAATTATAGCATTTTACTGAGCTGAATCAAATTACTAAAAAATCCATTTGACAAGTGGCTCAGAGATATGACTAGAAACTTTTGAGATGAAATCAAAGCTATCCATAATCATATTAAAAATGTTTTAAATAACTATAGATTAAAGAAATGCTAGTTAAACCAACTCTCACATACCACCTCATAGCTATCAGACTGGCTAACATGACAGAAGGGAAAATCACAAATGCTGGAGGGGATGTGGAAGAAATTGGGACATGAATACACTGTTAGTGGAGTTATAAAGTATCTAACCATTCTGGAGAACAATTTGGAGCTATGTGAAAAAGCCATAAAATTTCGCTTGGACAAAGTAATACCACTGCTTGGTCTGTATACCAAAGAGATAAAAGAAAAGGAAAAAGGACCTACATGTACAAAAGTATTTGTAGAAATTCTTTCTGTGGTGGAAAAGTACTGGAAATTGATACAATTTCTATCAATTAAAGAAGGGCTGAAGAAGGAATGGTATATGATTTTAATGAAATGCTTTTGTGCTGTAAGAAATGATGAGAAGGAAGGGGTCAGAAAAACTTGGGAAGATTTATATGAACTTATTCAAAGTGAAGTGGAAAGAATAAAGATAACAGTGTACACAGTAAAAGCAATATTCTAAGGATAATAAACTGTGAAGGATTTGGCTGCTCTGATCAAAACAATGATCCACGACAATTCCAAAAGACCCATGGTGAAACATTGTTAACTACTTCTACATTGGGAACTGATGAATTCTGAGCACAAATTGAAGTATACTTTTTTAACTTTTGTTTTCTTTTTGTGTGTTTTCTTTTGCAAAATTGTTAATATGGAAATATGTTTGACATAATTTAACATACACGACAAAATTATATTTTTTGCTTTCTTAAGAAGAGGAGAGGGATGCAAAGAAGGGAAGGAATTTGGAACTCAACTTAAAAATACTTTTTATGCATTTTAAATATAATTAATAAATCTTTAATAAACAATATGTCTTTAAATGTTATTATGAATAATTTTCCTCATAACACTCCAAAATGGTTTATTGGTTAATTTTCTGAGTAGTTTTTAGTGTATACACTTGAATAGAAATGGGAAGGCTATCATTACCAATGAATCATATTGTACATTTTTCAAATAGCATTCCATTCCAATGACATTTGGTTCATAGTTTATACATTCTGGGCCAGGAATGACAAAATCACATTCCATTAATGGTACTGATGATTTAAAATGTGCCCCAGGTCTCCTGCAAATTTTGTACATTATATCTAGCCTGCCAGTGGTGGAGAAAATGAAATACTGAGTTTGTTGGTGTAACTTTGATGTCATTTAAACAAAGATTTCACTGGATTTGAGGACCCCCTCTCATAACATGAAGTCCAATGTTAGCACAGTTCCTGGCACATGGTAGGCACTTAATAAATGCTATTTGACTTTCTGACTAACAGGACAAAAATGTTTTTGTCATGGGATACTGCTCATGGAGTGAGCTTAGTTTTTATCTTGACTTTTCCTTTCCATTGTGAAAAATAATTGTTTTGTTCTTCAGAACTTAGTCCCATTAAATTCACACTAAAAAGACATACAAATAGCACTTTGTACACTTGTGTTTTATTATAGTCTCAGCAATTTCAAAAAGTATCTACAAATGGATCACTATATACTATAAAAGTAGAAAATCCATCACTCTTAAGTGACTTGCATACCTGGTGTTAAAGGAAATAACATTTTATAAAAATTTACAGTGAATAAATCCCCATAATGTTCCAACATAAGGTGAAGGAAAGTTGACCCAAGAGGGATAGATACACCCAAGAACCAAATTCCTGATGAAAGAAACATAAACAGCTTCGACAAGGAAGAAAAATGAGATTTGGCTAAACAGACAGACCAGTGTGTGTGTGTGTGTGTGTGTGTGTGTGTGTGTGTGTGTGTGTGTGTGTGTGTGTGTGTGTGTGTTTTAAATCATCAAGAAATTTTAGATTTTTAAATGTTTATTGATACTTTTGTTATTACATAAACTTTCAGCTTGAAGAAATCTCCCCTCTTCTAGCCATAAAACCATTTCTTGTAACAATTGAGAGAGAAAAAGTAGTTCAGCTAAGTTAAGCAAAATCTCAAGAATTGTTGTCATAGTCCATTACCTCTGCAAAGAAGCATTTATTTTCTTCTCTTCTCTCCTCATCCTCCTCCTCTTTCTTCTTTTTCTCCTTCCCCTCCTCCTCCCCTTCCTTCTTCCCCCCCTCTGTCTCTCTCTCTCTGTCTCTCTCTGTCTCTCTCTCTGTCTCTGTCTCTCTCTCTCTCTCCCCTTAATCATTAAATTAATGTTTCATTTCCTTTTTTTGTGCTGATGTTATTACTCCTTTTCATTTACATATGTATTCATTTTTCCTATTGTTTTCCTAATTCCATTTACTTCTCACTGTATTAGTGCATATGTCTTTCCATGATTATCTATATTTTTCACACAGATTAGAAAAACAACTGTACAGAATATGTATTAGCATGTACTAGAGAATGAATAACAATTAAGTTGGGAGGTGATGTAGAGCCAAGATGATAGAAAAAAGACAGCAATATGCCTGAGTTCTACCAAAAGAATTCTTAGAGGAGCAGAACTCACAAAAGGATAGGTGAAATAATTTTCCAGTCAAAGACAACTTTAGAAAGATCTGTTAGACCTGGTTAAAAGTGGAACAAAATCCAACACAGAACAGACCAGCATTGCCCTAGCCCCAGAAAAAGAGGCACAGGCCTTGGGAGCCACTGAATCAGCAACACTGGCTGCTTCTAGAGCTCTAAGCCCACAGATGGTAAGAACTGGTAAGAAGGTGAATACAGGAGACTTTCTGTTAGCAGTGAGGCAGGACTCTGTCACTTTGCCCAAACTCAGATCTGGGTTGTAGTCTTGGGTGGCAATCCCAAGGAGTACCAGCATAGCATTGCTTCTGGCCACAGTAGAGAGTGGAGCTTTTTCATATTTCCAGGGCAGAAAAGAGTGCTTGTGCTCACTGCAGACCAAAGTATAGGCCAAGAAAGAAGTGAACACCTTTCCTTTGATCATACCCCTTTGGAAAACTGGAAACTTATGGGTCCCTAGCAGTCTCTCTAAAAAGAGTTGTACATGATGCCTAAAGCTTGGGACAATGCACCCTCCATCGTGGAAGCAGAGCCCTACTTTACCAAACAGTTAAAAGCCAATTAACAGACTGTGAAAATGAGCAAACAGTGGAAAAGAACTCTTACTATAGAGAGTTATTATGATGACAAGGATGATCAAAACATACACTCAAAAGAAGAAAAAAGTCAAAACTCCTACATCTAAAAACTTCTAACAAAAATATGAGTTGGTCTCAGGTCATGGAAGAGCTCAAAAAGAATTTTGAAAATCCTGTGAGAAGAAGAGGAAAGCTTGGAAAGAGAAGTTAGAGTGATGAAAGAAAATAATGAAAACAGGAGTTAACAGCCTGGTAAAGGAGACAAAAAAAAATACTAAAGAAAATAACATCTTAAAAATAGACTATACCAAATGTTAAAAGATGTTCAAAAAGTCAAAGAGTGCCTTAAAAAAAGTAGAATTGGCCAAATGGAAAGTGGGCTCCAAAGGCTTAATGAAGAAAATAATTCCTTAAAAATCAGAATGTAGCAAATGGAAGTTAATAACTTTATGAGAAATCAGGAAATAATAAATAAAACCAAAGTAATGAGAAAAAACAAGACAATATTAAATATTTCACTGAAAAAACAACTGACCTAGAAAATAGATCTGTGAAACGTAACTTCAAAAATTATTGAACTACCTGAAAGACATGATCAAAAAACTGTCTAGACAACATCTTTCAAGAAATTATCAAGGAAAACTGTCTTTATACTCTAGAACCAGAGGATAAAATAGAAATGGAAGGAATCCACTGATTACTTCCTGAAAGAGATCCCATTAGGAAAACTAAAAGGAATGCTATAGATAGATTCTGAATTGCCCAGGTCAAGAAGAAAATATTTCAAGCAGACAGAGAGAAACAATTCAAATACCAGGGAGATACAGTCAGGATAAAATAAGAGTTATCAGCTTCTATATTAAAGGATCAGAGGGCTTGGTATATGATATTAGAGAAGGCAAGATGCTAGGAGTATAACCAAGACTGACCTGCCCAGCAAACTTGAGTATAATCCTTCAGAGGGAAAAGTGGGAATTCAATGAACTGGAGGACTTTCAAGAATTGTTGATGAAAAGATGAGAGTTGAATAGAAAAATTGACTTAACTATAAGACTCAGGAGAAACATAAAAATGTAAACAGGGAAGGAAAACCATAAGGAACTTAATAAAATTAGGCTGTTTACATTCTTACACGAGAAGATTATACTTGTAACTCATAAGAAAATCAACATTTTTTATTCAGTTCCGGTGTTTTCATCAAGAATTCTTGAAAGTTCTCTATTTCATTAAATGTTTATTTTTCCCCCTGAATAATTATATTCAGGTTTTCCATGTAGGTAATTCTTTGTTGTAATCCTAGTTCCCTTGCCTTCTGGAATATCTGATGTTTTATTGCAGAAGCTGCTAAAACTTCTGTTATCTTTCTTATGCCTCCAACTTACTTGAATTGTTGTTACTGTTGTTGTTGTTGTTGTTTTGGCTGCCTGCAGTATTTTTGCTTTGACTTGAGAGTTCTAGTATTTGGCAAAATCTATTGCCATGAGTTTTTATTTTGGAATCTCTTTCAGGAGGTGATTAGGGAATTCTTTCAATTTCTGTTTTACTCTCTATGATATCAAGGCAGGTTTTCTTGGTAATTTTTTGAAAGAAGATGTCTAGACTTTTTTATTGTGACTTTCAGGTAGTCCAATAATTTTTAAATTATCTCTCCTGGATTGATTTTCCAGCTCAGTTGTTTTCTCAATGATATATTTCATGTTGCCTTTTATTTTTTTCATTCTTTCAGTTTTGTTTTATTGTTCTGTTTCTCATAAAGGCAGCTTCCATTTGCTCCACACTAATTTTTAAGGAATTATTTTCTTTGGGGAGCTTTTGTACCTCCTTCTCCATTTGGCCAATTTTACTTTTTAAAGTATATTTTTTCCTCCCAGTGAATTTTTATGCCTCTTTTTTTTGCATTTGACCAGTTCTGCTTTTTAAGGCATTCTTCTCCTCATTGGCATTTTGGACCTCTTTTACTATTTGACCTAGTTGGTTTTTTAAGGTGTTATTTTTTCAGTATATTTTGTTTCTTCTTTACCAAGCTGTTGACTTGCTTTTCATGATTTTCTTTTATCACTCTCATTTCTCTTCACAATTTTTCCTCTACTTCTCTTACTTGATTTTCAAAATCCCTTTTGATCTTTCCCATGGCCTGAGACCAATACATACTTATCTTGGAAGATTTAGATGTAGGGGTTTTGAGTTTGTTGCCTTCCTTTGCTTGTATGTCTTGAACTTCCTTGTCACCATAGTAAATTTCTATGGTCTGAATGTTTTCTGTTCTTTGCTCATCTTCCCAGACTATTAATTAACTTTTAACTACTTGTTGAAATAGTGGTGCTCTCTACCCCATCCTCCAAGAGGATGCACTGTCTCAAGCTTTAGGCATTTTGTATAGTTGTTTTTGGAGAAACTTCTTGGGGCTTGTAAGTTTTCAGTTCTTCCAAGATTATATGATCTAAGCATATCTCTTCTGGCCTATTCTTTGGTCTGTGAGTGAGCACAAGCACTCTTTTTTTTCTCTGGAACTGTGAGAAGGTTCCCCATTCTACTGTGGCTACAAGCTGTGGCATGCTAGATCACTGCAAGTCAAATCTGAATATGGGCAAAACAACAGAGTCCTGCCTCTGTGCTAGCAAAGAACACCCTGTAATTTCCTTCTGAACAGTTGTTCTGCCCCTTTACTGCCTTTGGGTTGGTAGTTCTGCAAGCAGCTGCTGATTCAATGACTCCTGAGACCTGTTCCTGGTTTGCTGGGGCCTGGTCTTCACTGGCATGGTTGTGCTAGACTGTGCTCCTCTCTTACTCTCATGAGAGGATGAACTGGGGGAGAGCATTGTTGAGACAACTGCAAACTGTCTTTGTGTCAGGATTTCAAATTAGCAACTAAAAACTTAATATAGTCAGTTCTAAAAGAATAGGAATATTATAAACTGAAAGCAGCAGGTAATAGGATATTTATGATATTTTCTGATACTTATATAGGGTTGCCAAGATTCTATAGTTCTGATCACATTTTAGGAAGGGCAATGACAAACTCTAGCAATCTAGTTCAGTGTTAAAAAGACAGTAAGTGGTCAAGAAACCATGTTATATGAAAACCAATTGAAAGAATTATACAATTTTTAACCAGAAGAGAAGGTTTGGTTAAAGCATAGTAGTTGGTATCAAGAACTACCATGTTTGTGATTAAAAAAAAAGAGTTTTGTTCTGTTTGGCCCTCAAGGGCAGAGCTAGGAAGCATGGATAGAAATTGAATATCTTCCTAACTAGAATGGTCTCAAAGTAAATAAGCTACATAGGGAGGAAGAAAAATGGGACAATAGATACACTGTTAGACTTAGATCCTTGAAGACTTTAGTTCAGTTGTGCCTCAGACACTTCCTAGATGTATGACCCTAAGCAAATCACTTAACAACTTCCTGCCTCATTTTCTTCATCTGTAAAATTATTGTCATAATTCCTTAAGGTTGCTGTGAGGATAGAATATTTTACAATGTTTTTCAAACTTTGAAGCACTATATTAATGTTATCCATTGTGATCAAAGAAGAGCCAGGGGACCATTTTCTAGAGATATTATAGGGAAGATTCTTTTTTAGATATAGATTTGAATACATGACGTAAGAAATTCTGTTATTCAACACCTTGCCTTCAAGGAGCTTGCATTCTATTCATAGAACACAGCAAATAAAAGGGAACATGATAGCAAAGCCCAAAAAGTCAAAGACAGAGAATTGCAAGGAAATTTGTTCAGCCTAGATTCCTCCCCAAAATAGATGCACAAAAAGGAACTCACCAATGGGAGAAAGTATTCAAGAGTGTGTATATTCCGAGGCAAAGAGTTTATTCTTAATCAGGAATGAGTTGACTAGACAGATTCTGGGGTCCTTTCTAACCCAAAACTTCAATCATCCTATAATTATGCTAATTAAGTTCTTGTAATGATATCTTCCCTAAACTCATTATGTGCTACTTCATTAATATATTGACACTGACCCTGGTTTTGAAAGACTTTTTAAGCAGAACACAAGTTGTGTGTTCTGCTAGTAAGGTATATAATCTAAACAACTAGGAACAGAGATGGATTGCCTACCTGCTGTCTAAGTCCTAGTCAGTTCAATTTGGAAGATGCTGATCACTAGAAATTTCACAAGCAGACAATATTACTATCATAACTAGCTAACAAAGGCATATAGGACTAGAACTGTATCCCATTTATCATCTACTCCAAGTATTTTCAGCATCTATGCCAAAGGAATCATATACCTTTGAAAGAACTATACAATAGTGTCCAGAATTTACATGCCCATTCACGCTAAGGTCTGTCATTGTTGCCACAATAAAAGCACGTGTCCAAAGATAGAAAAATAGATTTTTCTGGGCTTAAACATTCTATATTTTGCTAACCAGACCATAGGTGTATCATTATTTTAATAATAATAACAATCAATAATAATGATCGCCAGTATTTACATTGTACTTTAAGAATTACAAAGTGTTTTACAAACATCACATTTTAGCCTCACAACAACCACAGGATGTGGGTCCTGTTTTACAGAGATGGAAACTGAGGCAAAGATTAAGTGACTTGCCCAACAGTCACATCTTCTAAGTTTCTGAATCAGGATTTGAACTTTGGTCCTCCTAATTCTAGAACTAGTGCTCTATCCATACCCATCATATCTATATCAATCATAGTAGATCTATCATATCTAGGCTTGGTGCTCCTGCATATGTATGTGCAGACCCTTAGTGTATCCACTAACTAGATGTGTCACCTCCATAACCTTAGGCAAGTCAGTTTTCTACTTTGTGCTCTGGTTTTATTATCTATAAAATGAAAGGATTGGACTAGGTGGTTTCCAAGGTTTCCAATTTAGATGGTCTTTGATTGTACTGGCCACAAAATTCTCAACCTCAAATGGTAATGAGGTATTTTCATTTCTGTTTCAAGGTAACATCATTATGAGTCTGTAAGTCAGTTACACTTTGCTATGATACCTTTTTCTTGTATAAATTGGTCAGAGAGATTGACTTGTTTGGGATCATGTCTAAATTGCTTGGATATTGCCCAGCAATTATTTATATCACATGAGATTCCTGTTTCAATTTCAGTAACCATGAATGAAAAGGAGAATTGTGTGCAGAGAAACCAATCGGCAGATTAACATAATTCTAATATACAATGCAAATATTATGAGACAGAAATAAAAGTGCAGAATGCCCCTAATTACTCAGGCTTTCTCTCTGGGACTTAAAAGAGATTTGTTGTGTTGAGTTGTCTTAATTTATGCTACCTATGCTTGATCAGATTTATACTTTTTCCCAAAGAATTTTGGACAGGAAGGTATTTTCATCAGATTAAAAAATTCACCTGATTTTCTCTGCAACATGTAGTAGTACTCCTCCTCCTCAGTCCACATCTTCACCTTCACTCTCAACCCTTTTACCTCCTACGCCAACAGTCCCTGCTTTTCAGAGCAAGCAATAGACAGTTTTCATGTCCGAACAACTGCTACCAAATGGGACCAGGTCCAACATCTAATTCAAGACACCTTATTAGTTGGGGCTCCAGCAAAATGAGAAGTAATGTGACCTTTTCAGCTTTATGGAATTAAAGACATAAAATGCTGATTAATTCCCCAAAACTTTTAAGGTTGTATAGACTCCATATATCCACTTGCAGCACTTGAATAAAGAATCTCCAACCATTTTTTAAAGCACTGATTAAGATTGTCCCTATTGATTGTTATTATTATTAAAATAGTGATACACCTATGGTCTGGTTAGCAAAATATAGAATGTTTAAGCCCAGAAAAATCTATTTTTCTATCTTTGGCACTCTGACAGGTATCTCATTTCATCTTCATATCTCTTGGAGGAAGAGAGTATTATTATTATTTCTATTTTTGAGTTCAGGAAACTGAGGAAGAGGTTAAATGACTTGTTCAGGGTCACATAGCTAATAAGTGTCTGAGGCTGGATTTGAACTCAGGCCTTTTTGACTCCAGATCCAGTGCTCTTTCCACTGTATTATCTAGCTGACTCTGATCATAAGATCACATATTGAGGGGCAGAACCAGGAATGTGATGTTAAATGTTTAATCCCAAACTGTGCAGGATTTTTAAAAAATGGAACAACACACTTTTAAATTTAATCTGCAGTATAAACATTTTCTCTATTGTTCTAAGTCTAAACAATTAGAAAAACAACAAATCTAGCCTTGATTTGTCATATTTATAGATTTCACAATGGGTCCAAGGCAGCAAGAGCTGGTTCTAGTAATCCACTGGGCCACATAAGTGACTGTTGAGGACATATAAGCTAACTGCCTCATTTTATGGCTGAGGCCTCAAAAGTTGAAGGGACTCTTCAACAGTCTCATTGGTGCTAAGTGTCAGAGATGGTATTTAAGCCTTGAGCTACCATGATTCTAAAACTCTATATGTACAATCATCCTGCCTCTCATTCCTTAAAACTAATTAAACACGGGCATCTTTGTAATTTTAAAACAGATAGGCATAGTATGTACAATTTGAAATTTAGGGTACAGTTTCCTCTGGGCCAAGTATGAATTTTTTCAGGCTTTGTATAAAAGGGGAGAAAATGCAAATCCTTGGAGAAGCATGACATGTTTCCTTTGTTTGATTCACTGCTTAGGAGTTTTTAACCTAAGAAATCTATGACCTGAGGATGTATCTGGTATTAAAATAAAAATAATTATAATAAAAATAATAAAGTGTCTTCAAATTAGTTTCTGTAATGGTAATTTAAATTTGAGGACCCCTTTTTGTTCTGGCAAGTAAGCAGATACTTATCCCTTACTACCTAATCAAACCTCTGTGAAAGAAACAGAAAGTATGAACCCCACCCCAGACATAACAAGAAGGGGTTGGCTCAAACAGAAAATAGCTAAGACTGTGTGTACATAAGAAAAGGCCCAGAGGGGTGGAGTCAAGATGGCAGCATAGAAGCAGGAAAACTCTGTGACTCTCCTCATAAACACCTCAACTACCTATAAAATATGACTCTAAACAAATTTTATAGCTACAGAAACCACAAAGTGACAGAGAGAAACAAATCTCTCACTGAAGGCAGCCCAGCAGGCAGAAAGGAAGGGTCCATTAAAGCATGCTGGGAGCTGAGCCCAGCCCTGCGATGAGCCTGTGGTGTTAGTACTAGGGCTACCCAGACTAGCCACTACTAGAGCATTCCAGAGAGTGGATCACCAGCAGCTATGGTGGTTTCCAGAATTTTCAACCTGTAAATGCCAAAGACAAAGTAAAAGTTCAGTGGAACTTTGATAAATAGGGGGGGGGGGAAGAGAGTGTGGTTCAGATTCTGTCCCTAGAGCAAAAAGTGGTGGAGTTGTGGTGGCCCTGCAGCTGCCTCCGCATGGCTCCTTCAGAGCTCCCAACCTACAGATTGTATGGGGGCCAAGAGGCCATTCAGAGGCTAAGTGCTCTTGCCTTAACCTGCCTGGGTCTGGATCACAGTCTTGCGTGGAGGTCCTGAGGTGTGCAACCAATGGGCTAAAGGTGGTGGGGGCTATAGTGACAGCACCCTCCTAATATCTCTGGCAGCTGTGAAAACCCCAGCAATTTGGGAAAAAGCTCTCCCCTCTGGAAGCAGAGTTCTACTGTAGCAAAGAGCTAAAAAGTCAAGTAACTGATTGGCAACATGAGCAAACAAAGGGAGCAAAGCAAACACAGCCATCCAACTTTAGGTTCCTTTTTTGGGGACAAAAAAGATCAAAGCATGGAATGGGAGGAAGACAGTACAGTCAGAACACCTGCACTAAAAACTTCCAAGAAATATATAAACTGGTTACATGACATGGAGGAGTTCAAGAAGGATTTTGAAAATCAAGTAAGAGAAGTGGAGGAAAAATTGGAAAGAGAAATGAGAATGATGCAAGAAAATCATGAATAGAGAGTCAAGAAACTGACTGAAGAAAATAACATTTTAAAAAATAGATTAATTCAAATGGCAAAATAGGCCCAAAAAGCCAATGAGGAGGAGAATGCCTTAAAAAGTCAAATTTGCCAGATAGAAAAAGAATTTCAAAAGCCCACTGAAGTGAATTAATTCCTTCAGAATTAGATTGGAGCAAATGGAAGCTAATGACTTTATGAGACACTATTAAACAGATTCAAACAAATTTTAAAAAAGAGAAGAAAACAATGTGAAATATCTCATTGGAAAAAACACTGACCTGAAAAATGAATCCAGGAGAAATAATTTACAAATTATTGGACTACCTGAAAGCTATGATAAAAAAAGAACCTAGAAATCATCCTTCAAGAAATTCTCAAGGAAAATTGCCCTGACATTTTAGAACCAGAGGAAAAAATAAAAATGGGAAGAATTCACTAATCACCTCTTGAAAATAGATGCCAAAAGCAAAATTCTTAGGAATATCATAGCCAGGTTCTAGATTTCCCAGATAAAGGAGAAAATATTACAAGTAGCAAAGAAGAAACAATTTGAATATGGTGGAAACACAATCAGTATAACACAAGATCTAGCAGCTTCTACATTAAGGGATGAAAGGGCTTGGAATATGATATTCTGAAGAACAAAGGAGCTAGAATTGAAACCAAGAATCACCTACCCAGCAATACTGAGTATAATGTTTCCAGGGGAAATATGATCATTCAATAAAATAGAGAACTTTCAAGGTTTCTTGATGAAAGAAAAAAGACCTGAATAAAAAAAATTTACATTCAAATACAAGAAGCAAGAGAAGCATGAGAAGGTAAGCAGGGAAAAGAAATCACAACAAACTTATCAAAGTTGAACTATTTATACGCCTACATGGAAAAATGATAATTGTAATTTATGAAACTTTTC
>CM053601.1:164993391-165051691 GCA_028646575.1 Pseudocheirus occidentalis
TCTGGCCTTCTCTGGGCTTGAGCCTTCCTTTCCATTCATGGCTCCTCCCAGGTCAGCCCCTCTCTTCACGTCAACAAGTCCGTCCCACAAGTGGGATTCACAAGCTCTGGGTCTTAACGCTCAACCCAAAAGCCAAGTCAATTCAGAGGCATCTCCAAATTCCATTACCATTACACCAACACTGATTCCTCCCCTTCTAAACTCATCATGTGTCATTTAAAAAAAACGTTTCTAATGTGAATATTGTGTTTACATTGGGTAGTTAGGTGGTGCAGTGGATAGAGCACTGGGCTTGGAACAAGGAAAACCCAGCTTCATGAATTCAAATTCAACTTCAGACACTCACTAGCTCTGTGAACTAGGGCAAGTCAATTTTTTTCAAAATGTATTTGTTTTTAGTCTTTAACATTCATTTTAACAAGATTTTGAGTTCCAAATTTTTTCCCCATCTCCTACCCCAAGATGGCAACCATACTGATTATCCTTTCTCCAATCTGCCCTCTTTTATATCTCCTAGAGCAAGTCACTTAACCCTGTTTGCCTCAGTTTCCTTATCTGTAAAATAAACTAGAGAAGGAAATGGAAAATCATTTCAGTATTTTTGCAAAGAACATCCCCCAAAATGTGGTCACCAAGAATGGACACAACCAAAATGACTCAACAACAATGTTTGAATTTGTGTTGTTCTTTGTTCATATCTTATTATACTCAACAAATCATTGATTTGTATGTCATGAAATGGACTATCTAGTTTAGATTTCTGTCTTTAACAGTGCCTCAACCAGGGCACTCATGTACTTAATAAATATGTGTTTAAGGAATGACTTACAAATTGACCTTTTTTCTTGGTATTAAGGGATATATGGAAGGTAGGGGAACTTAATCTTTGATTTAGTTATTTTAGGAGACCCAATAAGAATCTGGACCCATCACCAACACCAATGTAAATCACTACCACTCTATAATTTGCAGTCTAAGTCATCCACATCACTTGACTTAATAGGTCAAGTGACTTTCCCAGGGTGACATAGCCAGTATAAGTTGGTACTTGAAGGTATGTGGTTTGATTCAAGACAGATTTCTTGTTACACAATCATGTATATAAATATTGTTCTCTATATTGTTCCCTACATTTAAAGCGACTAAAATCCACATTCATAGAGGGATTGCCAATACCAGATACAAAGACTTGCCTAGGGAGAGTTGTTATCACAGTCACAGTGCCTGTCTTCATATTTGCCTAGAGGCAAAAGGTACAAAAAAGCACTAGCTATCATACTTAGGGAGCAACCACTAAAGTACTCCTCTTCCATGTTCCACTTTCTCTGATAATCCCTAGATGGGCGAGGACTTGTAATTCTATAAGAGATGGATCTCTCCCTCCTGGAACAACTTGTCCAAGATAGGTCACCATGCTTCCCTCATGCCCCAGCCTCTTATTCATCTAAATTAAGTTCAGGGATTCATTTTGACTACTTACAATTCTAACCATCACCAATTAAATTACTGATCTGTGAATAATTAAAATATTAAAGAAGGAGTGTTTCTACCCAAAATAATCCAAAGAACCAGGTCCCCTGACTTTCTATCTTCTACTGCCTTCTGCGTCTATCAATAGATGGATAACACAATGGAGAAAGCTTTGGAGGGAGACTAATTTTTGGAAGGATCTGCATCCACTAGATCAAATTCTGCCTTCAAAGGAGAGATGCCAGATTTGCTTAATAAAGAGGTGTGAATGAATGACTATTCATTTAGTGACTTCTCAGCTTCTTTGAACACAATGTTCAAAGGTGGAGAACCACACTCTATTATTCATATACTTGACCAAGAACTAGTCAGTGTTATATTACAAGGAAGAAATAGTACTTATTTGCAATAATACTTGTCTGGAAGGTAGATAGAGCACTAGCTCTAGAGACTGGAAGACCTGACTTCAAAATCATTCTCAAATATACACTAGCTGGGGGCTGCTAGGCGGCACAGTGAATAGAGGACCAGCTCTAGAGTCAGGAGGACCTGATTTCAAATCCAGCCTCAGACACTTAACACAAAAACTAGCCACGTGACCTTAGGCAAGTCACTTAACCCCAACTGACCTCCAAAAAAAGGCAAAAAAATATTTACTAGCTGTGTGACTGCACAAGTCACATAACCTCTATTTGCCTCAGTTTCTTCACCTGTAAGAAGAGGATAATAGTAGCACCTATATCACTGACTTGTTATAAGAATCAAATAAAATAGTGTTTGTAAAAATCTGGCATATAGTGTTTAATAAATTCTTCTTCTCTCCTACCCCTCCTAAGATACAAGATTTAACTGTGTGACATACAGTTTAAGAAGCACTAAAGCGGTCGCATGTGGAAAAAAAAATAAGAAGCCCTGCCTAAGATTGTGTTAATTCTTATCTTATTTGCTCCTCACTACAATCCTGGGAAGTAGGTATAAGTAAGTGTTGAAGGCCAGACCTGAACTCAGGTCTTCCCGACTTCAGCCCTACTACTCTATCTACTGTGCTACCCAAACGGTCTCCTGGTGAGAGACTAATAAATATATGGGACTTCAAAGATCATCTCTCATTTCATTTGATGAATGAAGAAAAATATTCAGCAAATAGAAATGATTTTCTGAAAACTAATGGATGAGGGCAGAGACAAGTGGACATCCAGGCCCTGGACCAGACACCAATGCCCTCTTGAGTTTTTCAGCTTACAATGAGCCTCCTCTATCTATGAGACTTCCTATAATCTATTTCATGCTTTAAATTTACCTCCATCATCACATTGGATTCCTCATAAATCTGATAAATGGGTGGGACAATTGGCATTGTGCCCATACTTGGTGTTATTTAGTAATTTTCAGTCATGTCCAACTCTTTGTGACCCCTTTTGTTGGTTTTCTTGGCAAAAAATCTGGAATGGTTTGTCATTTCCTTCTATAGCTCATTTTACAGAGGAAGAAACTGATCCAGGTTTAAGTGATTTGCCCAGGGTCACACGGCTAGGAAGTATCTGAGGCCATGTTTGAACTCAATTATTTCTGACTCTAGGCAAACTGATCTATCCTCTCCCACCTCATAACCATAATGTTATCCATAATACAGATGCTCAAACAATGAGATTAAATGAAGGTGACATTGTAAATGGTAGAATCAGGATCTGATTCCAGGCCCTATGATTCCAATTCCAGCCCTCTTTCCCCTATGATGACTTTTCATTGGATTCTGGAAATTTTTGTTAGGGGAAAAAAAGTTTAGGAGAAGGAAGGAGCAGTTTGATTTCTTATCAAGTAGATAAAGAGACCATCTGGAGAAGTCTGCTGCAAATAGGAATGCCAGGATTTGGAAGGGAAGAAATACAAAGAATTGAGTGAGTAGTGATACATGGTGGTGGCGATGCTGTTGCCTATTCAAAATTCCTTTTAAAATTCTACCCATTTTATCAATATAAAGAAAATATCAGTGTGTTCTATAATGGCAAGTAGGTGAGTGGAGATAAGAGGAGAAGGTGGAGATAGTTCATTCTTGTAAAGTACCTTATTTCTTAGGATTTCTGAGCTATAGACTCATAGAGTTAGTTGAAAGGTAATCTAATTCAAGCCCCTCATTTTTGTTATGAGATACTGAGGCCTAGAAAGGTTAAATAACTTGCTTGAGCCATTCTATGGCTGTCCCTAACTTTAAGGCACCATTTACCTCTAAAGTATAAGGAATTTGAGTTAAATGTTACTACAGTTGTGCCTCAAGAAAAAAATTCAAACTGGACTGTTTACCCTATATCACAAGGCCTTTGCCCATTTTGGAAAATGAGTCCATTTCTCTTCAAGATAATAAAAAAAGTATTCTAATAAGAACCAAGAGTACCTTCTCATTTATTGCTGTTTGGTCGTGTTTGCCTCTTTATGACCCCATTTGAGGTTTTATTGGCAAAGATACTGGACTTGTTCCCATTACACTTCTTCAGCTCATTTTAGATATGAGGAAACTAAGGCAAACAGAATGAAGCGATTCACCCAGGATCACACAGCTAATAAGTGTTTGAGGCTCAGTTTGACATGATTTAATAATTTTTGTGATTGAATAATTTCCATGAGATTGGGTCATGGAGATTTTTTTATTGCTGACCCCACTGTGGGTCAACTTACTACTTCCCAAGGCAATCTATCTCACTCTTGGCCAATTCTAATTGCTAGGAATGTTTCCTTGTATCAATCATCAGTCTTCATCTCAGCCGCTTCCACCCATTAGTGTTAGTTCAGTCCTCTCGGGCCTAGAAGAACAAATCTAACTCCTTTCTGTGATAGCCCTCCTGAGCCGTCCCTCCTTCTTCATCATTTTCTTTTATCTCCTCTGAATGTGCTCTAGCTTCCTAGATAAGGCACTCAGAACTGAATGAAATATTCCAGGTGTATTTAGACTATAGAAGACTACAAAGGTGACCATTACCACCCTACTCCTAGACATTAAGCCTAATGAAGCCTAAGATACATGCATGTTTTTGGTCGCCAGGTTAAAGCTGGAGGTCCACAAAAGCCTTCAGATTTTTCAGATTATTTTATATCAACACCTTGCCTTATATGGCTAATGATATATTCAGTTATTTTCTATAATTAAATTTTATTGCATACCTATGTGCTTCAGCATTTGTGAAACTTTGAGGTTGGGACAAAATGAATGTATGTGTATGTGTACGTGTTCATATGTGTATGCATATGTATAATGAATTTGTATGTGTTTGAATTGTTAGGTTCCTGGTAGCGAGGTGGTGGAGTGGAAAGTGTAGAACTTGAATTCAGAAAGATCTGAATTCTAATTCTGCTTCAGACAATATCTAGTTGATTCTGAGCAAGTCACTTGATCTCCATCCCAACTTCAGCTTCCTCCTTTGTAAACTGAGGGTGATAATAGTATGTACCGTTGAGAGTTATTTTTAAAATTAATTCAACATTTTATTTTCCCCCAATTACACATAAATTCAATTTTAACATTGATTTTAAAAAATGAGATCCAAATTCTCTCCTTCCCTCTTTCTCCTCATTGAGAAGACAAGCAATGTAATATATATTAATACATGTACATTCATTCAAAACATATTTCCATGTTAGTATAGTTGTGAAAGGAAACACAGGTAAAAATTAAAAATGCGAAAAATAAAGTTTTTTAAATTATGTATCAATCTATGTTCATGCTCCACAAGTTTTTTCTCTGGAGATGTATAGCATTTTTCATCATGAATCCTTTGGAACTATCTTGGATCTTTGTATTGCTGACAATAGCAAGTATTCAAAGTTGAATATAGTACAACATTGCTGTTACTGTGTATAATGTCATTCTCACTCTGCTCATTTCACTTTGCATCAATTCATGTAAATCTTTCTAGGTTTTTCTGAGAGCATCCTGCTCATTGGAAGGTTATTATGAGGAATAATGAGACAACATCTAAAAACACTTTGTATACCTTAAAGTGTTATATAAATGTTAGTCATTGTTACCTTTATCAATATTATCATGAACATTATTATTTCATCCTCCTTACCATCATCCTCAATGAATTTATGATCACTATAGGATAAAAGGACACACTGTAATTCACTGTATTTGAGAACCAGATGTGGATTTAGATCTAGACTCTCCTCTTTGCTGATTGTGTGACTTTGATCATGTTATTTGCCTCTGGGGGCCCAAGGTTCCTGATATTGTGTAATGAGGAGGCTGAGCCAGATGATTTCTAAGCTTGATTCCAGTTCTTATTCTGATAAATCAATTCCATCATCACCTCACATGTCAGAATTAACTAGTAAAATGATGTATTATCTGATTAAATACTAGAATTACTATACAGTTCAACAGCCATCTATTTGTGTTTTGTAAAGTGCCATAGTAGGTCAGAAGTAGGTATTTGTAGCTAAAGCTGTCATCAAACCAGGGCTTGATGGAAGGGGCAGTAATTAACCTGTACCTTGAAGGGCAGGTAGAATTTGGATAATTGGAAATGGAGGGCATATTGAAGCACATCATAATTACCAGATGGTATATAAATAGGCACTTTGTGCCTTCTCTTCCTTTGCACATAAGTAATAAAGATGTATGATAATAATGACTCCAAGGATCTGTGATTTTATGAATGTAAGTACTAAATCTCCTAATGCATACATCTTCCCCATGCCTTGGGAAATATTTTCATGAGTTTCTGTGGTTTAATACTGGGAAGCCATCCATTTAAAGATGAACCACTCTACTTGAAAAACACAGTCCTCAAAGAGAACAAATGCAGTCCATTCTTCAACCACATTAAGGTCAGTGGAACCTATCAATACTTGCAATCCATTTCCATAACCATGGAATTTAAGCATTGTCTCTTTACATTGACGAGGTGTCAGGATAGGATTTCCTAAGAATAACCATTCATCTATCCATATAATTATGGATCACATATAAGTATAAGCTATTATTATTAATGATAACATTTCAAACAGGAGGAAGACAAGGGACAAAGCAGGAATTTGTTACATTGTTTGGGGGGACAGAGTGGGCAGTGAGAAGACATCCTCTGTGTATCAGGGACTGTTGATTGGGGAACAAAAAGAAAGACATTTACCTTTGTAGGATGAGACCAGACTGTGATAGGCCTTCAATTTCAGCCTGTATAGTGGATGTAAATCTTTGAAATTCTCAGTGACTAAGGAAAGCTCACATAAGATTGCCAATTTATGTCATCTCAATACTTTTAAATTAAGGTATAAATTCTAAGGAGCACAAGATCTCACTCTCTTCTTTTGAAAATATAAGTGCTAATTGTATTGGTCTTAAGTCTTAAAAGAAAATAAAATCTAATTAAAGATAGAAAAAAAGAAAGTGAGATTATTTCTCTCTCAGTTTTGCCCTTTCTATGGACCAGATGTCAGGGAAATTATTTTTTGAAGGGATAGATAGGGCTATATTTTCTTTCTTTTGGAAAGAAATCATTGATGTCAGGTGTGCCTGGGTGTTTGGTTCAAGTTCAACTCTGATGACACGAAAACCCACTTACCAGTGGGAGTCACATGTGAGTAATGGAGGATGAGTTTAATTCACTAGGGAGTACTTTGTGTGCACAATTTCAATTATCAGTCAACTTATCAGTATGCTGATAAATGAAATGAGGCTTATGAAGTAGCCTTCAATGTATTCAATAGTAACAAATAACATAAATTTGTAACATCTTTACCAGAAGTGAAGATGAGAGACAGACTTGAGAATAGTCTACCATTGGCTCTACCATTTACTAGCTAGGGATTCCATTGGCAAGGTCACTGAACATCTCTGAACATTAATATCCCCTTATATCTGCCTCACAAGCAGAGTGCTAGATTTTTATGTGATGAATCCTGGGCTCGAATCCCAATATGCCCAGTAAAAAGTGACAAAGATAGACTTTGACCCAGTTCTCTTCTTATACCAAATTCATAGTTCTTTGCATTCCTTCACAGATTCCTCCCAAATCAGATCACTTCAATTTCTGAACCTCATCTGTAAAATGGGGAAATGGGACACAATAATGCCCAAGATTTCTTTCAGCATGAATATTCTGGTTTTGGTTTTTTTGTTTTGTTTTGTTTTGTTTTAATGGGGAATACTAAAGAAATCAAAATGAAACAATGTGTATGAAAGCTCAAAAATTGTAAAGAGTTATTCTAAATTAAGGTAGAAAGATCTTTAAAAATATTACAGTGATTTTAAGGATGCACCTAAATTGAAGTATCAGGCATTATATAATTTTGTTGAATGAACAGTCTTCTACCCCTGTGGGAATGGATTTGAATCCAGAATCCATTGGCCACCACAAGGTAGGAAGTGATTCTAAAAGCCAAATCAACATCATTAACTTTCACTGGATGGATATGAGGCAGCCCCTAGGTAACTTTCTCAAACTTCTTCCATTCATAGATGACACAGCTGGGTAGAAATTAGTCTCTAAAAATACTTTCACACAACCTGCTTGTTTTCTAGTCACTGTCTGCTTATGTTATGCGCATTCCATCTGTCAATAGATATGAGTCACACATTCGACCTTTCAGTTTCACTTGCGCACATAAATTTCTTCCAATTTCCTGTGAAACAAACACTTTTAACTCTTTAGGGTTTTGTCATTGCCCACATGACACCTTTCAGTGATTCAAAGGCCCGAGAAAGCCCTCAAATGTGTGTCTTAAGTAGTAGGAGCCTCATCTTCACTGTGGAACTGTTCATCACAGAAATGAATTTCATTTCCATTATTTGTCAAGGAGAAACACACACACACACATCTAATAACCATGAAAACAACAATAGCAACAAAAAGGAGCAAATATAGCTAAAAGACTTTCCTTGACATTGGCTAACAAGGATAAAATGAAATAGACAAAAATCAGATGCCACCTTGGACAGCCATCCATCAGTGAAAGCCTTGTATCTTCACAATGAAAAAGCTCTCTCTCTCTCTCTCTCTCTCTCTCTCTCTCTCTCTCTCTCTCTCTCTCTCTCTCTCTCTCTCTTTCTCTTTCTGTCTCTCTGTCTCTCTTCCTCCTCCTCCTCCTCCTCTTCTCCTCCTCCTTCTCCTCCTCCTCCTCCTCTTCTTCTTCTTCTTCTTCTTCTTCTTCTTCTTCTTCTTCTTCTCCTTCTTCTTCTTCTTCCTCTTCTCATTTCTCCTCTCCTTTTCTCCTTTTCATTTTAAACAATTTTAGTGAAAAAGTCCTCCAAATTCCATCAGGGAACCCAAAGTTCATGCTTTGCATAATTGGGACATGACTAACTGCCTGAATAAAATCATCCAATCTCATTTCCTTTCTAATCCAACACAATGAGTAACTTAAGGTAGAGACAGAGACAGGATCAGGTCATTACTTTATGGAATTTAGTAGGAAAAAATTGCTTTAGAGCCTTGAAAAGAGTCAGTCCCACAACTTCTGTTTTAGATATAAATAGGTAATAAAGAGAAGTTACCTAAAGCCTTTTAATTGCTGTAGGTTTTTTTTAACATATGACTGAAAAAGAACAGAGTCATAACTAGAATTGGGCGCCTGGAGTTTTGTCCAAGGGAGCCAAATTTAGAAGGATGATTAAGTGTCTGAGCTTCATAGAGAAAATATATTTTAGCAACTAGTTCCCTTACTAGCTGGGAATTCCATTGACAAAGCTATTTAAACTCTATGAGTTTTAGTTCCAGTGTTAGAATGGACCTTGTAGGCCATCAAGTCCAATCTCCACGTGAAAAACCTAAAATATCTGTGATGCAATTACCTAGGTTTTATTGAATACTTTTAGTTAGAAGAAACCCATTACATTGTAAGGAAGATCATCCATCTTTTGTATTACTTTAACACTTAGGCTATTGCTTCTTAAATACAGCAAAAGAGGAGAAAGTAGTATACCCCATGTAGTGGGCTGAAATATATTCCTCCACTCCTCTACTCTCCATTCTCCCTCCCCCAAGCAAGGGGCCCATCTTGGTAGCATTAGAGATTGACAAAGTTATCTGCTGAGCAGGTAGTATGTACCATGTGTCTGTTGGTTATAAAGATACAAGAAAGGAAGAAAGGCCCTGCCCCTAAGTATTTATATGGCACCTACTATATAATAAGGTATGGTGGCTCATGTTTAAAAAGAATACCTCATTTGATCTTCACAACACCAAAGGTAAGTGCTATTATCTCTATTTTACAGTTGGGGAAGCTGAAATTATGTGGTTGTGCAGGGTTGCACAATTATTAAATGCCTGAAGCTGGATTGAAACTTAGGTTTTCCTAATTTCAGACACAGAGCTCTCTCCATTCGACTGCCAGTTGCCTGTGTAATAACTTTACATTCTAATGGAAAAGATAAATATAGAGAAGACCAGGAAAGAATGTTTTGTATAGGGAAGTTACATGGCGAATAACATGTAAGTGATTAACATAGTGATAACCTTTTGTGAGGATTCTGAAGGTTTCTACCCTGTCCCATCTTACACATATAGGTGGTATCCTAGTCTCTCACCCCTCAGATAAAGAAGTTATTAGTACACCTTTACACACACACACACACACAAACACACACATGCATAAACATATACAATGGAATCTGTGATGGAATAAAGGTAATTAGTCACAGACAATGGATAAGAAACAAACGTTTGTTTAGCCCATGACATCTTTTTTTTGTCCTAGTTGTTATGTAGAATGGGAGATATATTAATAGTACTTCTTCTCAAATCCACTTCCTGCCTTCCAAGGATATGAATCATAAGAAAGCTTAAATAATCAGTCGAAAAGCATAAATTAAGTACCTATCCTATGCCAGGTACTGTGATGGATCTTGTGAAACAAAGATAGAGACCGAAACAAATCCTACCATCAATGCTATCATCACCATCATCATCACAATCCTTAAGCATTTATTAAGTGCCAAGCATGTTTTAGGAATTCTGCTAAGTTCTGATGTTAAAAATGAAAGGCAAAAACATAGCCTTTGCTCCCAAGGGCTCACATTATAATGGGAAGAAAGAATATGGGAACAATTATATTATTATGAGAAATATGCAGTGTAACTAGAATTAATCTCAGAGAGAAGGCACTAAAAGTTGGTGGAACTGGTAAGGATTCTTATAGAAGTTAGAATTTGAGTTGAACTTGAGAGAAGCCATAGAAATGACATGATGATGGGGAACATTTCAGAAAAGAAGTATAGACAATGCAATGACAATGTCCACTCTTATCTTCCAAGTTCTGACTTCTGGAGCCCAACAGAAGAAAGACAATTTTTTTCATTTGCTAACATTTATCTTTTCCTCCTCTTTCAGTCTTTTTGGCCATCTCAATGGCCCAAAGTTTATTAACTTAGAATATTTTTGCAAGGGAAGGGAAGGGATGAGAAAACTCAAGCCAGATTGGGAAAGAGCCAAGAAAAGAAATTCCACAAATGATTATAATGATTATAATGGGGAGCTTCCATATGCCTCTCTTCCTCCCTACTCCTTAGTGCAATTGGCTTTCTCCAATTTTCCCAAATCTTCCTCTCTATCCTGGGCTCCTATTATACTAGGTAGAAAAAAGAAATATCTCCATGGCTAAACCTACAGTGACCCTTATAACTTTTGAGGCCATGAGAAATAAACCCCAAAGACTAGCAATTACAAGTATTATTTGAAAGAATCAGAGTCCACAAAGATCTTCATTAGATTATAACAAAGAGGCAAAATTAATGAGATGAAGCAAATGAAAAGTTTTACCCTTAGGTCCAAAAAACCAATTACAAAATAATTGGATGAGAGAGTTTGATCAAAAACATTTCAGATGCTTTCTGTGTTAAAATGCAAATTCTTTGACGTATGGAACTCTTATATTTTACCTTTGTATACCTAGCACCTAGACCAGGGCCTTTGCTATTGTTGTTGATTACAACCTCAGATAAATAAAGTGTGACATCACAGTAAAGAAAGTAAAATAACATATACATCTCTATTATTGATAGTGCTATTAAGGTCTGGAATGAAAGAAATTTTGTTTCCAATATACTCTATTCTGCTCAGATTCCTCTAGTATTGTGTTTAATCCTTGGGACTGTATTTTAAAGAAGTTGTACCCAATAGTAGGGTGATAGGATCATGAAACTAGATATTATGGGGACAAATAGAGCTGCTTAAATGAACTGATGATATTTATTATGAAGATCAAAAAAATTAGGATAAAATGATAATTCTCATCAAGTATCTTGAGGACTATCATATCAAAGAGGGGTGTTCCAAGTCTATGAGGAAGAACTAGGAGAACTGATTAGAAGATGAAGAGAAGGAAATTTGGGGTGGATTGAAGGAAACTCCAATATGCCTCAAGAAGTAGTGGTTTCTGACACAGTGGAATAGAGGTGGTAATGATTCTGTGTTAGTTACCCTGTGTTGATAGTTCTTAATGAGATATAAATTAGACTAGGCTGTAGCTAAGCTTTTGTGAAAAGGGAGGAACAGTATAAATTCTAGTACCTTATTGTGTAGGTCTTTGCTTTTGTGTATGCCTAATGCTTAATTTATTTTCAGTCCTTGTAACATGAAGCAGTTCATATTTTTATGGATGTGCTAACAGAGACTAAAGTAATAAAGAACACTTGAGTTTCTATCAACTTTGTATACCAAATTCTTCACAAGAATGTACCTTTTTCTTTCTTTTTTTGCATTCTGTATTCTTTTAGGATTTTATTTCCCTCAGTTAGATGCAAAATAAATTATTTAAATTTATTAAAATTTTAATTTCTAAGTTCTCTTCCTTCCTTTACCCCACCTCCCTCATTGAGAAGGCAAGAAATTTAATTTTTCCTCTCCTATACAAGTGTAGCTATGCAAAACCTATCCATAATAGTCATGTTGTGAAAGAAAACATAGACAAAAAATTAAGAAAAATAAAGATAACAAAGTGTATGCTTCAATCTGTCTTCAGACACCATCAGTTCTTTCTCTTTAAATAGATAATATTTTTCATCATAAGTCCTTCAGAGTCATCTTGGATCATCATATTGCTGAAAATAGTTAAGTCTGCCACAGCTGATCATCTTACAATATTGCTGCTACTGTGTACACAGTACATTTCATTTGGCATCAGTTCATATAAGTCTTCCAAAGTATTCCTGAGAGCACCTTGCTCATCATTTCTTATAGCACAGTAGTATTTCATCACAATCACATACAGCAATTTGTTTAGCCATTTCCCAATTGATGGGCATTCCTTCAGTTTCCAATGTTTTGGCCCCAGAAAAGTGCTGCTATAAATACTTTTGTATATAAAAGTCCATTTTCTTTTTGTTAAATCTCTTTTGGAATATAGATCTAGCAGTGGCATTGTTAGGTCAAAGATTATGCATATTTTATAGCCCTTTGGGCATAGTTCCAAATTGCTCTGCAGAATAGTTAAATCAGTTCACAACTCCACCAAAAATCCATTAATTTTGCATTTTTCCCACATCTCCACCATCCATCATTTTCCTTTTCTGTCCTATTAGATACTCTAATAGGTAAGAGGTTACACAGACAATTGTTTTAATTTGCATTTCTCCAATCAATAGTGAGTTAGAGCATTTTTCCCATATGGCTATAGATAACTTGGAGTATTACACATGAAAACTGTTGATATTTTTGATCCATTATAAATTGGGAAGTAATTCTTTTTTAAATGCATCTGATTCATTATCAATATGTTTGACAAATGAGGCCTTTATCAGAGAAACTTGTTTCATTTTTTTTTCATAATGACTACTGTTAACAGTATTTCCCTGCATCCTATTCACCCTGCATTTATTCTCTTCTTTCTCTTCTTTCACCCTTTCTCCCCTCAAAAGTGTTTTGCTTCTCACTACCTTTCTCCCAATCTACCCTCTCTTCTCTGACCCTCCTTTCTATTATCTCCTTTCCTGCTTACTTTCCTATAGGGTAAGATAGATTTCTATATCTGATTGAGTGTGCATGCCATTCCCTCTTTGAGTCATGAAGATGCTTTTTTCTTTTGAACCTTTTCTCCTGTCTCTACAACCTCTCTGTGTCACTTATCTCAGGGGTTTATATTCCAAAGAATTTCAGAGGTTCGTTTGGGATTTGATGAGATTTGGCCAATACCTGAAGTATTTTTTTTTACTAATGGCACCCTAGAAGATAGTTATTGGGCACTAAGAAAAAATAAGTAACACAGAAGGGAAGGTATTTAAAGTTGGCAGCCTCAAATTACTTAAATGAATGAGGACCTCTTTAAGGCCCCAGGAAATATCTGTGAAGTGTAAAGAGTGCTGGATTTGGAATCACAACACCTGAGTTCAAATTTTGACTTTTCCACTCTTTTTTTTTGCCTGATCATGCATATGTGACTTTGAACTCTTTGAGCTTCAAATTCCTCATTTGGAAAATGGGGAAGTTGGAGCCAATGACCATTCATGCCCTTTCTATCTTTGTTTAATGATACTATGAATCTAATTATAATCTAGGTGAGATTTTCATATACCCAGAGTGGTAGCCTTCAAGTGATAAATTTAATTATGATGGAATGTTTTGTTTGTTCCAAAAGTGTTCAGAAATGATATAAATGTAATTATGTGGAAGAAGAATATGTACAGTCATCCCAAAAGCATGATTTGACAAATATTGTAGGTCTACCAAAGCTAAAAGTTCTCCACCACCAGTCTATGGACTTCTTAAAGAAGTGGAGAGAAAGCTTCATGTCACCTGAAGAATAGCATACTCATCAGCTTAGCTTGTGCCCTAAGGAAACACAGAATTGACCACTTCATCTTTATAACTAGCAGAAGCTTACTAATTTTATGAGTGCCTTTTACTTTGTATTGTCTTTCAAACCAGTGCAGTGGTTCTGAAAGTGTGATTTGTAAACCCTTGGGGACTCCCAAGAATGTTTCTGGGGGGTTCATGATGTAAAAACCATTTTCTTAATAATAGTAATATTCTACTTATATAACCCACATAAACAAAAGGGTTTTTTGAGATCCTCAGTTATTTTAAGGGTGTGATAATGCTCCAGGACAAAAAATGTAAAGTTTGATAACTATTGATCTAGAGCAGCAGTTCTCAACCTGTGGGTTATAATCATTTAACTACATCCTGCATATCAAATATTTACATTATGATTCATAACAGTAGCAAAATTACAATTATGAAGTAATAATGAAAATAATTTTATAGTTGGGGGTCACCACAACATGAGGAATTGTATCAAAGGGTTGTGGCATTGGAAAGGTTGAGAACCACCCATCTAGAGAAATGGGAGCACTTTCAAATAATTATTTCATAGAACTAGAAATCAAAAAGTTGAATACTTAGAACTGTCATGGCCTCAGCACCCATCTAATCCAGCCCTCTCCTTTTTACAGATGAAAAAATTGAGCCTTTAAGAAGCTAAAGAAATTAACCCCTCAGCTTGCTAACAAATTTTGTAACTGGGTCTCAAGTTTAGCTTTAAATCATAAGACCAAAGATTTGGAGACAGTGGGGACCTCTGAGATCATCAGGTCTGTAGGTTCTCAAACTGGACCCCCTGGGGGCACTGAAATGATCTATGGGGGCTATAGTAACCTCAGGTGCAATTGGGGGTCATCAAATAAAAATTAGGGGGCAGTGGAAACAAGGAAAGAAGAGAAGAAAATTTTGAAAAATCATTTGTACATGTTTCATCTGTTGTGTAACAGAGTTAAAGTGGTAGTGTTTATATTATTTTCCACATAAAAAGACAAAATGCAAGTAACTACTGATCAGTGGTCAAGTCTGCCAACAGGTCTTAACAAGCAAGTGTTGTCAGGTAAGCATGCCCCACATGCATCAGCAAGAATATGTACATGTAATGACTTATTTACAGTATGATATGATATGGTGACATGATTAAATATTCCATCATCCAAATTTCAATGTAGGAACAGAACCACAAATTTACAATAAATTTTTTAATTTAAGATGCAACATATATATGTATATGTGTATATATATATATATATATATATATATCTTATATTTTTTGAAATGTTGGAAATTTCAATTTAAAAAAAGGTTAAAGTGTTTTTAAAAAGTAGATTTACCTGAGGAGTGGGGGGAGTTCCTGAGTAACTTTTTTTCTTTAGAAAAGGGGGTGGTGGGCCAAATAAGTATGGAAACCTCTGATATATTTGAATCTTCTCATTTATAGTCAAAGAAACTGAGACTCAGGGAGTGATGCTTAGTATCATGCCTAAAGTGGATAGTGGTAGAAGGGGGACTTGAACTCTGTTCTCTCATTCCAAATCTAGAACTTATCTGATTCTTAAGTTTCATTTTTTTCTTCCTTCCTCCCAAATAAAGTAGAAATAACATGGCGTGTGGAGCTTAGTCCAAATAAGGTGAACATAGGTATGGGGAATCCTGGTCTTCTAGGTATAACAATGAGGCTGCTAAATGTTTGGGGTAAAAAACCCAAAAGAGCAGTCAAAACTCTGGGAACATTGAAGAATGATAATCTGAGACATAGAATAGACCCCTGCACTTCATCTATATTCTCTTTCTCCCAGGTACATAATTTCATTACATCATTTAATTTCAACAGTGCCTGCTCTTTAGGCATTGAAAGAATCAGCCAGTCTGTTACTGAAAGGAAAAATGCATAATGGGAAGTAAAGCCTCAGAAATGAAACTATTTCATTGGATTAAAAATATCTGGTACTTACTGTAATTCTTCTTTGGCTCCATCACTTATTGGGTTCATGTTGTGGTTCATTCTCACTTTATCCTCTGCAACTCTTGTCCATATCTTTCTTTAAATCCTCCAGAGAGGATCTGTCCAAGGTACTGAAGGCCATATTCTGGTTAATAGCTGCCAGTTGGTCACCAGGGCTATCTAGCTGTTGTCTCTTCTTCTTGCTATATTCCTCCTTTATCTCCTTTCTGGTCAAAGATACACTTGATATCTTTTAGGCCACTTCCCACATACAAGTCATCATTAGTAATATGCTGCTGTTTCTTTACACCCACCATATGCTTTTCTATTGTCCTTTGAGTCGCCAACTATTCTGATTCATCAGAGATTATGTTTTTGCATGATATTACAGTCATCTAATATCACTGGGAGAATATCAGTATTAAAAAAGATAGGCCTTCCTGGATCAAGGAATTTAGAAATGGAAGGAAATGAAATTAATGTAAAAAAAGTTTTGTTTCTTTTTAAATTAAAGTGCTTCCTGTGCTCCAGGCACTGTGTTAAACAAGCAAGGTAACACCTGACCTCAAGAAGTTAGCATTCTTCTAGAGGAAGAAAATATATGTAGTTGGAAAGAGGTTAGTGATGTCTTGAAAGGATATGCCCAGCATAACTTTAATCATTGGGAAGTAGGTGGTAATCTGGGATCCAGATAAGGAAAAGTAATGACTCTCTTATCAGACCCGAGGACCCAAGAGTCTAAGTTCTTGTGGAAGGAAGATAATGAGAAGGTTCAGAGTGTATGCTCCTTTGTTTGGAACTGGCTTGGAAATGCATGATGACCTGGTTTCCTAGAAAGACTGGGCAAAAATTCACAAAGAGCCGAACACTCCAGGGATAGATTCTAAATTATGGTGGAAGTATCAATGAAGACAGTAAGAGTATCAATATCCTGTTTCAGAAATATTTTTATTATGATAGAAGGTACCTTAAAGAGCACCTAGTTCAGCAATCCTCACATTTTTTGGTCTCCATTTCCCTTTACATTCTAAGAAATATTAACGACTGCAAAGAGTTTTTATCTGGATTAAAACTATCAGTATTTACTAGATCATAAATTAATACATCTTAGCATTATTATGAAAGTAGTTTTAACCTCAGAGCTGTCCTGAAAGGTCAATGGACCTCCCTTTGAGAATTACTGATCTGGCCTAGCCTCCTCTTTTTTTCTAAAAGATGGCCTGAGATAAAGGACATAATTTGTCTGAATTGACACAGGAGTGATGGCCAGGATTGAAATTCCATTTCCCTAACTCCAAATCCAGCATTCTTCCCACTACAATGCTTTGACTCTCATAGATCATTAGCCTGTCTCAATGAATTCAGGCTGATCTTCAAGTGACTGATACATTATCCATCTGTACATCTAAAATGCATCTAACATTTTCCAACTTGGTGATATTGTATAAAATTGATTCTCTAGATTATATAGAATTTGAAAACCCACTGTCATCCCCAGGGCACAATAAAGAAAAGGAGGAGGACTTTAAGGGTGACCACTACTATGCTAACTTCGGGGGAAAGTGGAATAAGATTTGCTTTACATGCATTCATTTTGAATCCAACGTTATTGGAATGTTTCTATTCTCTAGGTTGGGAATAGAAAGGCAACACATAACAGTGGAAAAATCATTAAATGTGGAATCAGGGGACCTGGACTTGAATTATAGTTCAGTCATTTAGGCCCTAACTGATCTTAGATAATTCACCAAAATACATGCATACTCTGTTGGCCAAAATGCCCTCATCTGAAAAAAAAACAACCCTGGATTCAACGACCTCTGAGGTCCCTTCCACACCTAAATCTATGATTTTAAGTGAAAGAAGACCAGATGTAAAACTCTCCCAATTTTATATCTTAGTGAGTGAACTGCCTTTCATTTAACCATTGTTCTAGCACAAGTTTAACCAACCCTTATTTAGCATGTTAAAGTGTAATACACTTTATAAGCATGATTTCCCTTATGTCTCCTCCCACCCTTTGAGATAGAGAACCAAAGTATAATTACATCATATTATAGATGAAAAAATTGATGCTTATAGAAAATGTTACATATGTAGTGCCATTGCTATTATCTAGGTCAAAAGCAAGATTTTATCCCAGGTCTTTCAGATTTCAGGTTTAGTGTACACCTTCCCCAAACCATCTCACAAGAATTGCAATTGCTGTTTGTGTGTATGTGTGTGTGTGTGTGTGTGTGTGTGTGTGTGTGTGTCTGGAATTGAGAGTGACTTTGTACAGAAGACTTCAGCTGTCAAGATATAAATCACAACATTTGAATTGTCTGTCTCTGCTTATGTGATATAACAGTGGTTTATCTTCCATCAGCATCAGTGAAAGAAGGCAAAAATATTGTCTAACTGTGTTATCCCCCTTCCCATGCCAATCATAAGCTAGCCAAGAAGAGATAGGCTCTGTGATAGTTATGCTAATTGCAACTTCCCTTTGACTCACTCTCCCTATGGAGAATCATCTTCTGACATGACTAAGACATAATAAAATAAGGCTTTGGAAACTATTTTTTTCCCCAAATAGCCACCACTGTTTGGTAAGCAGAGGAGCCAAAAACCAAGACACCTGCAAAACAAATTTCCTTTCAGGATCAGAAGAAAAAGACAAGGTCTCTGGACTTTTAAGGAAGTAGTTGATGCTTACATGGTAATCAATTTTGGAGCATCCTCATTCTTCTCTTTCGTTTGTATTAATCATTTATTGGTGTTGAAATTCTTGAATTTCACCTGCAATATGGAATCCCACCTGTTCTGAAGACACTGAGATTAAAAATGGAAACACTTCATGGAGTTTTTCAGAGAAAACTTTGAAGGCAGGATGGGGAGGTGAGGGGGACCAATAGCTTCGTAATTATAATGCACCTTCTATTTTTTTCAGACTTGATTTGAATGTAGCCTGTGAAGATAATTTCTTGGAAAAGAATCATTGTTTTGATATAATTTCCTACAAGAAAGTTTTCTTTCCAACCAACATTTTTCTTTCTTCAGTTTTCCTATAAAGTCTCTCTGTTTTTTGTCATCCTGCAAAAAAATATCCAACACATTTATTAGTAATTACATAAAATAGCAGCAACCACATAGCTAGCATTTATAAAGCTTATTAAGTTTATACAAATATTACTTCATTTTATCCTCCCAATAATCCTGATTATTTTCACCATTTGATAAATGAGGAAATGGAAGCAAAGATGAAGTGACTTGTCCAAGGTCACATATCTATTGTCTAAAGTCAAATTTAAACTCTTCATCCTGACCACAAGAGCAGCTAGGCATCACAATGGATAGAGTATCCAGCCAAGAGTCAGGAAGACTCATCTTTGCAAGTTCTAATCTAGGCTCAGATACTTAGTGTGACCCTGGGAAAGTCACTTAACCCTATTTGCCTTATTTCCTCTTCCATAAAATGAGCTAGAGAAGGAAATGGGAACCACTTCTGTATTTTTACCAAGAAAACTCCAAATGGGGTGACAAAGAGTTGGGTGAAACTGAAACAACTGAACAATTCCTAACCCAATGTCCACTATATTTCCTAGATCTTTATCATGGTTTCAATTATTCTTCCTTTTTTTATTCATATGGTCATGGAAGTAGCCTAATGAGGTCTAGACAGGAACATTGTGGTAATCTAGGCCAATCTTTTCACTTTACAAAAGAAGATACATAAGATACAAGGAGCTAAGTAATTTATCTAAGGTTATGTGGGCAGCTAGGAAGAAAATTACAGTTTGAACTTAGGTGTATTGATTGTAAATCCAACCATTCTCATTGTATCCTTCTGTATTACCATTTAAAAATTCCATACATCATTGAAATCATAGATTTGGTACCCCTTTGTGTATCCATATATATCTATATGGATATCTATATTTATGTATCTATAAATATAAAGATGCACTCATGTATATCCATATACAGACATATATATATACACACAGATATATGGGGTATACACATATATATATATATATACCCTCTCCTTTAATTCTATCATATATATGTACTCATATATATATATATGTCACATATATATATACATACATACACACACATACACACATATCTATTTATCTATCTATCTATTTATCTATCTATCCACACAATTTGATTTTTTAGGAGACATGAAAGTCACCAAGAGAAAATTTTTTATCCAGATACTTTTCATTTTCAATGTTCTTGTCTGGTGCCTCCTTTAAAGTATTGTTATATGTGCTGAGATTACCCTAGATCTTATTCTTTGAGCCAGATACTTAATATGTCTCTACTATGATGCAAAGAGATGTGATTGCTTCTAACTCTTCCCTGGTTCCAAGATTCTTCCTTTTTTCCATCTGGATTCTTTTTTCCTTCTTCCATCCAATGTTGATTTTTTTTTAACCAACTCACCCTTCTGGGATATATTGGGTTCATTTCAGCATATCTGCTTATTTAGAATCAGTCCTCTTGGGTCAGTTTAAACAATGTTAGACCTGTTGGTAACATAGGAGAGTGAGTTCAAAGATTGTTAAGTCAAATTCCCAAATTTTCCTGTCGAGGAAATGAATCTCAGAGAGCTGAAGTAACTTATCCAAGGTCACAGAGATAAGAAGTGCCAGGATCCAATTTTCTTGAACATCCAACAATTATTTTCTGGTCAAACAAATAGGCAAGGTCTGACTACATTAATGTAAATTCATTAAGGTTTTCATTCCTTTACCACAGCTACAGGAAAATTAAACTCAGCATTTGACCAATGTGATGGTAGGATATGCTCCAAAACTTTTAGATAAAGAAAGAATATGCATTATATAAAGAGCCTTAATTGCATGCAGTTTTGTGGAGCTGAATTCTATGATGAAGTCAGTTTCAAATTGTGTTTACTAATGTTACCCCAGAATTTTCTATATTAATCAATTTGACCTATCAATGTCTCTCTGGCAGTGAGTTTGACTGCAGTTCAATTTTATTCTATTTGCATTCTGACCTTATTACCCAAGGATGCTTGAGCCAAAAAAGAGTGCTTTTACCCTTTTGCCATCTTGATTTTTGTGGTACTAATGATCAAATTTGATTGACTTACTACATGTAAAATGATCATGTGTTTGAAAGTCACTTAAAATCTGGGCAGTTTTGTGACATTTATATTAATTTTCTATTCATATCATCCCAGTTGAAAAGGTTTTTCCCCTAACTCAAAAGCTGTGATATTAGGACCAGAACCCAGAGCTGGCAGGCTCCACTCCCATGTAGTCCAATAGCTCCATTTGTAGAGGTAATAAAACTGAGATCTAGTAAGGTTAAAGAACTCACTCCATGTCAGACAGTAAGCAGCAAAAGTAGCATTCACACTAAATTCCTCTGACTCAAGAACCAATTATCTTTATACTGAATCCTGCTGCCCTTGCTATAATCCTGTGATGAGAAAAGGGAGCATGTGTAGGGGGAGACATTTTGGAGGCGATAGCAACTTTTTTCCGGGAATTTTAGGTAAAAATTTGATGAAAACATAGATTCTTTAAAATTTCTAATCTAGTGACCACAATCTTTCAGTTCCTTCATCCAATAAGCATTTATTAAGCACCTACTGTATGCAAAGCACTGAGCTATGTTCTCCCTTCTCCCAATGAGCTTATATTCTTCTGAATGTTTACAACTTTAAGAAAGATTAATAAATAATCAAAATTTGGGTGGTTAGATGGCACAGTTAATAGAGGACTGGCTCTGGAGTCAGGAGGACTTGAGTTCAAAATTTTGCCTCAGACACTTAACACTTACTAGCCATGTGACCTTGGGCAAGTCACTTAACCCAAATGGTCTTGCCCTCCCTTCACCAAAAAGCTAATAAGTAAATAAATAGTCAGAATTGCAGAGGGAAAAGACAGTAGATAGGTTGCAATCTTTTTCCATGAAACAAATATCCAACCTGATGAGATTATACATGTATTGAAGCATTAACATATATTTGGAAGCTACAGCATGTTTTTGAGGAATGAACTGACAAGATTGGTAGGATGTGTTTTTAGAATGAACAAGAGAGAATGAGGTATAATAGGGAGACTTTAAGCAACAAAAACAATTGGGAGGCTATTACAAAAGCTGTGTGTAAAAAGAGATAAGGACTTCCTTTAGGGAGGCTACAGTGAGAATGGGAAGAAGGGAAAGCTAGTACACAGGTGCGAATAGCAAAGCTTAACAATTGTGTGTATGTGTCTATGTGTGTGTGTGTGTGTGTGTGTGTGTGTGTGTGTGAAAGTAAAGGATGCCACAATATCTTTGATGTCTTTTAGCTCTGCAGGGTAAAGAGGATCACAGTGTCATTAATGGAAATAGGGCAGAGATTTTGAAGAAAAGAATTTGAGGTTCTGAAACATACCTACCTTTTGGAGGATACCTCCCCCCCCCCAAAAAAAGGCCTTAGAAATATTGTCCTAGGGCTTGGAGAGAAAGGTTAGTGTTAGAGATCAGATTTCAGTGGCATCTGCCTACAAATGACTTGACAGAGTATAAATAGCTGAGATAACTACGGGGGAGATGGATGGAGAAAGAGAGAGAGAGAGAGAGAGAGAGAGAGAGAGAGAGAGAGAGAGAGAGAGAGAGAGAGAGAAGAGAAGAGAAGAGAAGAGAAGAGAAGAGAAGAGAAGAGAAGAGAAGAGAAGAGAAGAGAAGAGAAGAGAAGAGAAGAGAAGAGAAGAGAAGAGAAGAGGAGGAGGAGGAGGAGGAGGAGGAGGAAGATTGAGACTATAACAATCCTGGACAAAGTCACAATTTATGGGGTAAGAGGAAAAAGGAGATGAGAAGGGAGACGGGTGTCCCAGATCCATCCTGGAGAAATGACCCCAACATCATGAATGTTAATAACAGAGTCAAGAAGAACACACAGATCAATTAACTTCTTGCAATGAATGGTATTATAAGATCATAGGTTAAAAGCTGGATAATACCTTAGACCATTTAGTAAAGCTTCTTTGTTTCACACATGGAGAAACTGAAACCCAAAGTGGTTAAGTAGAGTAGGGAGTATGTATGTGTGACAGAGAGGACAACTGGCAGTCTGGGGATTTGAAACCTGGTCTCTTGACTCCAAAATCCAATATTATCTTCAATGCTGTGTCTTCATTTGAATGTCAAACCTAGGATCGACTCATGCCCTTTTCTGGCTATATAACTGAACAAATTAATTTCTTTGAATTTCAAATTTTCATCTGAAAAATGAGGATGATCATACTTATGCCACTGACAGGACAGGGTTACCTGTGAAAAAAGTACTTTGCATGGGGTGGCTAGGTGGTACAGTGAATAGAGCACTGGCCCTGGAGTCAGGAGGATCTGAGTTCAAATCTGGCCTCAGACACTTGACTCACTTAATGTCTGTGTGACCTTGGGCAAGTCACTTAACCACAATTTCCTTGTCTTCCCCTGCCAAAAAAAGAAAAATACTTTGCAAACTTTAACACTATAAAAATGTGAGCTCCAGTTCTTGCACAGTTAAGTTTATTAGCCCTATACAGATGTGAAAAGAGCATTAGTTAATTATCTTCAATTTTCTGGGTCTGTGTCAACTACCAAATGTCACTATTTCATCCCCAGCTACTTAGTGGCTCAGATTCTGGAAGCAGTGCTTAGTAGTGTGGGAGATAGAGAGGGAGCCCTCTCTCTTTCCATGGCAGGTACAAAGTTAGCATATATGGCTACATGGCTGCATAAGAACAAAGATGTAATCTGACTCTCCTATAAATGCTGGCAATCTGTTGAATGCTAAAGATTGTATAAATCTTAGCAGCTTTCCTGATGCTTCATACACAAGCAGCTGTTGTTTCTTGGTCGACTGGTTAAATATGCCGCACAATTTTCCCATGAAAAATCTCACCAAAGATGATTCCAGTAATTCTTCCCCTACATCACTGCTACTAGCTTCCACTCTGGAGACATGCAGAGTGAAGAAGAAACTCAGAGATCTAAGGAAAAGAGGCTTGGACTTGGGGTCAGACAACCTACCTTCAAAACTTTGCTTTGACCCATACCTACCTGTGTTACCTTGGTCAAGTCAATGAAATTCTCTAGGCCTCAGTTTTCCTGCATTTTAAATGAAGAGGTAGGAATTGATAATCTCCAACATCACTTCCAACTATGAAATTATTATGAATCTTTTTTTTTTGTCTTTGGACACACGGTAGGGTGTTAAGGGGCAAGAACATCATTGCAGAGTTGGAAGGGACCTAAGGTCATCTAGATGATCCTGAACCTATACAAAAAAAAACCCTTTATAGCCTTCTGGTATGTGACTAGCTACACTTTCCTTAAGTGAGGGCTCAGTCCCAGTATCCCCAGAGGCAGCCCACCCCACTTTGCAAAGTTATAATTGTTAGTCAGGAGTAGATTTGGTTCAAGCTTCAATCTGCCTCTCTGTGTCTAAACACATTAATCCTAGTTTTGGCCTCTAAGGCCAAAAAGAACAATTATGATTCTTGTTTAATTAAAAAATATTACATTAAAAAAATTAACTGTTTGAAATGGCCTCCTCTTTAGAACAAAACAATTCTACTGGATCAATTATTTAACATACAACATGACCTCAAGGGCACTTTGCTATGCTGGCTGTCCTCCTCTCCATGCTATATAGCTATCAACGTCCTTCCTAAAATTTGGAGCCAAAAATGTAAAAAGTGTCCTGGGAATCAGGAGGCCTAGATAGATTCTGGCTTCTACTCTGTAACAAGAAAGATAAGTGATTTTGTGCAATAAATCATGCAATAAACACATTTTTTAAAAATTATTGCCTATGCCCCAGACACTTGTCAGTATTGGGGAGAAGAGATGTAAAGAAAGTTAAGAAGAGAAGAAAGGAAGGAAGGAAGGAAGGAAGGAAGGAAGGAAGGAAGGAAGGAAGGAAGGAAGGAAGGAGGGAAGGAAGAAGAGAGAAAGAACTCCCTTTGATAAGTTTAAAGAAAAGAAAGGGAGGGAAAAAGAAAAGAAGGGAAAGAAGGAAGGAAGGAAAGAAACAAAGAAAAAGAAAAAAGAAGGTAGCAAGGGAAGGAAGGAAGAAAAATCAGCCTCCTTTCAAAGACTTTAGGTTATTATAGAGAAGACAACATATTTGTATCTTAATAGGAAAAAATTAAAGATAAATATAGGGGAGAAGAAAGGTAACCTTTGAGGGGAAGGCATTTATTTAACTTGCATCTGGGGAAATAGGAAGTCATTTAACTTTTCTAGACTTCAGATTTCTCCTCAACAAAGTAAGGGGTTTGGATTAGAAGAGATCTAAATTCCATTCCAGCCTTAATGATCCCAATTCTATTGTGTAATTTTCACGAAGGTTTAATTGAGGCAGCATGGAGTAGAAAGAACACTGCCAGGTTTGGAGAAAGAACTGAGTTCAGATTGCAGCTCTGACATTCTACTAGCTATGCAACTAAGAGCAAATCCCTTATCCTCTCTAAGCCTTTTTCCATTCCTTAACTGGGTAGTCATATATGCCCTTACCTGTGTTACAGACTGGACTGCAAGGAAATCTTACAGACCTGTAATGAAGAAAGTACAGTGTAGATCTTAAAAGTGTTATAAAGATATAAGTTATTTATTCAAAATGCATTCCTGCTATATGTTCCATTTCAGTAGAAAATGATGAATTAATGTGACTTAGGCATGGATCTACAATTCTAACATTCAGGAGAATTCAAGGAATTTACTTTAAATGATGTTCTGGGTTTGGGAGGAAAAAAAAACATTTTCCTACCTTGAACTAAAATAATGGGAAAAATGGGAAATGAGAGTCTGTAACAACACACCAGCATCCAATGAGGAAAAAAATAAATATGAGGAAAGACATTCCATGAGGTGAGGAGAGCCTAATTCAATGCAGCAAACAGGTATTGCACACTTACATTCATTCACAGTGCTAAGTGGTGGAGTTAAAAAGGCAAAATGAAACAATCTTCATTGTATTGCATATTCAAATGGAGAAGGCAACATGTGTGAAAATGAAGAAATTCAATATAGTCTCATGTCAGTCCTGTATTTTCAATGGTCCTGGAAACTACAAGTGAGGAACATTCCTAACTAGAGTGGAACTTGCTCCATGATTTATAGTTTTAGAGAATTTCCTGGGGGTCCTTAAAGGTTGCATGAGTTTCCAAGACTACATAAGGCAGAGATGGACCCAGGATCTGTTTGGTCTTGGCTGGCTTAATCTGGCTCTCTTTCCACCATAGGATGTTTGTATGATAAAGTAGTTTGGGGAACATTAACAACTGAAAATATCAAGAAATATCTTCTGTAGAAAGTGAGAATTGAATTGAAGCTTAGGGTAAGTATAAGTATAGTAGACTTTCTGTTCTATGACTACAAAATCAAGGAGGCATGGAAACCTTCATATTTATTAGTGAATAAAAATAGGAAAGGAAAGAAGCTTACAGACCCCAACACTAAAGAGTAGTAGTCTACAGACAGTGGAGACAACCATAGATTTTGTCCAGTTCTGTTCCTAAACGAAAAGTTTGGTTGTTGGGGATGGGGCAGGGAAATGATTTTCACCAATTACTACATTTTCAACCAGCAGTTTAGTTTACTGGTTAAATCATTTGCATAACAGTCAGCCACTTTGGAAATATAAAACTAAACAAGGCATCATAAAAATTCACCTAATTTTATAGCTCTTCAAAGGAAAAATTGAAAAAAAAATAAGAATTCACTTTTCCATGGAAAGAGCTGTTTAAACAACCCTAACCACAGAAAACTAACAGCTGGTTTTTTGTAAACTCTGATATATATATAAACTATTTTTAGAAACAACTTGCCTTTTGCATGCAAACATTGTTACCTGCCATGTATATAGGCTATCAATCAACCTACTATGTGCCTAGTACAAGACACAATGGGGATATTAGAGAAATTAAAACATGGTCCCTTCCCTCTAGATCTCATGGCTGACTTGATGCCAGAACCCTGGCTCTTTTACAATCAGACCCATGTTGTTGGGACAGCCAGGTAACATGGTGGATAGAGCACCAGGCTCTGGACTCAGGAGGACTGAGTTCAAATCTGGCCTCAGACGCTTACTAGTTTCATGACTTGGGCAAGTCACTTAACCTTGTTTGCCCCACCTCTAAAAAACCCACATATATTATTTCAGGCTATTTTTGAGATTTCTAGCCATTTAGGGGCAGGAGGAATCTGGACTGAATTATTTTAGGTTCTTATAAGGTGAAATATCTCATCACTCTGATTAGTCCATAGGCTTAGTAATTTCTTATAATGTTCGGTTTGTATAACTGGCTCAACACCAATTTTTTTTCCTCTATACTATATAATAAACCATTCGTTTTAAAGTTTTCTAGATCAATAGTGTCAAAATCTAATAGAAAGAGGAATCATTGCACATTAAGGATCTCTGTGGATTACATATTGAATGGAATATTATCTATGTTTCATTGTATTTTTATTTTGTCAAAATTTCCCAGTTACATTTTACTATGGTTTGTGCCACCATCAGGTATACTGTGAACTTCATGTGACTTGTGGGGCATTGACACTTGTGATCTGGATCTCCTAGTAATAGGATCATGTTTTGTGAGACATAAGGTTCTTGAGGAAGCTGAAACAATACCTATCAGTTCACCCAGAAGACTGAGTGCAAAGCCCTCATTTTTATAGGTACAGAAATCTTCATATACTTATAAGTAACTGAGGAAGGATTCAGAAATAGGTCTTTCTAACTCTAATTCCAGCACTTTATCTGCTATACCATAAAAGTACTGGAGCTTATTAAGCTATAAAATAATCAAAGTCTAATTTACCTTGAATAATGTGCAGGAGAAGAAGAAAACAAGATGAGATTGGAGAATAATAAATAAATAACCAGGAGCATAATTTGACTGGAACACATTGTGAGAAGGATAGGACGTATCAGGTTCTAGGAGCTTTGAGTCCTGGGCCAGTTACAAATTATGTATCATTCAAGAAACTAGCCTAGCCTAACTAAGCAGATGCTCATTGACAAAGCATTGACCACCAGATGATATTTTTGACTGTAGAAAGCCATAAAACTACCTTCACAAACCACATAAATAGGTACGCACATACATACCAAGTCTCTGGGAGGATTATGATCTGTAGAGGAAGGAGCCATACCAATGAAATCAGAAACCTTTTGGTATCAAGATGTAACTTTTCCCCTTTTACCAGTGGTTCATTGCCAGCTCTGGGTGACAATCAGAAATATGAAGGGAGGGAAAGAAGCCAAAAAGGAAATGAACCATTGGCATTAAAATGCAAATGACATTGTTGGTTACAAGATGAATAAATACCATGAGTCATTCTTCCATAAGAATGGTCTAGGAATACAGAATTTCTTAATTTAAAAATGGTATAGGTCAAAGTAGACTTTGCAAAAGTCTCGAATGAGACAATTAATCAAAGACCTAATTGATTTTGCCTTTCTTTTCCTAATCAATAAAGAATCAATTTCATCTTTAGCAATGCATAGGTACTGAAGGGGAGGGGCAGGACAGAGAGAGAAATTCATTAACACATCAGTGCTGGAAAAGGCAAAATGAGATAGAGAGAGGAGGAGAGAGAGAGAGGGAGAGAGAGAGGAAGAGAGAGAGAGAGAGAGAGAGAGAGACAGAGAGAGAGAGAGAGAGACAGAGAGAGAGAGACAGAGAGAGAGAGAGACAGAGAGAGAGAGACAGAGAGAGAGAGACAGAGAGATAGAGAGAATGAAATTGCTTGGCCACTCTGAGAAGAAAAGGAATCAGGGAATCCTAGTGTTTGGATTGCACTGTTAATTACCCAGGCGGCATCTAATGAAATGTTAATTGCCGCAGCAGAATAGCTGATGCGGTCAACTTGGTCCAAAATCCACTGAGCAGGGTACAAAGAGAGAAATTCTCAGGGTGGGGAGGCCAAGGCTATTTCTGAAATGAAAACAATTAAGGGGAGTGATTAGAGTTTGACCCATTTACTGATGTATAAACTTGGAACCTCCAGATTGCTTCAGAACACCAATAACCTCTCCACAGCTTGAAAATATTATTTGGGATCATCAGATCTGCAGGCTGTGGCAGAGACAGATACCAAGGCCTTTAAGCCAGATTTACCTATTACTTAAATTAAAAATGTTATTAATGTCATATATGTAGAGATGGCCTGTGGCCCAGATGGCTCACAATCATTCCCTAAAGTTCACAGGCTTGTTTAGTTTGGGTTTTGAACTTGTGGGTTTAACTATATACATTTTAAAAATTCTGGGTTTTATTAATAGAAGTATTTTTGGAAGGACAATTTGATTAAAGTTACATTATGGATTCCAATCTCAGTAATTAATAATGACTTTCAAAGACTTCTAAAAAAATACTAGCATGTAAACAGAGCTTGGCGTCATTCCTGTGGTGATCTCTGAGAGCAGATTATGCTATTTTGAATAGCTGACATTAAAATTTTCTTATACTGCTGAGCAGCAGTTTCTAAACAGGCTCTCAATGGATAAGGGTTAGTTCTGACTATAAGAAAATATGAAGGGTTACTTGCTTTTAATCCTCTTTCTTGTAAGAAATTATTCAGTTATTTACTACTGTTATATCCTAAAAAATCCTCTAAATTAATTGAGACATGAATAGATAAATAAATTGATGAATGAATGAAAGCAACAGATATTGCAACATATCATAAAGGTCTCATCTATACAGTGTTGCTTAGGTATGAAATAAATTCATCCTAGTGACCATGTCTTTGGAAATGTCTTAATATTTGAGTGATAGTATAGCCAGAAGGCTGACACCACAGATATGAACCATCAAGATGACTGCCTGATTTTTTTTCACTTTTCACCCATTTTCTTTGAAAAGAACTTTGCTCACCCATTGAATATAAGATGAGGTATATTTATCTTGTTCAGACTCCTGTTTGCCATGCATATATCACTGTGACAGTGGCTTAAGATCTTGGGATTCAGAGCAGGAAGGGATCTAGGAGACCCACTTACTTTTAAATCCTTCATCCTATAGGCCTTGCCTGTGGTCAAAGTCATATGAATAGTTAGATTTTGATTATTCCTTCTAGCTTCAAGGTGATAAACCAAAGGATCATAGCTTTAAAGCTGAAGGAACTGCTGGGGTTTTTTGCTTTTACAATTTCTTTCTTTCCCACTATTCAAGGTAAAGCTGGCATCTCCTCAGGATGCAAAAGAGCCCATGTAGAGTTTTCTCCTCTATTTTTTCCAATGAGAGAAAGATAGGGATGTTGAATATGTGTACAGGCATAGGAGAGGCATTTATCTTGTTAGAAGGAGTGAGAAATAAGGTGGTTTACTTAAAGGCACATACCATAACTGGGAGGGTCACAGAGAGAGGGTCGTTGCAAAACACTGGGATGGCAAGAGAAGAGTCAGAGCACCTCAAATATAGACCAGACCCTTTACTGAGTTCTTAACTCCTAGCCCTGGGCGCATCCAACTATAGATAGAGAACCATTTTTTCTTTCACTACTGGAGTCAGCAATCACTGGATAAATGGATGGATGGACAGATTGGATGGATGGAGGGATGGATGGATAGGTGGATGAATAAAATCATTCATTGCTTATTGCATGTGCTGTTCTATGGTAAGCACTATTCTACTGGGAGTAAAAATAAAACAAGCAAGACAATCTCTGCTGTTGTGGGGCCCATAAACTAACTGGGAAATACAAAATCCATAAAAGGGTCCTGATATAGTAGACTGAGTCCCAAATCATTCTATGGTGAGAGAGGGGAAAGGGAAGAGGATGAACTTTGTAGTCATCTGAAAATATGAGAGAAGATTGTTTTAATCACATTAATAATGATTGGTTATACTTAGGTATTTTTAGTTTCAGTTCTATTCCTTCCCTCAATCAAACCATCATCAATCAACCAGCAAGCATTTTTGTAGCTCTTGCTAAGGGAGTAGACATTGTGTTTTTAAGAATCTGAAGGATTTTTAAGACAACTGAAGGAGTGAGATTTGAATTAAAGATTCCTAGTTTTCAGTCTTAGTTGGGGAAAGTCAGTAAACATAGAGAAATTAATAGTAAAGATCACCATTATTGAAATCTATATCTAAGAGCATCCATTTTGGGGTAAAATGGAGACTCCCAAAGACTTAAGCACTTGTTTTCAGCACCAATGAAGAACATATTCCATCTTTTGCAATTTTTATCTGTTTCTCCTGTCTGATGAGAATCATTTAAATCCTGATTCTATTATTTAATATGTTAGTTTTACTGTCTACTCTGGTGTTATCCTGAAGTAGATAAATGTGTCTTCTATGGCTCCTTCCAAATGATTTTAGAGACCAGGACAGGGTCAAGCAGTTCATATAAAAATCTTGTAAATTTAGTTTTAGTTCACTTCAATCACCAATAGAATAATGAAGATATCACTGAAGGGAAGTAGTCCTCCTCGAATAATATATTCACAGTTCTATAAGATTTTTATACTGGTAAAGACAAATTGGGAGAACTGTGCTTGGTTATATGACTCCTTCTTTCCCAGCCAAGATGAAAAATATCCAAAAGAAGATACTGAACAATCTAGTAGTCATATCAAGTGGGGAATGTTGAAGGAACATAGAGATACTTAGTTTGGAAATGGAAGATGCAGTCGGAAAATAATAACTATCTTCAAATATTTCAGATGTTCATGAGAAGGAAGAAATTGACATTGTGTTGTTTTAGTTGGTAGACTAGGACCAATGAATGGAAAGTTCAGAAAGAAAGAAATTCCCAAATATTAGGGGTGTTGAATAGTAGACCCAGTTATCTTACAGTGTAGAAGTCACTAAGAATATATAAAAAAGGAATGGATGACAAACATTGTCTGGGATTCAGGTTGGAAGTTAGACTAAATGGTCTTGAAGATTCCTTCCTGCTTTTTATCCTATGAGTCAGAGGAAAAACAACACATTTTGAAACAGGGTTAAAGTATAAGAAATAACTGATCTAAGCAGGGCCTCACCTCAAAAATTCATCTCTCAGTTACATAAATTGCATATTATTAATTTATAAACAGCTCACTGAAAAGCTAAGACATTTCCTTTATTTAAAAATATAATTAATGTTTCCAATACAGTGAAACTATTCTCCACAATAGATGTCTGAATTGATTTCCCACCCACTGGGAACAATACTGAAATGGGGAAATCCATGAGAACTCCCAGGCAACACTTACCTGCTTTTTCATCTGGTCTTAATGCTTCATATTGGTCAGTTGGTATTTTGGCCAGTATTGAGGAAATAATAGGGAGACATATGGGAAGGAAGAAAAAAAATGGATAATTTGAGCATACCACCCACCTTAAATTTGGCTTGGCAAGAAATTTTTTAAAAAATAATCATCTGTGAACCCATAAAAACTTTGAATAGCCCAGAATTTTCATCAGTCCTACCCACGCTCTCAAATACCATCCCGATCCTCTCCTACTCATGCCACTTCATCCTTTGCGTGCAGATGATCCTCAGTGTACAAAATGCATGTGATCTGGAAAACGGTAGCTGTAGGCCAATACTCTGAAATGTGAATTCAAACCTGAATTCAATTTCAATCACACAAAGTCTTTCAAAATTATGTAAGTCTTCATATGATAACACTCATTTTGAAAAAGCAGTAAATTTTAGAGTCAGAGGGAATGGCCCAAAGATAATAAAAGAGAAATTGTCCAAGACAAATTTCCTGGTAAACATAGATTTTGAGTGTATATCTCTGTACAACACCATTGCATTTCTACAGCACCATATCTCATAGCCATGTCATTACTAAAACCATTGGGGGCAAAAAGTATAATTGGGGGTAGAAAAAGAATTGTTTATTACTTTAGCCTCATGAATTTAATCAAAACACAGTATGGGAATTTGATATAATTAACTCCCCCCTTTGAGGAAAAAAAACTGTTTTTAATTGAATGACTTTCTTAATAACCAGAATTCATGGATTAAGAATAAAAATGTAAGTTAAATGAAACTTTGAATTTTGTAAAGCACTTTACATATAGGGAATCCAGGAAGTCAGTGTAAAAGACTTTTAGAATACCCCATATTTAATCTCATTTTATCATCAAAATAACTTAGTAGGGTTAATATTTTATCCCCACTTTACAGATAGGGAAACTGAATCTTGGATAGATTAAGTGACTCATCATGTAGCCAGTAAGTGTCAGAGACAGGATTCAAGCTCAGGTATTCCTATCCCTTAGTCCAACACTAGGTACCAGTTATAAGTGAGCCGTATCTTTGAGGAGCCATTCTATTCCTTGACAATCAGTGGTCCTTGTGTTGCCCCCTTCCTGCTCCCCTGCCTCCAACAAAAACATGCTGCTGTTGCTATTATTTTAATGGATTTATAGTAAAAGAAAGATTTTTACTTTCTGTGTCATGCATATTGCTATAGGTGGATTTCATCATAGTGGTCCAGACAACCTGGTGGGAAGGAAGATGATAAGATGTTTCATCTCCAGATGTCTTAATAAAGTAATCCTCCTTGGCTCCTTGTGACCACTTCTCACTCCCCATCTTGTAACCTACTCCCACTCTCCTTCCTCTTGGGTGGCTTCTCTATTCCCAACAAATAATATTTTGGCAATCTTCCTCCTAATGGATGATTTTCTATTCTCTCAATGTTTTGCTTTTCTCTCTCTCCTTTTCAATCTTTACAGCTCTAGTATTTTCCTCACATACCATACATCTCTACCTATTGTTCTGTTTCCTAGTATACAAAAGAAGTTTCATTGACGAATAATTCCTTTTAAAACAAAAGGAAAAAAAAAAGTTAGGATGTGATGAGGGGAGGAGGGGAGAGCTGATAGAATCAGAATCTAAACAGTCTCAGAGCCCTGCCCTCAACCACCTTTCTACACAAACCACAATGCTAATCTTAGAGAGCCTCATGCTTGAGTCAGTGCAACCATAATTGAATTTTGGTTGACCATATCTGAGCTAGATCAAGCCAATGGTGGTAGCGAGGTTTCACCAATTCTTTTTTTTTTTTTGGTTGTTTATTATCTTTCGTCATTCTTCGGATATGATCTTTTTCATCTTAATGAGAGTTACCAGACCCAAACTTCCAAACTAGGAATTCATGTTTTAGCTCAAGCCAAATAATGTCAGAATTACCTCTCAAATCCCACTTCTTCTGAAACTGTAACTGATTTCTCTTGGATTCTGAAGAAAGAGGCTATTCAGTAAATTGCTTCCCAGCCTATATTTGATTATTCTTCCGGTTTTAGCCTGCAGTGCTTTTTGGTTTGTTTTCATAGTTGTACACTGTTTAATTACAAAAGAATCCTGAAAAGAAAGACAGAAATTAAAATAGGGGGAGTGGAGAGAGGAAGAATTCATTCCTTTTATTCTGAGAACATATGGTGAGTTCTTCCAGGAGCTGGTCCTCTACAATTAGAAGACGAAAAGACCATTCTGGATATTTTGGACCCTAGTCATGATGGTTCCTGCTAGAAAGAAGAATATGAGCAAAGATGAAGCTTTGTCTATGGTTGAGTCGGAGGGTCAAGATGCAGTGGACAAAGATTAGAAAGCTAACTCCACTCCCAGTCTACTATAGCCTGGAAAGTGTAGCTTTGACACTCTAGAGCCATCTAGTGGAATAGCTTCACTGAAATGGAACTTTGATCAAAAGCTGACTTAAGTCAGACCTAGAGTGCAAAACCAAGTGCTGTGCATCTCAGTGCAATGATGAATACTCCCCCACCTCCTAAACTATGACCATTTCAGAAAAACAACTCATGATACAGATGCCTTCATCTTGGCTAAGAATCAGACACTTGAATCATTGACATCATTCAGTCTGATGACTATTCCCTCCACTAAAACCCCAAGGTGTACATCATTTAGTGACATGAATAGGAAGGAATTCAAAGAGAGATCAATCTGTTAAAAATATATCCATTAGATCCAATAAAAGGAGACTAAATCATGATTTCTATTCTGGTGACTTAAGTGGGAGTTACTTGTTGAGCTTACTTAAAAAATATCCAAATTAGATCTTTAAACATCTCCTACAATGGACATTAACTCATAAATGAAGTGAGTCGGGTTCATTGATTTGAAAGAAAGATCCACAAGTGTTCTCAGAACCCTTACTATCCAGAGTGCTTCTCGGGTCAATTTTCAAATGTCACTGACTCCATAGATCTTAGCCACCTAGGTAGTGAAGTGGATGGAGCACTGGTCCTGAAGTCAGGACAACTTGAGTTCAAATTTAGCGTCAGATACTTACTAGAGGTGTGATCAAAGTCAAGTCATTTTATCTCTGCCTGCCTTAGTTTTCTCCTTTGTAAAAAGAGGGTAATAATATCATCTACCTCCCAGGATTGTTGTGAAGATAAAATGAATTCATATTTATTAATCACTTTGCAAATTGTAAACCATTATATAAATACTAACTTACTGAATTAGGCAGCATAGTCTCACACATTTCCCCTTCAGTAGAGTGGACTGTCTTGTAAAATACCCTCCCACATGCGCACAATAATAGTTGCTATTTGCATATATCATAGACTTAGAACTGGAAGGGCCCTTAAAGGTCATTTAGTCCAGCAGATGAACTGTTTAACTGTTGACCTTGTCTTCTCAGCAAATCTCTAATCTGGTAAAGGGAGACCTTCTTTCAGATCTCTCCTCTATCTCATTTTATGAAAGAACAAATATTCAGTTTATGCAAATCAACTAACAATATTACAGTCTACAGCAAGTTTCTTCTATGATGCCTCATTATTGTTGTGGTGTGCTCGGATTCTCAGGCAGTGCCAGTCAACACCAAGTTCTCCAGGTTCTACCAAACTTAGTGGTTCCCAGTGATGAACTCTGAACCATTCATTGAAGATCTGTCAGAGAAAATGATCAGACATAAAAATAGCAGCTGACCTTTCCAAAGACAACTGTGGCCCAGTGTATTGAGAACTAGCCTTAGAGCCCTGCTTCCCATGAATGCTGGCTTTGTGATACTGGCCAAATCACTTAGAGTCATTCTACCTCTGATCTCTGGTGCTTTGGGAAAATCTCTTAACCTCATTGGGCCTCACTTCTCTCAAGTCATCTCTCAGTGCTCCTAGGAAATTGTATGAGCATACAGAGTGGCAAGAAGATCCTTACCTCCATTGGTAGAAGTTTCCTCCCTGTGAATTCCTTAGATTGATGAAATCACAAGCCCATTAAACGCAAACAAACAAACAAATAGATAAGTTTTTTTGGTATTCACAAAGTGGCTTTGAAATACATGCTATTTGGTATCACTCTTTTGTAAATGAGGAAACTGATACTTTGAAGAGTGACATGAGTTGCCATGGTGACAGAAATTCTCAGAAGTGCTTTTTGGACCCAAACTTCCTAATAGTCAAGTTCAGCACACAGTACGCTAAACACATATATACTGTCTTGTAAAAGGTGTTTCCTCTTTCCCCTAAATCACAGCAGTCGTGTTGCTTCAAAACTCAGTAGAAATAGAGCTAGAGTCACACCCCCCCCCCACACACACACACAGAGATAGAGAAGGAGGGAGGAGGGAGGGAGTCAGAGAAGGAGACAGAGACTCAGTCCCACCATCAGATTATGAGCTTCTTGAGAGCAGAGACCCAGTTTTTTTTTCTTTCTGTATCTCTAGCACTTAGCATCATGCCAGGCACATAATAAACATTTATCAAATTCTTATTAATTGATTAAATAAAGTAAATGGGCAGGGATAGCTATATTACTTCAATGACACTCAAATTCTAGAATTTCATATTTTGGAAATAGTTTGCTATTAGGGAAATAAATCAATTCCGTGTAAATAAGACACATTGGGATATGAATTAACTCTCAGAATGGCATTTTTTGAGGCTGGGAGGCTATGTTTGTCTTCTGTCCTAAGGAGGAGGCATGGCATGGTGGAAAAAGCCTTGATCCCAGTGAATTAAAATCTCTGTTCCAATTCTACCTCTGTTCTATGTTATCTAAGAAAAGTCACTTGTCTCCCCTGGGGCTTCCTTCCCTCCTCTGTAAACTGAAGGTGTTCAACTAGGTGATCTTTGAAGTCCTTTCCAAGGCCCCATTCATAAATCTATTATCTGATTTCATTTATTCCCCAATATCCTAACACTTCTTTTTGTACTGGAAAAATCTCACCCCTCTATTTAAGTTAGGGCAAGATGGCACTGAATAAATAGCCCATTATTCAGATGCAAGAAGATCTGGTTGAAAGTCATGCTTCTGACACATAGTGGTTATGAATCCAAGGACAGACCGCTTTACCTTTTTGATCCTATAAACATCTACATAGCTGCTGATTGGCCTTTCATTCAGTAGTTCAGGCAGTCAGTCATCCACAACAGACCTGTGATTGTTGTAGTATATAGATATTGTTCTTACATTTTACCAAGGAGGAGATGGTGGCTCACAGAAAATGGGAGCTTCTCCCTGGGGATGAATTTTAGTCCTTATAAACATAATAGTGATAATAATAATTTGTAAGCCAAAGGAGTTCAAGTCAGCCTTATCAATGGGGAAAAAAACTTTATAGGACAATCCCAAGTTCATTGGACATGATGATGACTGTTGGTCCCAGCAGTCCAATTTTTCCTTTATCCCTATTTTTTTTCTTGTGGAACGTGGGATAGAGGTAGGGAGATCATAGCTTAGCCCTTGAGAATCTATCCTTGCACCTGGAAATAGTTCTTCTCTCTTAAAATTTCCCGGAGCTATGAGAATGTAGCAAAAAATGTAGATGAGTAATAAACCTTGAAGAACAGAGCATAATCAAAGTGTTCCCAGACCCATAATTTCACTAATTTTTCAGTTGTTTCATCAGGGAGGAACCTAGAAAATTATGAAGGTAAAGGATATCAGGCAAAAAAAGGTTTTAAATAATTGAATTATTTTTTAGACAATACAAAAGAAGAACACATCATATGGTGGAAAGAGTTATGAACTTGATGTTTGGAGGACCTGTTTCAAATCTTACCTCAGACCCTTCCTATCTGTGTGATGTTGACTAAGCCACTTAATTTCTGTGTACCAATTAAATAGTAGAGTAAATTATCTCTACCACATCTTCTTAAGAATCTTAGGGTAACTAGGTGGTACAAAGGACATAGTTTAGAACCTAGGATCAGGAAGACTCATCTACCTGAGTTCGAATCTGACAACAGACATTTATTAGTTTTGTGACTCTGGGCAACTCATGTAACCCTGTTGCTCAGTTTCCTCATCTGTACAATAAGATGATGAAGGAAATGGCAAAACCATTCTAGTATCTTTGCCAAAAAAACCCTAAATGGGGTAACAAGCAGTTGTACATGACTGAAACTACTGAATAACAACACGACACTTTCCAGCTCCAAAGCTATGATTTTTTAATGAGGGGAGAGCGAAAGAAGGAAAAAATACAATGAAAATGAACTAGTCAATGTTATAGCTTGAACCATGGAAGGCTATTACAAGAAATAGGAAGATAAACTAAAACTACTCTCTTCCTCCAGTCCACTGATCTTTCCCATAGGAAAAACAAACAGTGCAGTGCCACCTTGTTTGCCAAGCCTCCTCTGGAAAGGGGTTGGATAAAGGGTGTTTCCTTGCAATGCTATTGGCCAATCTTCCATAAGGGGAAAAAATCAGGCAATTTTATAATGGCTAAGGAAATTTGGACAATGGTCTAAATAAATCCTCTAAACAGACAGCCCTATGATTTGTCAAGGGTTGTTACAAAGACTGTGCCCTCAAGCTAAACAAGCATCATCTTTGGGGAGATTTTATTTGTGTGATCAATTCATATCTGGACAGGTCTTCTGCTGGTTGGCATAGCAACTAACAGAAGTTCATTGAACTTTCAGATGTGTGTGCTAACAGCCTAAAGATGGTTTCCCCCCATGGGAATGAGAAAAGGTTTTCTTTGTTAACCTTCAACAGATGCATTCACAAATACATTATTTTCCTCAAGCCCACAAGCCTCTCCATTTGGGGTTGGGAGAGCAATATTAAGATAATTGCTTTTATCAGGTAAGGACATAAGTTTGTTTCCTTTTGACCTAGAGCAAGAGTTGGTTAAAGCGAATGATTTAATGCACCTCCATTCAGTGTCCCTAACTAGATCTGCTCACAGATCACTTTAGAGATGCCTCTTTAGATCTTGATGGTTTGGGTCAAGAGATTAGAAGCAGTGGTTACTTGGGGGTTTGGGATAGATTCAGTCCTTAATGTGGATCCACACTTGGAAAATTGTATGGTTAATGCAATCCAGTATAATGCCATGAAGCTTTATTAGGAGTTCACTGTGTAAGTCACTATGCTGGGTACTGGGGTTTCAAAGATCAAAATGAGACAAGATCTGCCATCAATAAGTTCACACTCTATTAGAGATATACAGCAGATATACAAATACATCAGTAATTAGAGCTTTGTATATTCATTTGATACTCAAGGCTTTTGAAAGCTTTCTTAATATTCACCCCTCTGCTGAGTCCTTTGTTGAAATTTGCTCATGTCTCGTCTCTCTTTCTCAGTTAAAGTGTAAAGTGATTGAGAACACAAATTGTATTGCCTTTTCTATTTGTATATCCAGTACTTGGCATATAGCGATTACTTGCTGAATGACTTTTCATTCATTAGTTCAAGCAGTCATTCACAACAACCCTGCGATTGTTGCGGTAAATAGATATTGCTAACCCCATTTTACAAAGGAAGAGATGATCCCTCAGAGAAATTGTTACTTGCTCCTGGTCACATGACTTCTATGCAGTGGAGGTGGCTTTTCGATTACAAGTCCATTGCTCATTTCTCTCTGTCATGTTGCCTCTCAATAAAGCAATTGGCAGTACTGGCTAGGCATCTACAGAATTCTAATTGCTGTGGGCACTGAGCACAGTACTTTCTGAATTATATAATCAATTACAAAGCATTTGGTAAGTGCCAGAAGTTGTGCTAGGTACTTGAGATACAAAACAAGGCAATCCCTAACCACAAGAAACTTCAATTCCATTAGAGACTTCAACACATACATATATAAGTACATACTAAATAGATATAGGAAATGGGGGTAGGACATTGGGATGGAAGGATTAGGAAAGGCCTTATTTGGAACATGGTGCTTGAGCAGAATATTAAAGGAAACTATTTATTCTAAGTGGTGACTTCTTCAACCTGGCCACACTGAGTTTGAGATTTTTCTTTTGAGGTTTTCTTGACAGAGTTACTAGAGTGGTTTGCAATTTTTCTTCTCCAGATCATTTTAAAGATAAAGAAACTAAGGCAATGGGCAGTGGGGTGACTTGTCTGGGGTTATACAGCTAGTTATACAGCTGTATAACTGTATACTCATTAAATGAGTCTTCCTGATGCCAGGCCTGGTACTCTGTCTACTGTGCCACCTAGCTGTCCCTCCCACTGATTGAGGCACTGATTTCATCTCACTTCAGTAGATGGCCTTCCTGGGAAAGGCATAAATGACCTGAATCACCTGGCTATTAAGCTTCTGATGACGGAATTCTAGAATGTGACTGTGATGGCAGTTAGACAATATTCGTGACCTATGGACTTATCAGCTTTCTAACTTGGCAGCTTGTGTGAGCGCATGGTAGGCTGCTAGCTCTGGGAAGATGAGGTTAACTTCACATCACAATGAGGTCTCAGAGCTGTACTTCGATGGAAGGGTGATTGCGATATTATTGCTCAGAAAACTTTATTTTCCTCATTGTCTATTAAAGAAGTTCATGCCATAGTGGCTTATAGCCCAAGACTTGGAGTTAGGAACACCTGGGTTTGAATCTGCTTCTCAGATAGTTATTAGCTCTGTGACCATGGGCACAAAAAGGGAGTGTGGCCTAGCTAAAAGTGAGCAGGGTAATAGAAAATCATTTCATTACAAGATGTAATTCATCCAAAAAAATTCAAGAAAAAAAATCTGAGAAGATATCAGTCAATTACTACTGGTCAAAGTAAGGACTTCCAAGGAAGCAATTTAGGCAATACACCAAGAGAAAAGAATGCAGAAGCAAGGAAAATCTGAGCAGTGTTGTGACTACTCTTGACTTTGATGGTGGTAAATCATGCCTCCAAAGGCACACCTTGTCAGATAATGGAAATGTGATTGTTTGCTTGGTTTTTATGTAGATATTATTATAAGGAAGTCTTACATGGCAGGGACCTATTGTAAGTAAGTTATGTGACTGTGTAAATGTACACACATATGTGAAACACATACATATGTATATTCATTTTGTACATGTATAGACACATATATTTGCAAATACAAATCTATATATGTGTATATACATATATCAATAGATACATATACATGGAGAGAGACAGAAAGAAACAGAAACAGACAGAACACAGAGGGTTTAAAGCCCCAGGGCATAGGTTCAGATCCTGGCTTTTTTACTTACTATCTGAATAACTCTGGATGAATCACTTTCTCGGTCTCCGTTTCCTCACCTGTAGGAGGAGGTAAGGCATGCCAATTTTGCAGCTCCTTTCTTTTGCTAACTCCTATGATCCTAAGTCATCATGGCACACTGGAAATGAGCCCTACCTTTGGAGTCAGCTGGGTTCAAACCCCATTTCTGTCGCTTATTTCTTGTTTGGCCTTGAACAAATCATTTTGTCTCTCTTGGCCTTGGAACCCTAATCTGTAAAATGAAGCCATTGGCCTAGATGACCTGTAAGGTTCCTAGAGCTTTAAATTTGTGATCTTATGAGACTAGTGCTCCCCATCTCTGTACCCTTAGCACCTCCTTAAGAATTATCAAGTAAGTTTAAAGTTGGTTAGAGAGAACTCCCACATTAAAAACTATAATATATCTTCAATGCAGTGATGTGTCTTACAACTACTTGTGAAGTCTGGAAATTCCAAAAGTCTTCCCTTGGCCCTGACTCATGGCATCTCTGGAGCATGCCACTGACTTCTCAGACTTTGTTTTGTAATCAGCCTTCAAAGCCATATCTGTTTGGGGGTCATCCAACTCCAGCCGCTGATGAAACAATAGAAGTCTGGTTATACACAAAGCCTCCCAAACTCTGTCTCTGGCCCATGCCAATCTGCTGCCAACGAGGCAATTACATTTCAATGACTTTATTGACAAGCAGGACTATTGAGTCAAGGTTACTGACCATGTGTTGCTGACCACATCTATTTTTAAAGTACCACTCATCAGCCCTTGACTAAGGGTTAGTTACATGTGGTTTTTGTGGGCAATTGTACTGTGGCCTTCTTTGTTTAGGGGTCCTTATAAGTATGTGGTGTGGACTGTCAATCATTGCTGGCCTCTCTGAACTCCAATTTGCTATCTTTATTTTGATAGAAAGAGGGAGAGGTAGAAGGAGGTGGAGAAGAGGAAGCCAGTTTTAACAAAACCTTATTGTCAATGTGTTGGAGTTGGCCTGTTTTGGCAAGTCTTAATGTTAACCTACAGTGCCATCGTGTGGTAAGAATAGTCAATGTGATTTTCCTAGCTACCCTGCCATAAAATCTGCAGAACTCTGCAATTTTATTGATGAATAGGGGCCACAGTACTGAGTCTTCAGACAATGAACGCTTAAGTTGGGGGAAACTCTTTTAAACAACACTATTGACTCAAATGTTAAGCACAGAGGGCATTTTCCAGATTTTCGAAGTAAAGCAGTCCTTTGAGAAAGGGAACAATCTCAAGAGGCCCCTGGTCTAAACTGTCCAATACAATGAAAACTCTCATAACGCAGACAGGGCACAATCATCCATCAAGTGTCACATATTGGAATATTAATAAGAGTTCAAATCAATAAAAAACTGTAAACTGTGAGAAGAGCTTTGTATGGGCAGTTCTATTCAATCCCCAAACTCTCTTGTGAAATGGATATTAGTATTCTGCCCATTATGAAGAGGAGAAAACTGAGATGCAGGGAAGTTAGATTGATCCACAATCACCCAAGGGCCTGGAACAAAATTAGAAAGTCTCCTTAATTCCAAGTTTGAAATTCTATCCATTTTAAATCAGAGAATGAAACTTCTAAATACTGAATATTTTATTTGATTGGAAAATCAGTAATAAAAAATGAAGAAAATATAAATAAGTATATAAAATAAATATACATATTTCTAAAATGTTTCTATGATTTCTAAATGATTATTTGTACCAGGGTTTGATCTAGAAGTCTAAAATCTCAGAAATGAAATTCCCCAAGGGAATTAAATTGAATCCCCACCTGAATCAATCAATTGATCAATCAGTAAACATTCAGTAGTATCATAGGATCATTGATTAAGAGTTATAATGGACCTCAGATGTCATCTAGCCTGATTCCATTCCTTTACAAATATGCAAACTGAGTTATGGATAAGTCAAATGATTTATCCAAAGCCACACAGGTAATAAGATTGAGAAGTCAAATTTAAACCCATTCCAGAGTTAGCATTCTTTCTTCACTTAGGCTTCTCCTCTGTTCCATGTTCAACTCACTACTATTTCTACAAAGACATTTTTTTTAATGAAGATGCCATCCAGAACATGCTGGCAAAGTACGTCAAACTGAACTCTGTGGTGTTTTGCAACTCTGAGAGTCTAAAATTATAAATGGTCTTTGCTTGAAGATCTCAGAGCACACTTCCTGACAAGGCAGCTCACTCTATTACACACACACACACACACACACACACACACACACACATACACACACACACGTACATGCATATATATATGTATATATATGTATATATGTGTGTGTGTATATATATATGGAATTGGTTTCAGCTCTGGTGGTCTCCTATGAAAAAACTAAAATTGTGAAAAAAAGAATGCTCAATTGACGCACTCCCTTGAGAGTTACCGTCCTGTCCCCATTGGGCACCTAACCTCCAATCACTGGACTTGTCTTTGTCTTATGACTCTCTCCCAGTACTTACTATCTCTGATAAAATTGATTTATAGGTACTTATATCTAATTTATATTTATCTATATTTATATATGTTAATTTATGGGCATTTAGTTGGCAAATTGATAGAATGTTGGGCCTGGCATCAGGAAGACTCAACATTCTGTGTTCAAATCTAGTTTAAGACACTTACATCTATGTGACCCTGAGCAAGTCACACAACCCTGTTTCCCTCAGTTGCCTTATCTGTAAAATGATCTGGAGAAGGAAATGGCAAATCACTCCAGCATCTTTGCCAAGAAAACCCCAGATGAGGTTGGGCTGAGTTGGGTATGACTGAAATAACTGAACAATAATAACTTCCTGGTTACTAAACCCTAAACATGTGCTCCTTGAGGGAAGGGACACTATTCCCTTTTGTCTTTATATCCCCAGTCCTTAATACAGAGCTGGGCACAATGTGGATGTTTATAAATGTTTATTGAATTGAAATGAACTAAATGTTTCCTGTTTTGGTTTGGTGGTAGATTTTCTTGTTGGTCTTTTTTGTTTGTTTTGCTATCACATACACATATATGTACATACATGCATATATATACATATATATAGAGTATGTATGTATACATATATGCATGTGTATTTATATGTATATATGGCTTTTTATTTGTCCTCGTAAGTATATATAAATGGATATATATATATATATGTGTTTATACTATTCCATATTTAGAATACATATTACATATGATATATTTAAATTCGATTTAGGGTATATTTAAGATAAAAGATTTTGTGATAAAGGGGACTTTAGTGATCTTCTAGCTATCTGAAGGCTCAGACCCTTCATTTTACAAATGAGGTAGGTAACCAAGTGCAGGATACATTGAATGACCTACCCTAAGGCACAAAGGTATGAAAACACCATGTATGGATTTTAACTCTGATAAAATAGCAAACTACTCCAAATCGTTGCCAAGAAAACCTCAAATGGGGTCACAAAGAGTCAGATGTGACTGAAAAACAATTGAACAACGGCTTCTGATTCCAAATCCAATACATTGTTGGGTTTTTTTTTTCCCATTTGGGATTTTCTCTCTTTGTCTCTACCTCCTGGCTTTCCTGACTCCCTGGTCTCTTTTAATCTAATGGCTTGGCCTTATGAATATCTCTAGTTCATCCTGTATAATCTCATTTTTGATAATTGTTTGTCCTTGAGACCAAGCACATTTTTTACCCTTTTTTGGTAAACTCAGTGCTCTGACTAGTGTCTGGGACACAGTAGGAGTTTAATAAAAACTTTCTGGCTTGACTTGAAAATAGCCAACAGTATACCAGCCCAATTATTGGGAAAGTTGACGGGTTACACAAAATTCCCTTCCTGGGAAAGGAAAACTCAGGAAAAACGGCTGTGCTGTATAACAGGCACAATCAACGGATTGGAACATTCTAATTGCCAGGGAACTTAGAAGCCTAACCTCTCATTCTACAGATGAAGAAACTGGGCCCCAGAGAGGGGCTGATTTCCCAAGGTCATACAGTTAGTTAGTTCTTGCTTCTATTTATAAAGATGTTTCAGTATACAGATCTCTTTAAAAAAGTTTTTGAAAAATCCAATTTCCTGTAATAGGAAAGCCCTATTGAGAAAGTTTCCCCTCAATAACAAATTAAATGAGATTGAGATGCCCAGCTAAAGAAAGGAATGTTGAGGAGCTTAGCATGTGCTGGGTAAATAAGCAACTGTCACAAGGTGAGCCAAAGAAGGATCCAAACAAGCTCTTCTCCTGACTGAGTCCCCACCTCCCACACAGTGCCCACAACCCACAAACAATCCTCATAGGACCTGAAAGAACAATTTATCTCCTATTATAGAACAACTTTTAAATCATCTCAGAATGCCTCTATAATGGGGCTTTATAACAATGTCATCTCTTAAAATAGCAGTATGTTTTCAATCATGACCTTCAATGCTGTTGAAAGTTTGTGATAGTGAATGGCATTTTGTAGAACACCTTCCATTAATTGTTCTCTGAAAAGCCACAGAAGACTTTAAGTCCTCCTGTTTGTTCCAATGGTGTTCTTGAGAGATCTCAAAGGATGTGTGTACATGGGGCTTCCAGATTCAACCAGAACTCCAAGTCACTCTTTAGTTTGGCCAGCTAGCTTCCTGCAAAACATTTTTGGAAACTTCTTTAATTGACAAATAACGTCAACAGGCATTTCGTGCCTAGTTTTCCTCTCGAACTAGGAACTGAGCTCCCCTAACACAGCTAGGGTGAGAGGCAGGCCTAAGAGATTGGGGGATGATTCAGAAAGTATTGCTGAGGGCACCCAGTTAACCTTACATTATAGACTCATCAATGCCCAGCCCCCTGAGATATGCTTTTCCTTAAGAACTCCTATACTTTGTATATGTGGTGTAATCTCTCCCCAAGCACATATATAGTACAGGGGAACAGAAAGACAGAAGGAAGGAAAGTAACCACAGGCTGTTCTACTACAGAGGTCGCACCTGAATCTACTTCCTTGCAGCAAAGTGACATCTACAGTATATAGGCCAATCCAGAAACACCAGCCCTGAAGCCTGGATTGGTTCCAGAAGGAACCTTGTGGCACATCTAACTGAACTCCATCGTGTTAAAGATGAGAAAGCTGAGACCTAGGGAAGTACTGAGTGTCTAAGGTGGGATGTTATAATAGAGCTATAGAAAAACCTAGAGATAAACAGAGGTATTGGAACAACTGTAGCCTTCCTGATCCTAGCCAATGTCCATCATGGTGACACGATCCAGAACTTTTCCTGAGAATGAGCATCATTTGCAAGGTGGAGAGGCAAGAAGATTGAACCCAGTCAAAAATTTGGATTTTGTAACAGTTCCCAATTAGACACTAACTTAAAATTCCCTGGAGTGGTTATCTTCTTGCTTGACCCTACAGGCTAAACAATAAAGACAGATGATCTTTATTTCTCCTTTCTTAGCATTGAGGGTTTACGTTTGGCTTCTGTCTATACTAATCTGGGGACATGGGGCTTTATACATCCCTCTTGGGAAAATGACAGTGCCTCAAAGAGATTAGTTTTGGTGGAGAAAATTGTATCATCAATCAGAGGTAAAATTATCGAAGTCTTCTCTTTGCAGACATATACCTGCATACCTAGCAAATATGGCACCATGATTGTAAGGATCTTTTTTGTTATTCTGCTCTCTCTTCTATAACCACTTTCACGATTCATGAATCCCATACATGTCCCTTTACCTTTCTTCCTTGTACATGGCAGATTTTAGGGGAAAGAGGGTAGGATGTGTTATTAGTATCCTGTGATTGTAGTCTCAGATTAATCACTATTGGGTAAGAGATCTCTAATATCATTGGGACTTTTCTGGCCTACTCTCTACACAAGTGAAATAGGGGAGATCATTTTGTGGCCTTCTCTCAATTCAACACTGAAACTAGGCCTCCATCTTCCCTTTTCGATGTCTTTCACATTATTCCTCTGTCAGTATCCTACATTCTAAATGAACTGGCCTACTTGGACTGCATGATATGAGTGTAAACTGGGAAGGAAATACAAAGCGTGGAAAGAGCAAACAGTGAAGACATAAAAGAGGGCAGAGTGGAATGAGTAGACATCCATGAACAGCAGCAATTATTTAGGAGAAAAGGAGTCATAGAGGCAAGATAATATAGCAGTATGGAGAAGAGAGTGCTGTGAAACCAAGAGCAGAAGAGCAAACCACACAAGTGAGCAGACAGGGAAAAGGGGTCACAGCTGAGAGCCATTTGGCATGGCCTACTCATGGGACAATGAGACCAGAACCAGAGGGAGAGATTGCAGCATTCATCTAATGTCATTATTAACCTAACTGAGACTTGAAGAAATGGATTTGAATGAACCAACAGCATTGAGCTCTAAGCTCTGCCAGAGATGCCATGAACTTGAACCATGTCCTCTTGCTAGGGCAAGGATACAGAGGGAGTTAAAGGGTATTTGATTATTTATTGTCTTGAAGACATGGGAGAGTACATCTCTTTTGTATATAGTTGTAAATAACATTAAGTTCATGAGGCATTCTTCCTTATTTCTTTTTGTCATTCTTCCATTTTGGTTAAATATTTATTGTTCTTGAACTCATGTATCTGTTGCATGGTTTGGTACAGGTGTATAATCGTTGGGGCTCTGACTCTACTCCTGAGTAGATGACTCAGAATAATTCAATGAAGCTAGAAAATGATGACTAATCTCAGAATTATGTGGAGAACTGTAGGGACCAGTGCTATCTATGCACATGGGCATACATAGAAAGAGAGATGTGCACATTATTGAGATGTAAATGCATTAATATTATCATTATACTGTGACATTTACAATTATAAAGCACTTTAACTGGGATTGTAGGCTTATCAATTTAGAGCTAGGAGAGACCCTAGAAGTCAGTTGTAGCCTCTTTGTGTGTAATTAATGAAACAGAGTCTCAAAGAAGTGACTTTCAGGGTTATATAGCTAGTAAATGTCATAGGCCAGATTTGACGGCATGCTTTCTGACTCCAAGTCCAGAACTGTATTCATGATGAAATATCCATTCTTGGTACATGATCTAATTTAGTCCTTTCATTGACTTTTTTTGATATGCATAGTATTATCCCCATTTTAAAGCTGAGAACATTGAGTTCCAGAGAGCTCAGCTGCCTTACTCAAAATAGTAGAATAAGCTAATAAATGGTGGGTCCAGAATGATATTTCCAAGTTTAGATCCTTTCCTATGACAACACTCAATCAAAAGAGAAAAAAATGTTTAAATGGCTTCAAGAGATCCCAGAAGATAGGAACATTGGGTTAGAATGGCAGCCATGACTTTCAGGCTTTACCTGTAAAAAAGGCACTGAAGTTGCACTGGAAAGTATGCATTAATAGCAGAAGTATGTCATGGTGCTATAACAACTGACTAGCCTCACGGGAAAAGGAAAATTTGTCAATCTCTGATTGAGACTGTCCTCTTTTGACATCTTAATACCTATTCTTTACAGATGAGTATGAAGCTCAAAGGGACACATTTGGGACCCTTTCCTTTACATGTCCTCATTCACTTATGGGCCAACTGAGTTACCTATGTTGGTTGTTGTCCTTCCTATTTGAAGAGTACTAAATGGTATAACTATGTCAGAATTAATGTACAGTGTGTTGAGCTGTGGCTGATCAGACCAAAATGAACTCAGAACGTTCTACCACAGGTTGGGCACAAATAGCCCATGTGAACCCAAGTAGAGGAAAGAAAAAAAAGTGTTAGGAGAATGTATAGTCTTTCTTAAATGACTCCTGGGAAACTCGTCATTTATAGCTTAAAGTAGTTACACCATCTGAGTGTTTACAAAGCCACCTCTTTTTCTGAGCAGCACAGCAATAGGATGGTTGATGTAGTTTTAGGAGCATAAGCTCACTTTACTTTTTTCCTGGATCTCTGTTTTAGCATTAGTTAGCTAAATAGCATTACCTTCAGCCATAAAATGTGAATTTGCTTCACACAAAACAAGCTGATATGGGAGTTGTGCGGATTATACTAAAATTTTGATGAACTGTATCAACACGTTAAAAATCCTGGGATTGTCTGCGATTTTCTTTTTGTTTTATAATTTAAGTATAAATACACACTAAGAAAAAGAAATGTGTTAGCAACTTGAATAGAAATAAAAAAAACATTGCCATGTGTACAACAAAACATGAGAGGATTCAAAATATACATCAATATATTTCTATTTCAAGGAAGGCTATATGATACACACTACACAGTATGTTCAGAACTGTCCATCTTTTCTTTGCTTCTTTGGAAGATTTTTTTTTTGTTTTCTGTTCACTTTTGATTTTTTTTCTTTCTTTCTCCCTATCTCACCCCTTCCACCATCACCCCAAAAGGCTACAATGAAGCTTGTATACACACACACATGCACACTATACACATGTGTTCATACATATATGTGTATACATATCCTATATAAAGATATGGGTATATAAGTAGAGATAGAGATCTATATATGTATGCATATATGTGTTTATATGTTTATGCATGTATGTATGTATAAATGTATATTCATAGGTATGTATGCACACATACGCACTTGCATTTAGTTGTGTATCATCATGTTCAGATATAGATATAGATATTCATGGACATCTATGCAAAATTATACTGTACTTGTTTGTCCTGTGTCTGAGGGTGTATAACATCTTCCTAGATTAGTCCAACTCTTTCCATATTTTTCTAAGTTCACCAACTCATCATTTCCTATACCAGAGCAATATTCCAGCCTTGAACTATCTAAATATTTTAAATAGTCTAAACAATATTGAATAATACAGCTGATATATAGTGTAGTTCCACTGTTTTACTCTTTTGATTCAATCTATTTTAGCTTTAACTTTATCTAAGATCATGATTACCATTCCTGCTTTTTTCCTAATAAAATCTGTTTCTGAACTTTATTTCATGTTTGTGTGTCTCTCTTATTTCGTCTTAACTCCTCTATTTCCTGCTACTTTGCCTTCCTATTACTTAACTTAACCCCTTTTAATGAAACCCTCCTTATCTTCTCACTCCTACCCTTTCCCTTTACCCTCTTGTTTCTCTCTGAATTTAGAAGACTTTTATAGCCTTCCAAATATATATGTTATTTATGTCTTTATCCCTTTCTCCTTATTCTAGATATCTGTCTATACTTTCCTTACTCTAGTTCCTCACTCTCTTATTTCTTTATAAATTTAAAAGATTTTTATTCCCTTCTAAATGTATATGTTGTTTTCTCTTTAAACAGATCTGATGTGAGTAGAGTTCCCTTCAAGATTAAGCAAGGAAAAGACTAAGCTATCAATCTTTGCAGATGATATAATGATATACTTAGAGAACCTTAGAGAATCAAGTAAAAAAAACTACTTGAGATAAGAAATAAATTTAGCAAAGTTGCAGGATATAAAATAAACTCACATAAATCCTTGGCATTCCTATATATTTTAACAAAGTCCAACAGCAAGAAGTAGAAACATAAATTCCATTTAAAGTTACTGTAGACATTGCAAAATATTTGGAAGTCTACCTGCCAAAACAAACCCAAGATCTGTATGAACACAATTGCAAAACACTTTTCACACAAATAGATCTAAATAATTAAAAAAACCATCAGTTGCTTGTGGTTAGGTCAAGCTAATATAATAAAAATTGCAATTTTACATAAATCAATTTACATTTTTAGTGGCACACAAATCAGTCTACTACAAAATTATTTTATAGAGTTGGAAAAATAGTATAAATTCATCTAGAAGAGCAAAAGATCCAGAATACCAAGGGAATTAGTGAAAAGAAATGCTAGAGAAGGTGACAGGTTGTAAATGATCATTAGAGTCTGGCCCATAAATGAATTTAGAGTTAATCTATTGGGGTGGGGTCCTATAGCCTCAAGGACAGTTGGGGCCCTCTGAGTCCTCAAGTGTATCCCTTTGATTGAATCCAAACTTCATTGAACAAATCCCCTTAATAAAATAATTTGTTCTATAAAACTTGGACTCACTCAAAAGGCCACACCCGAGGACCTAGAAGGCCACATGTGGCCTTGAGGCCACGGGTTCTCCACCCTTGACCTGGTTCATCCTCCCCATTTTATATATCAAGGAACTGGGACACAGAAATGCTTATTGACTGCCCCAGAGACACACAGATAGTCCTCTTACTCCATAGGAGGAACCCTTTTGACATGGCTAGAGAAAGGATAATTCTTGAATGCAAAATCAACCAGGGTTCTTTGTCAAGTTGAGCATACGTCCTTTGGCTGCTGACATAGTTTCTTAAGTCAGTTGAACCTCAGTGCATTATGCCATTTGATTACTATGCAGAACTTGAGATTTTGTGGTTATGGATATATCAGTGATGAGAAGCAGAAGCTGATATATATTGAAATGCAGAAGCAGAGACTTGATTTTTAATTAATTTTTAATTTTTGCATTCTTTTTTTTTAATTCTCTGTTCTAAAATCTCTACCTCCCTCACACCCCTCTGGTGCCAAGGGAAGAAGACGCTGAAAAGACAAGAAATGTTATATTAATTATACATGTGAAATCATGAAAAATATTTCCATGCTGTGTTGCAAAAAGAAAAAAAACAGGAAAAATAAAGTGAAAAAATGCTTCAATCCACAATCAGACTCCACTGGTTCTTTTTTTGGAGGGGACTGGCATTTTTTTTTAAATTATAAGTCCATTGAAATTATCTTGGTTCATTTTATCAATCACAATGGTTAAGTCACTTACAGCTGAATCACATGCAATATTGCTGGTACTGTGCACAATGTTCTCCTGGTTCTGCCCTCTTCACTTTCCATCAGGTTATATAAGTTTGTTCTGGTTTTTCTGGGAACTAATTTTTCAGATTTTTTCTGAAACTATTCTACTCATCATTTCTTATGCCACAATAGTATTACATCACAACTAGATGCCACAATTTGTTTAACTATTCCCCAATTAATGGGCATCCCCCAGGTTTTCAATTCTTAGCCAGTACAAAAAGAACTGCTATATTTTTGCATACATAAGTGCAATTTATTGTTTTATTTGAACTCTTTGGGATATAGACCTAGTAGCAGTATTGTTGGGACAAAGGTATATGCAGTTTTACAGCCTTTTTCCATATTTCCCGATTGTTCTCCATCTGTTGTAAAGTATTTCTTACCTCTAGTTGTGAGGAAATCTGCAGTGAATAACATGGCTTGAAAGAAGTTATTTTATTTTTTACATATTGACTTAGCCTGAAATAAAAGGGTCAGAATTATTTGTTTGGTTTTGTCTTCCTAACAATTTCCTTTGTTACTTTAAGTAAAAATTTAACATTCCTGGGCTTCAGTTCCCTCATCTATAAAATGAGGGATTTGGATTAGATGGCCTTGGAAGTTCTTTCCAGATCTAATTTTACAGTTTTCTGATCCTATTATCATCCCGAAGGAAGAGCAGCCAGCCCTAGTGTAGAGAATTTCAGGTCCTATGTGGGACTATGACTAGCTCTTGCTCTTCAGATAGTCTCACTTAATCTGTTTTTCTTTGACCCTTAATTTTGGAAAACACCTCTGGGTCTCAATTGCCTTAGATATACAATGGCAATAAAGCAGTATAAAACTTTACAATTTGATGAGAATTTAGCTCTTCAGGGAAGGCAGAATGCATATGTGCCTATCCCCGACTTCTATATGTGATGAAGAAGGAAAACAGGAGGTTTTCAAGTCATAAGAAAAGGTTAGTGCCAAACTCATCATCTTCTGACTTTTGAAATCACTTGGAGGATTTACTGAACTAGCCAATCCCCAAAGCTTCTCATACTTTGGCTTGAAAAAGGACAACATTAGCCCCATGCTGAGCCTGCTAATTACCACAGAGGCAGGGTATATTAAACTGTAAGGATGCACATGCACACCTAATTATGTTCATGCATACTTATAAATCAGTAAACTGAAAGCATATGCATGATGAAAATTACCCATCATTAACTTTCCTAATTGCACCCAAATAAAGAGGAAAGCAATTGACTGTGGAATATGTTTTCATCATTTGGGCACAATCTTGTTTGTCTCATTGAAAGTTTGAAAAATTGATTTTGAGATAATAAATGGGAATTGCTTATTTGTCTAGGTTTCCCTTCAGAATGACAGGATCTGGAAAGAGAATGATAGGGTCTGGATGGGAGAAAGCTATAGCATGTGGACATCAACAAGACTTGAGAGCCTTAGAAGGAGGCAAATGAGAAGAATTCTTTTAATTTGATGCAGAGAATGTCACAGATGGTGACACATAGAGAGAGTGCATATGCAAAAGTGAGGAACAACCAGGGACAGCTCCTGATGAAATAGAGAAACATTAAATTTAGAGGTTGAAGAGAAGAGTCAATTGTAGTACAATAATTAAGATGATTTGGGACACTGGAAACATTTTACTCACAATTTTCCTTCTGGTTTCTCAATACCATTACATTTTCATCACTGGCAAGTGAAGGTAAAAAGGCCTGGAATTGCACGTGCTTAGTTGGAGTGCTGGTTGGGCTAGGAGGATTCCATCTAAGTTTACTACTTTTCTTGTTGGAGGAAGAGATGAGGAGAAACCAAGCAAAGAAAAATCAAGAATTTTGATTCTCATCCTTAATGTGAAACACAACTTAGGCTAAGATCACTTTTACAAGCAATGCAAGAGAAAAATGTTCATTCTTGTTATAACTCCCTCTCAGTTAAATATTTATTGCCCCTAGAAATTCAGTTCAGGGCTACTGGAGAGGGGTTTCCCACAACGACTTCTATTACATATTTATGTATAAACTTTGAGACTATGTTTGAAAAGTTAAGAAAACTAATTAAAAATAATTCAGTTGACCATGAGGTGCTTCTGTTGAGGAAATGGCAGAAACGATACATTAAAGGAAGTTGAAAGATAGAGGGGCCATGGAGGTACCTAACTTGATAGCATTGTAGAAAAATTTCAGGAGAGAGTAAGGAGGGTATCCCAGAGAGGAAAGACAAAGAGGATTATATGTCCTACTTAAAATGAAAATTCTAGGAGGAAGATTCAATTCAAAACAGCTCATCACTGTCCACTACGTGTGAGACAAAGCAGCCCATTCTTCCATTTGGAAGAATGCCGGGATCCAGAAATTCTTGGGTTAGGATACTGTCCTTGAAACCTGCTGGTTTTATGACCCCAGGTAAATTATAGAATGACTTAGCGCCCCTAGTAATGCTGTAAAATTATAATTTAAAAGAAACTTCTAATCTGTATTTTAGAGGGGTTTTATTATTAAGAATTTGCTACAATGATGAGATTGTAGGGCCGAAGAACACACCTCCACACATAGTATAGGAAATTCTATATTGTACTAAAGAGATCATTTTGGAAAGATTTCTTTTTATGTACTGACTAATTTGTTTAAATAAATTGAATTGATGTTTGGATATCATCCTAATTTTAGCATAATAAATAATAACTAATATTGATATAGCATTTTACAGTTTGCCAAGTACATGCCATAAATCATTTCATTTGATCATAACAACAAAACAGCTTATAGGTGTCTGCTACCCAAACTCTTGAATTTGCTATCCACTATATCTCCATGGCTTTTTTAAAAAATGAATTGCTGTCTAGCCAGACCTCTTCTATCTGTTGCTTATGAAGCTGTTTTTTTCAATCTCATTCTAATACTATCAAGTGTAACACTGCATTTATCTCTCCTACATTCATGTTATTAGATTCAGTCCAGCATTCTTGCCTCTCAATTATATTTGTGATCCTGACTGTCATCCAATGTACTAGCTATTCCTTTCAGCTGTATGTAACTGTGAAATTTGATAAACATTCAACTTATGCCTTTATCTAAGGCATTGGTTTTTCTCAGCTAGGCAAATACCGCACCAAATACTATTTAACAATTTATTGACTTGGCTCAGCTTGTTCTCTTATTGTTTCATGGATGCTCAAGTAAATTGCTTAAGGATCTGGTTAAGGTGAGTTTATACACACCCATGACACATTTATACACACGTGTATATATACATATCTACATATGTTGTGTGTCCTTTGTTTTTGAAGAGGAGCAATGATCACAGGGAAATTTCTTGAATTGTGTATGAATTGGATTTGGATATAAGTGAGGTAGAGTTGTACGAAGTCATCAGTCTCACTCTCTCTTCCAGAATCATCTAAGTCCAATGGCAACACAAAAGTCAGAATCGCTGGCAATGGCCCAGGATGTAGTAAACTAATTTGGTGTCTTCTATGTCTGATCAAGCTCTAAGCACACTAAAGTGCCTGCTTCAGCTGCCTTCTTGGCCATTGGAATGAACTGTTCTCATATACCCATTCCACTATAGGAAGTATTCAAATGCTTGAGATAAACATCCCCCTGATTCACTGATTGGTTGAAAGCCTGTCAATTACCCTCAGCATGGTTTAGCCTGTCTGCCAAGATGGTGTGCCTGCTGCTCACCCTACAGCTTCTTGAAGCCACAGGTAAGGGCTAGGTGACTGATTGGACACCAAACATGGATAACCATCCCTGAAAAGGACATACAAAGCCCTCATACCAGAGTACTAGTCCTCCCTTAGCACCCTATACATTTCCTGGTTGGACTAGGTTGCATTGCCAGAGCTAGCTAAGCATTTGGGAGGTTCCAAAAGAATGTTTTGGAGAAAAGGGGCATTAAACTGCTTACCAAACTGAAGTTCTATGCAACCATTGTGCTAAACACATTGTTGTATGCCTGTGAAACCTGGACATTCTATTAGTGCCATGCCAGGAAATTGAACCACTTTCATTTGAATTGTCTTAAGAAGATTCTGAACATTACTTGGCAAAAAGGTACCAGACACTGAGGCCCTTTTTCAAACTGAACCCCCAAGCATTTAAACTCTACTGCAGAGCATGCAATTCTGACAGATTGGTTATGCTGTTTGAATGCTAAAAGTGCATTTGCCTAAGAGACTATTTTATAAAGAACTCACTCAAAGCAAGCATTCACATGATGGTCAGAAGAAACAATAAAAGGAACCTTCAACGTCTCTCTGAAGAACTTTGATATGGCTTGTGAGACATGGAAAACACTGACATGGGACTGTCTGGCATGGTGTGCCCTCAAAAGAAATGCTATCGTCTATTAGCAAAACAGAGTTGTAGTAGTTCAAAAGAAACACGAATTGCACAAATTCAAAGAAATCTCCCTCATAAATGATCATATAGACGATCTGAGCCTGACTTATGAAAGAGTCATATGAGCTCATATTGGTATGATTAGCCACAACCTTTTGACCCTGACATCCTAAAGTTGTTTTGGTCCTCTTTGAACACAAAAGACAAACAACAACAATCCATTCATACACATTAGAAATCAATAATGTGTGTAACAAGTTCCTGTAAGTTCCTTTACAATTCACTATGAAAGATTCAAAAAAAAAAGAGGAGAAGGATAAGGAGGAAGAAGATGACGAGGAGGAGGAAGATGAAGATGAGCAGGAAAAGCAAGAGGAGGAGGAGGGGAAGGGGAAGAAGAATGAAGAGCAGGAGGAGGAGGAGAAGAAGAGGAGGAGAAGGACAAGGAGAGGAGAAGAAGGAGGAGGAGGAGGAAGAGAAGAAGAAAAAAAGAAGAACCTTTTAAATAGAGAAAAATAATGAATAACATTTCAAATCATAATCAATAACAACAAAAAAAAGTTTCTTTGTGTGTGAGTTCTCCAACAAATCTTATTATCAGCATAACAGTTTGATATAATGACATTAGAAATGTCATAAAAGGAATCTCTTCATTCTTTGATGGTCCAGAAGGCTTCATGAAGAAGATAAGACTTTAGCTAATGTTTCCAGATAGCAGATTATATAAAATGGACCTTAGAGTTATAGAATACTACAAGTTCAATATGAGTCAACAGTGTACTCTAGCACATGGGAAAGGAAATAAGAACTTGGGACTCATAAAAAGAGGCATAAAGTCCAGGACTAGAGCTATGATTAACCCCTATACTTCACTTAATCAAACTCCATCTGGAAGATAATATTAGTTCTGATCATCTCAGGTGAGGAAAGATATTGATAAGCTTGATATTGTCCAGAGGAATACAATTAGAGATTTCCAGTAAAGGACTCAGAGAACTATGTGGAACATACAAAGAGGCAAATTTAGGCACAATATCAGGCAAATGCAAACCAATCCATAAATGAACCAATAAGCCTTGATTTATTCACATATACACATTCATATATGTGTGTGGAAATATGTATATACTCAAATATGCAGACATATATGAAATATATAAGTAAATACAAAGTCATTATGAAGGGGTATTAGTAGCTGCAGAAATTAGGATAGACTTTATGTAGAAGGTACTAGTCGGGCTAAGTTTTATAAGGGACAAGGTATTCTGAGAGGGAGAAACTAGGAAGGAATGCATTTCAAGAATGGGGCACACTAATGAAAAGGAACATAGAATATGTAGGATCATGGGTAATGAATGATAAGAAGGGCAATTTGACTGAATCATATAGTCTGAGACATCAAGTAATATGTGATAAAGATAAAAGGTTGTTACTTTATGTTGGGGCTCAAACAGGAAGCCCGTGATCACCTGGGGGCAGAATGCAAAGGTTGCACCTGTTTGCGATAAGCAGGATTATCTCTCTGTCGGGGTGATGCATGATTGGCTCGCTGTGGCGAGGGCAAGGCCAGGGGAGGGGCCCTAAGGGGCCCTGGAGAAAGGACTTAAATACA
>CM053601.1:165051791-165063524 GCA_028646575.1 Pseudocheirus occidentalis
AGCAAGAAGCAAGCTCTGTGTCTTAAGTTTTCTGTGCAGCTGTTTCTCCTGGAGAAAGCGGAAGCCGGGAGCCGGGGATGCCTGAAGCCTGTTGAGGAAGGGTATAGGTGAAACCTATACAGCCTGACCCCCCAAAACTGTAACACTTTAAATGCCAGAGAAATTTATATTTTATGCTGGAAATAATAGAGAATCTCAGAAATTTATTGAACAGGAGTTTGACATGGTCAGACCTGTGCTTTATGAAAAACACTTTGGCCACCATGTGGTAGATGGGTTGGAATGGGAAGAGACATGAGCCAGGGAGTCCAATTCAGTAGGTTACTGTAGTCATTTAGGTCCAAAGTAAAGAGGACCAATAAATGTAAGGAATGCACAAATAGCAAGAGTTGGTGAATGATTTGTGGTTAGTGAAATTCATCAGGACAATTAATAATAATAATAACTAGATTTTGCATAGCACTTATTATGTGCCAGGCACTGGGCCAAGTGCTTTATAAATGTTATTTCATGTGTTCTATCTACACAGCTCTAAGAGTTAGATTTGAGAAGCTAGGTGTCTGGGAGAATTGTAATACCTTTCATAGAAACAGGGAATTTTTAAGAGGAGTGGATTTGGAGGAAAAGCAATTAATGTAATTAAAGTAATCAAATTAATCCATTAGTCTTATTTGGGCATGTTAAGTCTTAGCAATTAGAACTATTCAAAAATGGAACATACCACCTCTCAAGGTACTAGTGAATCTCCTCTCATTTGATGTATTAAAAGAAAGCCACATGATATGGCCATTGTATGTTATCTTGAAAAGGGTATACTTCTTCAAATATGGATTGATGATGATCCATGAAGACTGTAGTATCTGAGACACTTTCCAACTCTGAGATTTCTTGATTTCAAGAATTTCACCTAAAGTAATAGATAACATCTGCCAAGCTAAAGAGAGGAAGAAAAACAATTCTTTTTTTGTTTGTTTTATTTTATTTTTTGCCTTTTTTAGGGTGATTGGGGGTAAGTGACTTGCCCACGTTCACACGGCTAGTTTTTGTGTTAAGTGTCTGAGGCCAGATTTGAACTCACGGTCTCCTGACTCCAGGGCCGGCACTCTACTGCACCACCTAGCTGCCCCCTAAAAACAATTCTTTGTGAGGGAAATAGAAACAAAACTTTGAAGGAATGAATTTCTAAGACATAGTCTGGGGATAGTCTGTTATTGGAGTAGAGGACTGGGAAAGTTGTGGTGATGGTAAGGTTTGATCTGAGACTCGAAAGAGGTTGCGTAAGTCTGATAGAGGAGAGAAGAGAGAGCATTCCAAGTAGGTCTTGTCTGGGACATGGCAAGCTATTTTGACAAATAAAATCCCCTTTTAAGGAGTAGATTAATGAAGATAATGGCCATCTATGGTTTAATTCAATAAACATTTATTAGGTACTTCTTATATCATGACCTAAATACTATACTAAGGTGATGGCAGTTCAAGTGATTTTGAAAAATGAAATAGTCTCTACTTTCAAAAAGCTTACATTTTACTAGTTGGTGAAGTGAGTAGAGTGGAGAACAAAATTTACATGGACAAAATTTAAAAAGTATAAACATTTAAATGCAGAGCAATTTGGTGGAGGTAGATATGAAGTCACTATGAAAGCAACCAAGAAAGGAATTCCAGAAGTGGTAATCTATTTGGGGGAAAAAACTGATGCCATGTCTCTAAACATGAAGAGAAGAATAGTACTGTCATAAACAAGTTTCCATAGATCACCAATTTAATGTATTCATTTACAACTTGAGTAAATTTCTTCATCTATCTGTGACACAGATTCCTCATCTGCAAAATGAAGGTATTGGATTTAATTGCATCCAAAGTCCCTTCTAGTATCCAATTTATGGTCCTATGAATTGGGAAGTGTGTGAAGTAGGGGTGAAAAGCATTACTTTGATGGTAGTAATTCATCCTTTCCCATATGCCATTAAACTATTGAGGCAACTTGCCTCTGCCATGAAGATGACCCAGATCCTTTACCAGGGAGAAGCTGGGGCAGGTAGCTCTTTCTCACAGGTGAGGTACCATGGGGGTTAGCTGTCTTTACATTACATGGTATTAAAATGATTCCTGGGAATGGGTGGGCAAAGAATGGGACCTCTGTCATGATTCCCAGAAATCAGTGTCAATCATAAGTGATCCAAATCACTTATTTCAATCTCACTACTCTATAGAGATAGAGTTTAGCACTCTAAGAACTTCTTTCAATGATTTGTGACCTCCTCTACATTTTTTAATTTTCTTTTTTAATTACATTTTTGTCTTTATTAATTGTTTGTTTACTTTTAGTTTACAAGATTCAGTTCCACAATCCCTTGAGTTTCAAATTTTCTCCCCCTACCTCTTCTACCCCACCCCCGTGGCAGCATGAAGTCAAGTACAGGATCTTCAAATACTTTCACATTAGATATTAGTCAGGTTATAAAGAAGGATTGTAATGGATGGAATGAACAATGTGAAAGAGGAAACAAAACCAAACAAGAAAAAGAAAGAAAGCAGGTAGTTTGCTTCAATCTGCATTCAAACTCTGTTCTTTCTAGTTCTTTCTCTGAATGTAGACATCTCTCTCTCTAACATGAATCTTTTGGAGTTGACTTATAACCCTGCATAGCTAAGAAGAATCTGGTGTATCAAAGTTGGTCGCCACACATACATTGTATGTGTAATTGCATACAGATTTCTCATGTTTCTGTTCTCACTCAGCATCAGTTTGTATAAGCCTCTCCAGGTAAATATGAAGTCCATCTGCTCCTCATTTCTTATAGCACAATAGTATTCCATTACATTCATATACTATAACTTGCTTAGCCATTCCCCAATTGATGGGCATCCCCTTAATTCCAGTTCTTTGCCACCACAAAAAGAGCTGCTATAAATATTTTTGTACATATGGGTCTTCCTCCCACTTCTGTGGGCTCTTTGGGATACAACCCTAGAAGTGGAATTACTGGATCAAAGGGTATGAAATTATTTATAGCCCTTTGGGCATAGTTCCAGATTACTCTCAAGAATGATTGAATCACTCCACAACTCCACCAACAGTGCATTAGTGTTCCAATTTTTCCACATCCTCTCCAGCATTCGTCATTTTCCCATTTTGTCATCTTAGTCAATCTGGCCAGTGTTACCTTAGAGTAGTTTCAAACTGAATTTCTCTAATCCAGTGGTTCTCAACCTTCCTAATGCCACAGCCCTTTTAAAATGATATATGGGTGTATCTGAATGTGGGCGGACCTGCCGGGAGACGAATAGAGGAGCAGTGTCTCAGTTCCTAAGACCATCAGAAATATGTGTTTTCCGATTATTTAGGTAACCCCTGTGAAAGGGTCATTCAACCCCCAAAGGGGTCGCAACGCACAGGTTGAGAACCACTGCTCTAATCAATAGTGATTCGGAGCATTTTTTTTCATATGATTATAGACATCTTTAATTTCTTCCTCTGAAATGTGCCTGTTTATATTCTTTGACCATTTATCAATTGGGGAATGACTTGTATTCGTATAGATTTGACTCAATTCTCTTTCATTTTAGAAATGAGGCCTTTATCAGAGATATTGGTTGTAAAAATTCTTTCCTGATTTTCCACTTCCCTTTTAATCTTGGTTACATTGGCTTTGTTTATACAGAAACTTTTCAATTTAACATAATCAAAATTATCCAATTTGCATTTTATAATGCTCTCTAATTCTTGTTTGGTCATAAAGTCTTCTCTCCATAAATCTGACAGGTAGACTATTCCTTGCTTTCCCAGATTGCTTACACTACTAGCTTTTATACCTAGATCATGAACCCATTTAGATTTGATTTTGTTGTATGGTGTTAGATAATGTTCTATGCCCAGTTTCTGTTGTGCTATATTCCAGTTTTCCCAGCAGTTTTTGTCAAATAGTGAATTCTTATCCCCAAAACTGGAGTCTTTGGGTTTATCAAACAATAGATTACTATAGTCATTGACTGATGAGTCTCATGTACCCAATCTATTCCATAGATCCACTACTCTATTTCTCAGCCAGTAGCAAGTAGTTTTAATGAGTACTACTTTATAATACAAAGTAAAATCTGTTATGGCTAAGCCACCTTCTCTAGCATTTCTTTTCATTAATCCCCTTGATATTCTGGACCTTTTGTTCTTCCAAATGAATTTTGTTACTTTTTCTAGCTCTATAAAGTAATATTTTGGTAGATTGATTGGTATGGCACTAAATACATAATTTAATTTAGGTAAAATTTTCATTTTTATAATATTAGCTCAACACAGCCATGAGCAACTGATATTTTTCTAATTAATTAGATGTGAGTATTTGTGTGAAAAAGTGCTTTGTAGTGGTGTTCATATAGGTCCTGGGTTTGTTTTGGCAGGTAGATTCCCAAATATTTTATAATGTCTACAGTAACTTTAAATGGGATTTCTCTTTCTCTCTCTTGCTGTTAGAAGTTTTGTTAGAAGTATATAGGAATTCTGAGGATTTATGTGGGTTTATTTTATATCATGCAACATTGCCAAATTTATTTATTGTCTCTAGTAGTTTTTACTTGAATCTCTAGGATTCTCTAAGTATATCATCATATCATCTGCAAAGAGTGATAGCTTAATCTCTTCTTTGCCTAATTTGATTCATTTGATTCTAATTGCTACTGCTAACATTTCTAGTAGGAGATTGAATAAGAAGAGTGATAGTGGACACACTTGTTTCACCCCTGATCTTATTGGGAATGCTTCTAGCTTATCCCCATTATATACGATACTTGTTGATGCTTTAAATAGATGTTACTTATTATTTTAAGGAAGTCTCCATTTATTCCTGTACGTTCTTATGTTTTTAATAGGAATGGATGTTGGATTTTGTCAAAAGCCTTTTGAGATAATCATGTGATTTCTACTAGTTTTATTGTTGATATGATCAATTAAAATGATGGTTTTCCTAATCTTAAACCATCCTTGCATTCCTGGAACAAACTTTACCTGATTAAAGTGTATTATTCTTGTGATAAATTGCTGTAATCTTTTTGCTAATATTTTAAAAATTTTGCATCTACATTCATAAGGGAAATTGGTCTATAATTTTCTTTCTCCATTTTATCTCTTCCTGATTTATTTATCAGTACCATATTTATGTCACAAAATAGAATTTGGTAGGACTCTTCCTTCACTAATTTGCCCAAATATTTTGTAGTGTATTGGAATCAATTGTTCTTTAAATGTTTGATAGAATTTCCTAGTAAATCCATCTGGCCCTGGAGATTTTTTCCTGGGAGTTCACTGATAGCTTATTCAATTTCTTTTTCTGAGATGGGGTTAAGTAATTTACTTCCTCTTCAGTTAATCTGGGCACTTATATTTTTGTAAATATTCATCCATTTCAATAACACACTTTTTTTTTAAAGAAAAACATGTAACAAGACCCAGTAAGTCTGCAAATTAGTGAATATTATAGACATGAAAATAACATACAATTTGAGTTTTAGGCTATTGACCTAAATGACCAGATTATCTTAATTATATCTCAATGATCCTCCATTTTTTAGAGTTTATATAATAGCACCCTTCTTATTAAGTAAGGTGATGTTATCATCTTTCAGGTGTGACTAGTCCCAAGCCTGTGATAGCTTTCAAGTCTTCTGACCCTAGAGAAGCCACAATTAAGGAATTTAGCTACTATTTCCTGTTCTAGGTCAATCAGCTTTCTGTCTGAGGTGGAATATTACTTGGTTTCAAGGCTCTATTCTCTCTGGTGGGGTATATCTGCATTGACAGCTCCTAACTCTTAACCCCAGAATAAATTTGACCTTTGGCTTTGATGTAATCATGTCTCAGATAGGCTCTTTCCTGACCACTGGCTTTCAGGTGCTGCTTAGGTCCAGGCTACCCTCCAGATATCCTTGGCACTAGATTTTGCCAAAATTCTTATGGACTGACCTACCTTCTTGAACCCGTATATGTACTGCTAATGGCATGGCTATTATATCTTGCAGAAGATGCATTCAGTTCATTGCTAAGCCCCCTTCACTTCCCTTGCTTTATCTCTAAAATGGGAATGAGCCCACCTCTAGCACCTGCTTCAATTGCTGTGAAGCTAAAATGATGCTTGCAAAAGCACTTCACAAATGCTATTTGTCATATTTGTTGGCGTTGTCATTAGGATTAAGATTCATATTGGGACTTGGGTATATGTTGTCCTTTCTTCTAGGAAATAATTAAGATGTGCAAAGCTCTTTTATGAACTTTATCTCATTTGATCTCTACAGTCAGGAAATGGAGGCACAAGTATCACCATTTTATGGCTAAGGAAACTGAGGTTGACAAAAGTTTGGTGACTTGCCCAGATAACAGAGTTAGTAGGTGTCCAAGGAGGTTCTCAAATATAGTACTTCTCTTTTCCAAGTCTAGTACTTTAATCACCATGCCATGCTGCCTCTCAACGCATCATGGATGGCAAAATATCAACCCCAGATTAAATACATTGAGTCTTTTGAGTATCTAATTTCTATCATTCCCCATCCCTTCACTCTTTACCCCTGAATCAGAGACTTAGTGCCATCAAAATTTTATCTACATTTGTCAATCAAGCATCATTGGTTTTAGCTACCAGCTTCCACACTCCTCTCAATCACTGAGAGTAAGGTTCCTACAAAGTCACAGTCAAGTTTTGCCTAGTTCTGTAAAGTTTGCAAAGTATTTTACACAGAATCAATGATTTGTAATTGGAATAGATTTTAAGATCTTATCTGCCGCCCTTTTTACATGAGGGAACTAAGACCCATTGTAAGATGAAGTGGTTTTCTAAGGTTGCATAATTTACAAATATCACTGACAAGATTTGAACCTAATCTGTTGACTACAAATTCAATACTATTTCAGAGGTAACTTGCTGTGATTCCCTACAACCTTGTGATTTTGATGGTATAGTTCTACCTCTTTCCCTTCTTTTTTTTAACTGATGAGGAAGATAATAAAGTTCAGAGTTCCTTATGACTTACCCACAATCACATAGCAGGTGAGTGACAAAGATGGGCATTGAACTTGGAACCTTTGACACCAAACCCAGTACTCTTTCCCACTCAGCCATACAGTGATACTCTTAGTGCTGGGAGATAATTGCTTTTATGAATCACATTGTACAGATACTGAGATGGAAGCAGATATGGGTTAAGTGACTTGCCCAGGGTCACACCATTGCTAATTATCTAAAGTATGATTTGAAGCCAGACTTTTCCACTCTCCTGGACTGAATCTATTCTTCATCACATACACTCAATGAATGTAGCCCTTTTTCTCAGTGTTTAGCCAGAAGAGAATATTTAGAATTGAAAAGAAGTATTCCCCACTAGAAGGGTGTATAATGGTAACCCCTACTGCTTTCCTGAAATAGCAGTCAATAATGGGGTAGCTACAATCTAATGAACTCCCCAAATAATTATCATCTTCAAACACAAGAGGCACAAGCCATTTTTCTGGTTGATCAGTTGCTGCGAGTGGCATAATTTTCTTCAATTGTGAAAACAGCCTGGTGGTTTTGTTAGAAAAAGAGGAAATCACTTTGTGGGATGTGTCATAATATTACTGATAAGCATTGTGGAACAAGGGGAGAGGAGAGAATTCCATTTCAATGGGAGAAATGACAGCCAACCTTTGTCACAAAATGATTCTCCTTTTTCCAAGCCCCACATTTCACTTTCCAAAGACATTGGTTGTTAGTGTTATTTAACAGGCTGGGAGTATTTGTAATGTGTTTACTATTTAACAGGCTTCAAAGATCAGGCAGGCTCAGCCTGTGAACTGCAGGGAGAGAAGAAACTACCATGGAGAGTCTCAGAAATGACAATTTAAAATCAGTCAATTCAAACAAAAGGAGGTGATTCTGGTTTAATAACAATAACAACAAACCAATTAACAACAAAATGTTTGGAAATAAAGAGGATGTGAGTTCAAATCCCATTCTTACCTGAATGTCATTTTGGGTAAGGTGCCTTTCCTCCATTGCCCACAGGTTGCTTAAATGGAAAATGAGTTGATTGGAGTAAATCAGTGTTATCAAACTTAAATAGATGTGGCCCATTAATCCATACATAAGGCTCTATATGTGCTACATATAGACTTAATTTTATAATATAGCATCTGTCTTATTGTATTTTTATTTTGTTAAATATTTTCCAATTACATTTTAATCTTGTTCCTCCACACTGGGGAGTGTTGTGAGTTGCATGCAATGACCTCAACGATTCGTTCTAGTTTTAAATATGTGTTGAATTTATTATCCATCTATTATGCACATAGTTCTGTGATCATTGCTGGGGATATAAGGACAATGAAAAGGAAAATAAAAGGTTCCTGAATAGAAGCAATTGACATTCTGTTAGGGGATATGGGGGTAACAAAGATTAGAAAGTACAAGCTTAATTTAAGGAAGGAGAAGGCCCTAAAAAACAGAGATGTTAGGAAAGGCTCCTTTGGGAGAAAGCACCTGAGCTGAGCTTTGGAAGAAGCTAAGGGCTCTCTCTAAGAGAAGAAATGAGCACAAAGCACATTTTCTTGATTGACATAATCATGTACAAAGGAGTAAAGGAAGTATGTTGCATTTAATGAGAGAAATTATTATTAATAACAAATTATGGGAGAGATCCAGCTTTTTCCCTATTCTATTTGTCCTTGTTGGAAGCCAGTCTTTGAAAGACATTACTGACCTCTGCCAAAACTTACCCTACTTAGACCATCTTATCTAGGTGAATTAATGGATCCCAATGCATTGCATTTTACTCAGACTGATCTGGGAAAATGTGGATTCTCCCTTTTGTCAGATGAGTGATATGGATACAGATAATTTCCTTTGACAAAAACTGAGTGATAAAAATCACATACTTCAAACCCTCATTAGAAGTGGTCCACATCTCATTATACTATTTATTATCTCATTAAATATTAAATATTATATTAATTATAATCGGGGGATAGTCAGACCAATTGCTCTATCTTAAAAATGAGTAAACTAAGGCCTATAAAGAATAGATAATGCCCCCAAAGTCACACAGGTAGTGTCAGATTTGGCACTGGAATTCATAATCTGAAACCAGAAGCAGTTGTGTGATTTTATTTATTTTTCCTTTTTTTTTCACTGTTCCAGGATGTGTCCTAAGGAGCTATTTCACAAATGTTCGCATAATAAATGAATGAATGAATCAATCAGTCAGGAAAATCTAGGTGGGATTTAAATTGTACAGTGTTCTAAATACTAAACTAAGAAGGTTGTGCTTTATCTTAGGAATGATGGGGAGCCAAGGGAGATTCTTGAAGAGGAGAGTAACATGGTCAGATGTATATTTTAGAGAGATGTAGAGAATGAATTAGAAGAGGCAGAAGCTGGAAGCAGTAAGACAAATTAGAATACTATTTCAGGATTCTAAGTAAAAGGTTGTATGAGCTAGAACTATAGTAAATGGCATTTTGGATAGAGAAAATATCTTGTTATTTGCCCTTGTTTTTCAAAAGGACAAATGATATCATCAGTGATGTCTTGACTTGCACATGAATTGGAGTTAGGTGAGGCAGAATTGCACAGAGCCCTCAGCCTTACTCTCTCTTTCAGTTATCTAACTCCAATGGCAGAAAAAAAGTCAAGAAAACTGGTAATGGTTCAGGATGCAATGGATGATGGTGGTGTCTTGTATGTCTAACCAAGTTCTAAGTGTTCAATTTGGCTTAGCCCATCTGCCAAGATGGTATGGCCACTGCACATACTCTAGCTTTTTGGAGTCACAGATAAGAACTGAGTACCAGGTAGACAACAAAGGTGGGTGAGCAGCCCTGAAAAGAGCTGGCAAGCCTTCGCACCAGAAGCACTATTCCTCCCTGAACACTTCATATGCTCTGGAGAAAATGTTTATGGATGGAATGATCATTACATACCCAGAATTTTGTCTTATTTCTCATTTCTCCTCATACTGAAGTAATTATACTCACTCAATGAAATGTTACAGCCATAATGGACTAATATTTGAACTCTGCTCCCCAGACTCTGGAATCTTAACCTTATCCTTAACTCTTCACTCTCCCCCACCACACATATCCAATCATCTGCTAAATCTCACTATTCCTGCCTCAACAATGTCTCACCCATCTGAAACCTGCTTTAATCACCTAGCTACCTCCTTAGGTTCAGCTCTTTCTCAAATCCTGATCAGAACCTGTGACTCATCTAGGTGATGCAGTGAATAGATAAGTGAACCTGAGGTAACGAAAATCCAAGGTCAAATCTGACCTCCAATACATGACCCTTGGTAAGTCATGTGACTATTGCCTCTATTTTCTCATCTTTAAAATATCAATAATAATAACACCTAGGATTTTTCTGAGGATGGAATGAGATAACTTCTGTGAAGTACTTCCCCAATCTTAAAAGCACTATATAAATGTTAGTTGTTGGTGTCATTGTTAATAGCAGCGGTGATATAGATCAGGGCTGGAGTCGGTGGCTTAGGAGGAAAGAGTGAGGCTGCCAGTGGGTGGAGCCAAGATGGCGGCCTAGAAGCAGCAAGGTCCCGCTGCTCCCACACTGTCACCCTAAACACCCATAAAATTATGAGCCCAGACAAAATCTAGGACTCTCAGACTCACAAAAATACAGAGAACACATCTCTCTCTGAAGGCAGCTTGGCAGCAGGGGCTCATCTCAGCAGTCAGAGTGGAGGCTGGAAGAGCCTGAAGCCGAGACCACGGCCAGGCCCAGGGCGGCAGGAAGGAGCTGAGCGGAGCCCCTCCGGGCCACCGCAGCCAGTCTGTAGAGGTTCTACATCCTCCAGCACCTCCACATCTGCCAAGGCCTGAGGAACAGGGATGGGAGAGGGGCAGCTCAAATGGGAGCAGGGACAGAAGAGACCAGCCCAGCCCAAAACCACAAGCGCAGCCAGGCTAGGCCCCAGGGCAGGCAGGAGGAGCTGAGCCTCATAAGCCCTGGCTTATGAGAAAATCTAAAGCACCTGCCTGAGGGAATCTTTAAATCTTCAGAGATTGTTAGTGAAAGTGAAACTTTGAAAATTAATTTGGGGGTGGTAAAGCAGTTCCGCCAATCTGCCCCTGGGGCAAGGAAGCACTGGGGGAAGGGAACTGTTGGAACTTGCGGAGGCCCCCACCAGGCTGCTTCAGAGCCTCTGGCCTGAGGATTCCCCAGGGGGGAGCTGAATCAATTGATCAGGGCCAAGTGCTCTCCTGTTGAGTGGCCAGGATCCAGATTGTGGTCTTGGGTGGTGGTCCTGGGGTGCACTTTCAGCAACCCAAAGCTGGGGTTACTTGCAATACCCCCCTAATAACTCCGGCAGTTGGGAAAACCCCAGCGATTTGGAACACAGCTTGCCCCCTTGGAAGCAGAATTTCACAGACCTAAAGAAAACAGCCAATGAATTGACTGGCCAACGTGAGGAAGCAGAAGCAAAATAAAAACACCAATAAAACTCTAGAATCCTTTTTTGCAGACATAAAGGGACAAAGCATGGAACAGGAGGAAGAAAGCCCAGAATTCAGAACTCCCACACCAAATGCTTCCAAGACAGTTGAAGAATGCTAGAAGCTATACATTAACTGAAAAAGAACTTTGAAAACCAAATAAGAGAAGTGGAGGAAAAATTGGGAAGAGAAATAAGAATGATGTGAGAAAATCAGGAAAAGAGAGTCAACAACCTGACTGAAGAAAACAACACTTTAAA
>CM053601.1:165064024-165081625 GCA_028646575.1 Pseudocheirus occidentalis
AAAAAAAAAAACCTGGAAATTAAGGGTATGCTCATCAAATGAGTTGTGGCATATGAATGTAATGGAATACTATTGTGCTGGTAAGAAATGGGAAGGAGATGGACTTCATATTTACCTGGAGAGGTTTATACAAACTAATGCTAAGTGAGAAAAGCAAAACCAGGAGAAATTTGTACACAATCACAGACACATTGTATGTGTGATGACCAACTTTGATAAACTGGACTCTTCTCAGCAATGCACAGGTACAGGACATCTCTAAAAGTCTTAGGATGGAAGGAGATGTCTACATTCAGAGAAACATCTAAAAAGAACAGTTTAAATGGAAACTGAAGCAAACTACATGCTCTTGTTCTTTTCCATGTTTGATTTAGTTTCTTCTTTCCCATCGGTCACTCCATTGGTTACAACTCTTCTTTACAACCAGACTAATGTCCAATGTGAAAGTATTTGCAGATCCTACACTTGATTGCCAGCGGCTACTGGGGGAGTGTGGGAGGGAGGGAAGAAAATTTGAAACTCAAGAGACTATGGAACTGAATCGTCTAAACTAAAAGTAAATAAACAAATCAACTAATTTAAAAATATCTCTCAGTTAATCATACTTCCTTCATATTATTTATTTTACATCAATATAGCCCATATCACATTGAACCATGTTTAACTTTCCCCAACATACTATTATACTGTAGAATCCACCTCAGATTTTATCACAGTCGATCTCACAAAACAGATATCAACCACTCTTCACCTCAGATCAAATGATCATAGAGTAGATATGGTGAGAATCTCAGAGGTCATATAATCAAATCTCTTCATTTTATAGTTTAACAAACTGAAATCCGTAGAGAAAAAAGACTTATTCCAGATCACACAGATAAGATGTGACCAATATGGTGTTTGGACCAAGGTCCTCTGACTCGAGATAAGTCCATAGAGCCACCACAGTTTCAGAAAAATTGTAACAATGGAATGCTGGTCCTCTTCACTCACTAAAAAGTTTCCTTTGTACAGTACTTCATGATGGAGAGCCTGGCCGAATTTTGCTAGCCTGACCTCGATTGGCTGACTTGTCTGGATGAAAAAGGAATTTCAGATGAATGGAATTTAAATTTCAATAACAGTTTTCAGCAGTCAAAGACCATCTTTGTGTCATGGTAAAATATAATGACCCTGGTATCCTATAAATTATTTTGGGTAAATTATTCCTAATAAATAAAGGAATTGAGCTTCCATAATTATATAGATATGGGTATATACATACATGTATATATAATATGTATATATACATTCACATGCATACATACATCCATACACAGATACTTATATACATCCATACACACACTCACACTATTATTATCTCTCCATATATACCATTCCTCTATTTCCCTGGTGAATTTAATGATTTCCTTCCATCTTCAACTGTATTCAAGATGTATACTTGACTTTATCATTACATGAAGGGTCTTTGTGTAGCCTGGCAGATCAAATAAAGTGCTGTTAGCTAGGTTACGATGCTGTTAAATGGTTTGGGGACTGGCTGAATGATCAGGACCACAGAATACGTATTAATGTCAATTTGGAGGAAAGGTGTCTAGTACACTATTTCCAGGATCTCTCCTTTAATAACTACCACTTAGCATTTTTTCATATAGAATCTTTGATACTCTTACTGATTCCACAGATGACATGAAGCTGGGCAGGATGTTCAATGACTGAATCATATATCACAAATCTCATCAGTCTGGAATATTAGGTCAAATCTGATTTTAGCTTCTGTCTGTGTGTATGTGTGTATACACATATAGATATGCTTGTACATGTTTCCCAGCACAATGTTTCATATTATTCATTCTTATACAAATCAGATTCACTTGAATTTGGAAAACTCCATAGTTTTCCCAGGATCTAAGTTCTGTTGGAAAAGTTGATCCAAAATGTTCTAGACAGTTGAAAACTGATCACTAAGTAGCAACAGTCTTCCCTCCGACTACTACAGGACTAGATGTACTGTCATCTGCAGAGTGAATGTAAATTGCCCATTGGAGAAAAAAAATGAAACGCAAGAAGTGCACTCAAACTCTCTAGTCATAAAAATGTAGAAACCTTTTCTTTTGCTCATCTGTAATTCACTACTCTGGAGTTCATTCTTTGAACAGAGCAGGGGTTTGTGTTTCTGAAGCAGCCGATGACTTTAAAGTTTTTATCTTATCAGATTCTGTCAAAGGTAACATGGTTATGAATTGGACTTCCAAATAAATGATTGAAGAATTGGAGATCTTGCCTTCATTGTAGATTAGAGAAAGGGAGATAGAAGAAAAGGAAACTGTGGGCAGTTGTCTACATGGTTTTAGGAGGCACTCATACTCTCCATCATTCATTTAAAAACCCAACCAGTTGAAGGAGATATGTGGTACTGTTTGGACTGAATGCTTAACTATTTATGTGGGACCATTATACCCACTTAAATTGATACACTCGACACACCAGGTAACTGAGATATTAGATGATGAAAAGCTCTCTAAGAGGAAAAAAAAACAGTTTTTGATGAAGGATTAATTCTGACAGACACAATAGTTATTTGGCACAAAACACGGGGAGGATAGATGCCCATAGCTCATTTAATATGGTATATAATATTTCTACAGAATTATTTCATTTTTCAATATCCAGGAATGGCAATTTAAGAAATGTAAGCTATGGAAACCCACTTCTTTCTTTCTTTTTTACCCAAAATGGAAGAACAAATAGTTCTGACGGTTATAATTTGTTTTCCAGTATTTTTCCCATTGTGTTTAGCAAGGTGTAGCTAAATGGCCAAGGGACTATTTTTTGAACAATACTAGGCCCTATTGAGTAAATTCATCTGATTTAATTAGCAAATTCAATTCAATTAGTAAATTCAACCTGTATTAGATGCTATGTGGCACCAAGAAACCTTGTCTTCAGTACCCGTTTTTCTTCTTCCTAGAATTTTTTGTCTCTTTTGATAGTCATGTTTTCCTGAGGAGCACACATTGCCTTTGTATTGTTCACTGGATGCTCAACCCCCTATCCTACTTCCCAGTAGCCATTCCCCCACTGGGGATTGCTTTCTGTGAAGATAAATGTTGCTATAATAGTATTGGACTTCAGGTCATGGAGATCTGATTTTGAAACCTATCACAGATATTAGCTGTATGACCATATATAGCAAGTCATATAATCTTTTTCAGCATAAATTTCCTCATTTATAAACTGAAGAAATTAATAATACCTACTTTACAGTGTTATTTTGAGAACCAAATAAGAAAATAAAATGCTTTTCAAAATGTAAAGCCATACATGAATATTAGCTATTGTTGTGTCCAAACTACAGGGGCATGGTTGAGTGAACCTTTGGAGACCAGATATCTCTTACATGTATGCGAGGGGGGGGAGGGGGAATATGGAGATAATGAAGCATATCAAACAAGTGAGAGAAGAGTCAGGTGGTGAGCCTCTATTAGGAGGGAATCAAGGGAAGGTGAAGAACTAAACCACAATGTCAGTGGAGGGGACAATATCTAGAGCCTCTGAAAAGGAGGCAGAATAATTGGCAGAAATGCAGTCTAAAGAGGGCTGGATTTGCAATCTAGTGACCCAGGTTCAACTCTCAGATCTGTTACTATGCAATTTTGACAAACCATTAAACCACCTCTGAACCTCTAGTTATGCAACTGGAAATGAAGGGGGTGCTCAGATTCATAATCTCTGAGGTCTAAACTTTTTATTCTGCTTATTTTCAACAAAACAAAGCAATGATTCAAGACAGTCAAGAGTAAACAAAATAAACAGAAGAAATAAACTCATAGTGTAATAACAATTCACATAATTTCAGAGTTTAAAGGTAAGTCAGTGTTTATATAGTTGACTCCACATCTGGACAAGATTTAAGTCTGTCTTATTATATCTAAGACGTGATTATCTTGAATTTTCCCAAAACAAATAGACACATCTCTAATAATGGGAGGGGAACCCCTCCTTCTGAGAACAATTTATTTTACTTTTGGACAGCTTTAAATATTAAGATATTTTCCGTGATAAATCTAAATTCACTCCTTTAGCTTTTATCCATACATTACTTTGAATTCTACCCAATGGTTTCAAACAAAACAAGGCTCATCCATTTTACCTTAAAATTATTTGAAAATCATTATCCCAACTCCATGAGTTTTCTCTTCTTCAGGATAGACTCCTTCAATCTGATACATTCCTTCAATTATTTTCTATATTAATACACTCTAGGCTCTTCAACACCCTAGTTGCCTTCCTCTTAGACACTCAACACTCTGACAATGTGTTCTATACCTTGTTTTCATGCATCAGCTCTACCTGCTTCTGTCTCTTCGAAGCAAAATGTTATCAAACATCAAGGATCTGTGTTTCTTGGAATCTTAACATTATTGTGACCTTTTTTTTTGCTTTATTGGAGAGCAGTTGGGGTTAAGTGACTTGCCCAAGGTCACACGACTGGATTTTCTGTGTGTGTGTCAAGTGTCTGAAGCCACATTTGGACTCAGGTCCTCCTGACTCCAGAGCCGGTGCTCTATTCACTGCACCACCTAGCCACCCCAAATGATTATTTTTTTTTGCTTTTTGGAGGGCAATTGGGGTTAAGCGACCTGCCCAAAGTCACACAGCTAGTAATTGTGTCAAGCGTCTGAGGCTAAGTTTGAACAGAGGTCCTCCTGACTCCAGGGCCAGTGCTCTACTCACTGTACCACCTAGCTGCCCCCTGACTTTTTCTTCTTTCTTCTTTTGTCCTGAATCAAGACTAGGGTTAAAATTGTTAAGTCCCAGCTGTGTGACTCTCTAGCTAATGTAATGAGCCAATTAAAGGTACCTGCTACACCTAAGCAAAAGTCTCCTCTGTAAGCTAAACACACATGTAAAGAAGTTCATTTGGGAGATCACTATTGTCAAAAGTGATTACCCTTGTTCATACAAAGTGTGAACCTTATTATTGGTTTTATTATTAATAATGATTATGACATCAATAAAAGAATTGTTCACAGTTGGAGAGCTCTTTAAGAATTGAAAAGCAATTCATCAATATAATTTTATTTCATCCTTACAATAACCCCGGAAGGGAGGTTTTATTATTATGTCCATTTTACAAAAAAGAAAGCTGGGGTTCAGAGAGGTTCGTGACTTTTTCTGGAGTCCCTATCCAGTAAATGTCTAAGATGGGATTCAAGTAGACACTCTTTAGTCCCTAGACATAATCTTTGGGTTAAACATATCCAAGAACAAGGTCCTGGGGTAACAGCTTGTCATTCTTGGTGTCTTTGCTATTTGAGTAAGGGAGACAAGACTTACATTAAATATCTCATTGTTCTGGTAATGTCATATACAGATTTAAGACCCATTAAAATGAGGTAACCTCCTCATTTCTTTTGTTGTTGCTGTTGCAATTGTTTTACTTCACATTTTTCACATGGGCTTGACTGTGGAAAGAACTCATGATGTTCTGGTAAGAAACTTAAAATATTGTGTCTAGGAAGCAAAGAGGAAAAATCAGTTCAGTAGATTTAAAATAAATTGATCCCTTCAAGTCTACTGCTCCAGCTTGTATCTAGGAGAATGAAAAGATATTGAAAATGGCCAGTGGGATTTCTTTGAAATGATGTATATTCAGGTTATTTAGATTGATTTTATATAGCAATTTAATGCAACATATCAATAGAGTTCTTATATTAATATACAAACTTGATATAAAAACATGTGATACACATTACATTGTATATGCATTCATGTAAAATAACTATATTTATGAAGATATAATATATATCCCTTGAGGAAGATTCAAATGAAAATTTGCGCATTGAATCTTTTTCTAGCAAAGACAATGTTGGGGAATAAAAATACAGTATGACATCTTCCTACCATGAGCTAACCTGAAGGAGCAAGGGTTAATTATTGGGAGATACAATCAAAAGGTTCCCTGTATGTTGAATTACACTGATTGATATAGTAAGTTATTCAGTTAACAAACGTGAAGAACCTACTATGTGCAGTAAATTATGTTCAGTGCTGTAGAAGATATTAAAATAAGTGATTTCTATTTCTTACCCTCCAGCAGCTTACAGTATACTAGGCATAATAAACCTTGTGCCAACTTATACTATAATGAAATATCATTTAATCAGTATGGATGTGAGTCATCAGTGTGATGTAGCTTCCCAAAAAAGCCAATGCTATCTTGAACTTAATTAAGTAGTCTTTAGGTCCTAGAAAGAGGCAACAGTAACTCTCTACTCTGTCTTGGCTACACATCTGAAAAACTGTGTTTGTAAAATTCTGATCATCACATCTCACAACCAAATAACAGGGCAGCAGTGTCCCTATATCTTAATAAAATCCTTTGGTGAATTGTTAGAGTTTTTTTCAAATGATCATTTTTGGACTAGCCTTCTGGAGATGAGTTTTAAGTAGATGAGTAGGACTTGAGTGGAGGAAGATATGTATGTGGATAAATTTAACATAAATCAGAATAGGATAAATATATAAGAGCCAACAAAGTACTGTGAGATTAGATGAGAACGATTAGACAGAATGATGCCATGGGAATGGATTTAGAACTCCAACTGGTTTCAAAACCTGCATTTGATCTTTTTGACCTATGGTATATTGAACAAATCACTTATCTTCTCTGTTTTCCCATTACCTCACCTGCAAAATGAAGGGGTTTAAAAGGATGACCTCAAAGGACTCTTAATTGAGCTTCTAAATAGGTTAGGATATGAAGGTCCTGAATCAATTTATCTGATTTACTCAATTAACCCCCATACTTATGTAAAGATGAATGACATCCCTCCCCTTAAGAATCACATCTTCTAGTAGAAGATTTGACTATCTAGTGGAAAATATTCACAGAGTTCTTGAAAGACAGATTCTCTTTCTTCAATTTCCTCACTTTTGTTGAGGATGTCAGTGACCTTCCAGGTACCCTCTTCATCCCTTTCACCTCTTACATCTAATTTTTTAAACCAAATTCTATCCATCATACAACTGGGCAGAGCTCTTGAATATGTCCCTTTCTCATTTCTTTTATTTACTTTTTAGTTTTCAAAACTCATTTCCACAGGATTTTGAGTTACAAATTTTCTCCCTGTATCTCCCTTAACCCCTACCCCAACATAGCAAGCCTACTGAATAACCCTTCCCCAAATTTGTTCTCTCTTATATCCTCCTCCATACCCCCAAACTTTCTTGTAGGGCAAGATAAATTTCTATACCCCAGTGCCTGTATATCTTATTTCCTTATTGAATATATAAAACATTTTTTTCTAACATTTGTTTTTAAAACTTTGATTTCCAGATTCTTTCCCTTCTTCCCTCCTTACCCATCCTCACTGGGAAGATAAGCAATTCAATCAAGGTTCTACATGTGTGGTTACACAAGACATTTCCATGGTAGTTATATTGTGAAAGACTATATTTCCCTCCATCCTATTCCATCCTCCCATTTATTCTATTTTTTCCTATGACTCTGTCCCTTTTCAAAAGTGTTTGTTTATAACTACTCTCTCCCCTAATCTGTCCACCCTTCTATCACCCCCCCCATTCACTTCCCCTCTACTTTTTCATTACTCAATGCCCAATTGAGTATATATGTTATTCTCTCTTTAAGCCAAATTCAATAAAAGTAAGGTTGATTCATTCCCCTTCACCTTTCTACTCTTCCCCTCCATTATAATAGTTTTCTCTTGCCTCTTTTATGTGAGATAATTTTTCTTGTTCTATTTATCCCTTTATCCTTCTCCCAATATATTCCTCTCTAACCTTTTAATGTTTTTGTATCCTCCCTTCATATTCAACTCATCTTATACCCTCTTTCTATGTATACATGTACACACACATACACACATACACACACATACACCCTCCTATACCTACATATGTGTGTGTGTGTGTGTGTGTGTGTGTGTGTATATATATATATAATATATATATAATAACCCTTCAACTATCCTCATACTGGAAAAAGTCTCATGAGTTATAATTATCATTTTTTCTGTGTAGGAATATAAATAGTTCAACTTTAATAAGTTTCTTATGATTCATTTTTTCTGTTTACCTTCTCATGCTTCTTGTACTTAAAAGTCAAATTTTCTGTTTAACTCTGGTCTTTTCACCAAGAATGCTTGAAAGTCTTCTATTTCATTGAATTTCAATATTGTCCCTTGTAGTATTATACTCAGTTTCACTAGGTAGGTGATTCTTGATTTTAATCCTAGCTCCTTTCATTTCCAGAGTATCATATTCCAAGCCCTTTGACACCTTAAGGTAGAAGTTGCTAGGTCTTATGTTATCCTGATTGTATTTCCACAATACTCAAATTGTTTCTTCCTCACACCTTGTAATATTGTCTCCTTGACCTGGGAACTATGGAATTTGGCTATAATATCCCTATGAGTTTTTCTTTTTGGGATCTTTTTCAAGAGGTGCTCAGTGAATTCTTTCAATTTCTACTTTTCCCTCTTGTTCTAGAATATCAGGGCAGTTCTTGAGAATTTCTTTGAAGGATGATTTCTAGGCTCTCTTTTTGATCATGGCCTTCATGTAGTCCAATAATTTTTAAATTATCTCTCCTGGATCTATTTTCAAGTTCAGTTGTTTTTTCTAATGCCTTCTCTTTTTTCATTTTTTTCATCTGTTTTATAGTATCTTGATTTCTCATAGTCAGCTTCCATTTGCTAATTTTGGAGGAATTATTCTTTTCCCTGAGCTTTTGAAATTCCTTTTCCATCTGGGCAAAATCTCTTTTTAAGGCATTCTTCTCCTCATTGGCTTTTCGGGCTACTTTTGCCATTTGAGTTAGTCTGTTTTTAAGGTCTTATTTTCTTCAGTATTTGAGTTTGCTTTAGCAAGCTGTTGTCTCACTTTTCATGATTTTCTCACATCATTCTCATTTCTCTTCCCCATTTTTCCTCTACTTCTCTTACTTGATTTTCAAAATCCTTCTTGAACTATGCCATGACCTGCAACCAGTTCCTATTATTCTTTTGTTGGAGGATTTTTTACTTTGTTGTCTTCTTCTTGTTCTATGTTTTGATCCTCTTTATCCTCCCCCTAAAGATTTTATGGTCTGATTGCATTTCCTCTGTTTGCTCATCTTGCCAGTCTATTAATTGACTATTTTAGATCTTTGCCACAGTAGATCTCTGCTTCCAGAGTGGAGAGAGCTGTGTCTTAAATTGTTTGGAATTTGTACTGATGTCGTTAGAGCTATGGGGAAGGCACCCTCTTTATAGCCTCCATAAGCACTGGCACTCCTTACCCCAGGACCATCACCCAAGGCTGCAATGCTGATCCAAGCAGGTCAAAGCAAAAGCAGTTGCCTTTTGAATGGTTTCTTGTTTCCCCTATAATCTGTAGGCCAGGAGTTCTGGAGGCAACCCCATGGCAGTGGCTATAGCAGCTGCAGTTACCCCCTACTGCCCATGGGGTAAGGGCTGGACTGTGTTCTTCTCTTAACCAGTCCCAACAGAGTTCCCTACTGACCTTTTACTTTCTCTTTGGCATTTATTGGTATAATATCATGTACAAGCAACCTCCCAAAAGAATGGTGCTGTGAACATCTTTTAAGATTCTGATTACACAATAGAGTGAACATTCCAGTTATTCTGTTACAAATCAAGGCAAACATTCACAACAAATCACAATATAATCTTTGCAATATTACATCTTATCACAGAAAATCACAATGTAGTGTTCACAACAGGGTAGCATTAGAATAGCCACATAGTTTTCACCAGAGTGGCCACAGTATTTAGCACAAAGAATAAAAGAATAATCAACTGGTTTCCCCAAGGGAGAAACCCTCCTTACTTAATCATTCAATCATTTCAAAATACAAGTCAGTATTTTACTCATGGCACAATCATAAGTTCATTTAATCAGTCACTTATCCAGATTCACAGTTACTAAGTATCATTAATCACTAAATACAATCATTAGAAAAATTACACAAACCCTCTATCCCTCAGTGTCTAGTAAACTTCAGTTTCATCAAACATTCAATATACAAAGAGAGGCCTTTTCTTCATCTTGACTCAGGGTGGTGTCTCAGATTCCCTGAATCACCTTCCATGGTCCCAGCTCCTACATAAATCCACCAAATAGTCACCTGGATTTAGAGGCAGAGAGCTCCCAGGTTCTTGTGAAGTATTCTGGGCAGCTCCTGGTACACACTGAAATTCATAGGGTCCAGAACATCTCAAAACCTTCACCATTTCTGTTGCCAGGAACTCAAAGATCAAACAAGCCACAAACAATGTCTTATCCTGGTCATGCTTCTTCAGTTCTCCAGCAGTTCAGCTGGCCCTAGGATCCAGAAAAACATCTAGCCTTCCAGGTGACCTCCTCAGCAGCAACTTCAGCCTTCACCAGATTCTGGTCTCATAGAAATCATCAACTCAATTTTCAGTCCAGCAACCCAGCTCCCAGATGTTGGAATGATTCTGCTTCCTCCACCATGAGTAAAAATTCTTGATTCTGTCTGTCTCTCCTCTGGAGCTCTTCTTAAATAGACGCGCATGTGCAAACACACATACACACACACACAGACTTCCTGTCTCAGCCAACCCCTTCCTGTTATGTCAAGAAAAGGAGATAGTGTTTACACCTTCTGCTTCTTTTTTTTGAGAACATTTGGGGTTAAGCAACTTGCCCATGGTCACATGGCTAGTAAGTGTTACATGTCTGAGGCTGGATTTGCACTCAGGTTCTCCTGACTCCAGGTCTGGTACTCTATTCACTGCACCACATAGCTACCTTCTGTTTCTTTCACCAAGTACTTAGCCCTTAGTTACTAAGGGCTAATTACCTGCTAAATTAATTACCATTACAATGTTGAGAACTCTAGAAACCACCAAAGTTGCTGGTGAATCACTCTTCTTAAGTCTGCTTCAGGCCAGTCTGGGCCATGAATCTGAGCCAGTGCAGCTCACGTAGGACTGTGCTCTGTCAGTCTTGTCAGCCTGCCAGGCTGCCTTCAGTGGGAGATTTGTTTCTTTCTGTCACTTTGTGGTTTCTGTAGCTCTAAAATTTGTTTAGAGTCAGTTTTTTACAGGTATTGGAGGTGACTGGAATAGAAGTCCAAGCAAGTTCCTGCTTTTACTCCTTCATCTTGGCTTTGCCCCCTCTCATTTCTATTTTTTGTGTATTTATGTATGTATGTATTTTTAGTTTACACCATTCAATTTTATAAGGTTGTAAGTTCTAAATTTTCCCCCTCCTCCTTCCCTCTTTAAGACAGTGTACAATCTGATTGAAGTTATTCATGTACAATCATATTAAACATATTTCCACATTAGCCATGTTGTGAAAGACCAATCAGAACAAAAGGGAAAAAATGAGAGAAAGAGAGAAAAAAAGAGAGAAGGTGCTATGCTTTTATCTGTATTCAGATTCCATAGCTCATTCTCTGGATGTTGATAATATTTTATGTGATGAATCTTTTGAAATTGTCTTATATCATTGCACTATTGAGAAGAGCTAAGTCATAGGTGATCTTCACACAGTGTTGCTGTTACTGTGTACAATATTCTCCTAGTTCTGCTCATTTCACTCAGCATCAGTTCATGTAAGTCTTTCCAGGTGTTTTTCTGAAATCTTCCTGTTTGTCATTTCTTATGGAACACTAGTATACCATTACATTCATATACCACAACTATTTCAGTCATTTCCCAATTGATGGCATCCCCTCAATTTCCAATTTTTTTTGCCACTACAAAAAGAACTACTATAGACATTTTTGTACAATGTAGGTCCTTTCCCCTTTTTATGATTTCTTTGGGATATAGACCTAGTAGTGGTATTCTGGACCAAAAGGTATGCACTGCACTCACCTTTGTATTGTGTAACTTTATCTCATTTGGGATATTCTAGTACTCTTTCACTCCTAACTAGATACCATACCTCTGATCCTGTTTTTTTCTCCCATCCATTCTCTACATGACTGTCCAAAGATTACATTTCATAGAATTATAGCCATAAGGGCATTTTTCTTTTGTAACATTCCAGTTTTATCTAGACTAGACCAATCACTCCTTCTTATAAGAGGTCATCCAGTCTTTGGTTGAAGACCACTAGGGAAGGGGAGGCCTTTACTTCTCCAGCTAGCACATTATTTTCAAGTGTCCAATTATTCAGAAATATTTCCTCACAAGATTAAATGTTTCTTTTTGGATTTTCCATATATTATTACTAGTTCTACTCTCTCAAAACTCTATCCTTCTTTAGAGTGGGAGAGTTCAGTGCCATAAGATGGGGGTGAAGGGGAGACAGGAAATATTATTTGTAAGAGGCATCCCCTGCAGTGTGCCTTGGAAGAAATTAAGTGTTACAAGAGGTAGAGTTGAAGAGACAGTTCATATGAGATATGTGGGACAGTTTATGCAAAGACAAGGAAATAGGAGATGAAATTCTGTATACCATAGACAGCAACTGAACTGATTTGGCTGGAATGTGGCATGAAAAATTACACTGGAGCCAAACTTTAAAGGGGTTCATATGGAAAACTGAGTAGTTTCTATTTTTTCCTAAAGTCAACAAGCATTCACACAATTCTTTGATCAGAGGTGTCAACTGCTCATACCCATTTCCTAGGAAGATGATTTTGCCACTTAAGCAGGGCATAGACTGGAAAAAGAAAGATCAGAAGTAAAAAAGGCAAAAAAGGAGGCTGTTACAAAATCAACTACTGATACATGGAACTGAATTGTCTGAAACTTTAATGGACCCACCAAGGTGCCCATTTTATTGCTTAGAAGCAACTTATATGCTAGGTGAATTTGTAAGAATATTCTCCAGGAAAAGATTACATCAGTCTGTCCAACTTATTTATTTTCAAATAGAATGTTTGAGCACAATTGCCACTTAACCTGCTGCTCTTTCTCCTGAGTATCATCTCTCTCCACTAAGTTGGAGCCCTTTTAAGCCTTAGGCAGTGTGATTTTGCAGCTTACAGACAGGTTAGATTGTTCCCTCTTGATGGACTTAGGGGAGCCTCTGCAGGCTCAGTCTTCCATCCACATAATCATTCAAATATGATTATCTTACATTTTGCCTAATGAAATCTGTTTCCATGGAAATAGCAGAACTGGCCATAAGTAGTGAAGCCAATTTCAACGGTTGGTCTTGGTTTCCATGGAAATCAACACTGGATGTGGAAAAAATAAGGTCTGAGCATACCGTTTAAAAACTTTACCCTATTTTCACAAAAAAGAACCCCCTCTTCAAGGGAAAACAAAACAAGTAGGTTAAAACATGATTTTTAAAAACCTTACAAGGTAATTCACTTGGTGGAACTCATATTCTGTAGTGAGGAATGTAAGCTAGATGTGAATCCAGACCTTCCTCTTGTTTGCTATGAATTTCCATAAGTTGCTTAACTTTCTTTCCCTATAACCTAACCAAAGATCTAAGCCCATGTGAAATGGGGATACTATAACATATTCCTTCAATGAGATGCTATAAAGATGCCTGATATGATAGATCTCAGAATTCAACAATATATTGAGTATTGAATGCCTATTATGTACTCAACCTTGTGCTATGTGGTGTGATTGAGGATAGGATGACAGAATGTAGCCCTTTTATAATTTGGAACTTCTTATTCCAGCTCCTACTCACTCTTACCAGTAAGTTTCCTAGAGTAAGATAGCCTAAACCTCCTCTCATGCCTTTAGGGCACAGTTCTGAGGGGGTGGGGATTCGGTAGTTAATGCCATAGCTCATAAGCCCCTACCAATATGCTTCTTGTCATAATGATCAATTGATATAAACTAGTCAGACAGACTTGATCAGCTTTTAGAAGAGGTTTTTCCCAAGGTGCTATTTTAAGATCTTTGTGCAGACTCAGACCGAGCTGGTAGTCTGTGAAAATGCCTAGATCTTTTTCAAATGAAATTCTGTATACTAATGCTTCACTTTATATATTTGTAGTTGAATTTTTGAACCTGTGTACAAGACTTTACATTTATTCCTTTTAAATTTAATATAACTTTCACAAAAATAAATATTGATTTAATAATTTATAATAATAATTTAATAATTGGAAAAATCAAACTATTAAGCACTTTTGTACTTAGAGAGGTAGCTAGATGGCACAGTAGATAGAGCTCCAGGCCTGGAGTCAGGAAGACTCCTCTTCATGAATTCAAATCTGGTCTTAGACACTTACAAGCTATGTGACCTTAGACAAGTCACTTAACCCTGTTGGCCTAGTTTTTCACTTGTAAAATGAACTGCAGAAGGCAATAGCAAACCATTTCAGTATCTTTACCAATAGAACCTCAAATGGGGTCACAAAGAGTTGGACATGATTAAAAAATTACTTAGCAAATGCACTTGAAAGACATCATGCTAAATTATTGGGATTCAAGATGAAAAATCTCAGCCCCCTCTATTCAAGGAACTCACAGACTAGTAGGGAGTTACAACATGTACAGATAGATATGGTATAAGGTAGACAAAACATAGTAGAGGATGATGATAGCAAAGAAAAATTCAGACAATTCTTTCAAGGAAAAGAAAGTGATACACAAAAGCAAGGAGACTTTTTAAATTCCGACTTCAGTGAGCAAAGACTGGGGAGATTTGTTTTGAATGTAGAGTAAGTGAAGAACAGTGATATGAAATCAAATTGGAAAGATAAGTAGAGTAAAGATTTCACAGCTTAGTCTGAGTTACTATAATCCAGTTTTCCATAAGTCATTCTCCTACAAATCAAAGCAGAATCCAGAGAAAAGTAACCTAAATACTAGAAAGCACATGCCACAAAGGGACCTCATAGCTCCCTTTTATTCTGGAGTCCTTAAATATTCCCCTTATGTTTGATGCAGCATATCTACTGGGCTCCTGGTAGAGGCTTTAATCTGTACCCCAAAAACTGGTGAAGAATCTTGGTCAGATGGGTAGAGGAGACTGAGGCCAAACACCAAGATTCTCTTCCCTTCCTCCATGAATTCTTTCATTCTCAGAATTGGCTCCCTCCTTTTTCCAGCAGCAGATTCAAAAATGTCTGTTTCCAATCAACTTTCTCATTTTACATAGACGCCAATGGATATGATAAAATTCTTCAACCTATATGAACTGCTTTTCTGCTATACCTAATAATATCTACTGAAAACTGATCATTTTTACCTGATAATTATATCAAGCATAGCATCTTACCATTTAGTTATAATGGGATGTGTTCATTTTGCTTATTTCATAAATTCACACACAGACATACACATATCCTTACACCAGGATGAATAAGATGTGTTTCCTTATTTTGAAAATCACATAGTCTCAGAAAAAAAGTTTACTATGAAATAGAAAATATTATGGAAGTTTTGGCACCACGTCTTTCTTCTTTTCTCAATTTTCGTATTTCTGTTGAGGGTACCAGCATTCTTCCGGGCACCTAATTCCCCTCTCTCATCTCACACATTAATATGGTAACCAATTTTTATCCATTCAACAACTGAGCAAACAGAGAAACTGAGCCAAAGCAAAATTAACTGTCCAATATTATGACTATAGGTAGATCTTGAACCAAGTATCATTGTCTCCAGATTCAGTACCCTTTCCACTGCACCACAAGTACTAGTATTTTTTTTAAAACATTCCTCCATTGATTGTAATGATACAACTCTTTTGTTTATGATCCCATGTTTCTGCTCATGTCTCAGATGTTTCTTCTGATGCAGAGTTGAATCTGTTCCCATTATTCTATCTGTACTTCCCCATGTGAATATAAGGCTTTTTGTAGAAGGGATTGTTTCTTTCTTTGTACTTGTATCACAGAATTTAATACACTGCCTGGTATATAGTAGGTGCTAAATAAATCCTTCTTGATTGATTAGCTGGTTAAGAACATATTACTAGTTCTCTATAGAATTCCACAGTCTATTCCCATAATTCCCAACTTTAAAAAATAACCCTCTCTACCCCTTATAAGGGTAATCTTGATGCTATTTGTTTAATTAGTATGTGTGAATGAAAACTTAAACTCATTTTTGTGTGAACGGACTGTTCTATTACCCAGCCTGAGCTAACTGGATTCATGCTTCTTGCTCAGCTCTGTTGTGCTTCATATTATTTGTACTTCAACTGTTTCCAAGAAAAACAGTCTCTACTCCAAAGTGATACCATATTGTTGCATATTATAAATGTGCTTGGTCTGAAGCCCAGTTTCTTCATAAAGTATGTCTTCAATGTGAAAAAAATGGCAAAAGGTGTAACTAAACATACTAATTGCTTTAAAGTGAGGAAATATTATGTAACCAACCACCATTAATTACCATATTGCTTTAGAAATCTGCAGGGTCATCCTCTTAACTAATTGAATTGTGAAAAGGAAACTTAGAAAAAAAACCTGTATCAGAGAACTCACTGCCAAGTTTTATCTCCCCAGTTACCTGCTTCCCTTCTAATTTTGGTTGCATTAGTTTTCTTCGTGCAAAAGCCTTTTTAAAAATAAAGATAAACAAAATTGTCCATTTCATCTCTATGATCCTATATATATATCTTTTCTAGCAATGAACTCTTCCATTACTAACAGATTTAACAGATAACTCCATTATTCTTCTAATTTGTTTACGATATTACCCCTCATGTCTGTTACATCTCCATTTAGAATTATTCCGGTATACAGTAGAAGATATTTGTATATGCCTTGTCTGCTACACTGTTTCCTATTTTCCCTAAAAGATTTTTTCAAATTTTTAAAATATTTTTTATTTGTTTTCTTGTTTACATCATTCATTTTCATTACATTTTTGAATTACAAATTTTCTCCCCATCTTGCCCCTGCCCCTACTCTAAAACAGCAATCCCACTGTAAAGCCCTTCCCCTGCTCTGCTCTCTTGCTTTCTGGTAGGGCAGGGAGGCTCTGCCTATTGCAGCCCCTGTATATCTTATTTCCTAGTTGCACGTATTGCAGAACTTTAAATTCTAAATTCTTTCGATTCCTCCCTTGCCATCCTCCCCCACTGGAAGGACAATCAATTCAATACAGGCTGTGGATGTGTGATTATACAGGACATCTTCATAGTGGACATATTATGACAGTGATCATCTGTCTCTCCTTCCTATCTCTCCTCCCACTTGTTCTGCTCTCTACCCTGTCCCTGTCCCTTTACTGAAGTATGTGCTTCTAGCATCCCTCCCCCAGACCCAGCCCTCCCCTCCATCATCTTCCCTCTAGTCCCCATGCCCCTTACTCTCCTGTGTGGCATGATGCCCAGTTTAGAGTTTATACCATTTCTTCCCTAAGCCAAATTCAATGATAGTAATTGAAAGTAAAGTTGTAATAGTTATCCCTTGCCTCTTCTCTATGGGATCATTAATGCCATTTTGTCTCTCCCTGTCTCCTCTCATTCTAGTCCTCTCCCACCTCAGAATTTCGCCTTTTAAAGTACCATCCCTTCATATTCAATTCATCCTATACCCTCTGTATTCACATATACACACATGCTCGGATATGTATTCATACACATATATAGCCTCCTATATAGACCTATTTGTAAGTATACATACACATATATATATATATATATGTATGTATAAATTTGTATTCCCTT
>CM053601.1:165091615-165102107 GCA_028646575.1 Pseudocheirus occidentalis
TGGTTTGCCATGATTTTCTTGCATCATTCTCATTTCACTTCCCAATTTTTCCTCCACTTCTCTCATTTGGTTTTCAAAATCCTTCTTAAGCTGCTCTATGGCTTATAATCAGTCTTCGTGTTTCTTGGAAGCTTTTGGTGTTGGAGTTCTGACTGTATTTTCTCTGCTCCCAAAGGGGAAAGCTCTATCCCAAATGCTGGGGTTTTCACAGCTGCTGGAGCTATTGGGAGGCTACTGGTTTGTTTTGTTTTGGTTTGTTTTTTTTGCAGCGCCCACCAGCTTTAGCTCACTGAAAACGCACCCCAGGACCACCATTGAAGACCATGATCTGGATCCAGTCTGCTCAAAGCAAGAGCACTTAGCCTCTGAAAGATCGCTTGACTCCCTTTCAGTCTGCAAGCTGGGAGCTCTGAAGCAGCCACATGGAGGTGGCTGGGACACCACTTCTGCTGCTTCCTTGCCCTGGAGGCAGTTTAGCTTGACTGCTTTTCTCCTCCAAATTTAGCTGAGTTCCACTGACCTTTCACTTTGTCCTTGTTTCTTATGGCTTGATAATTCTGGAAACTGCCACAACTGCTGCTGATCGTCTCTCCTGAAGGCTCCAGCTGCGGCTTGTCCTGGCTCCTCCTGGGGCCAAGCCACAGTTTCAGGCTGGGATGGTTTAGGCTCCCAGGGTGCTGCAATGAGCCCTTCCTGCTTAGCTGCTTTCAGTGGGAGTTGTGTTTCTTTGTATTTTTGTGAGTTTGGGAGCTCTAAAATTTGTTTAGAGTCATTTTATGGGTAGTTGAGCTAGCTATTTGGGGGCTGTGGAATCTTGTTGCTTCTATGCTGCCATCTTGGCTCCACCCCCAGTTTTTGCCATTTCCTTCTCTAATTCATTTTAGATATGAGGAAACTGAGGCAAATGGGGGGAAGTGAATTGCCCAGGATCATATACTTAGTAAGTTTCTGAGGTCAGATTTGAACTCACTAAGATGACTCTTCCTGTCTTTTACATCACCTTGTTGTCAAAATTTGGTAGTACATCACCACTATAATGATAAAGAGGTTGAAGCCTTGGGTTCATTGAATAGCTCAGGGTTACAGATATTTGTAAGGGCCAAGATTTGAATCCAAGTTTTATCAGACTCCAGATTCAATGTTGTATGCCCTGTCTCCTGCTCTTCCTCTTATTCTGGGATGCATGTGCACTAGAACCAAGATAACCCAGGTGTATCCTCTAGGCAGGAAAAGAGAATTGCTCAACTAGGCACTAAATTTTCCCCAGGGCAGAGCTTCTGAATGAAAATGCATTAGAAGATTTAGCAGGGGCAACTGAGGTCTTGTGGAAACAGCTATCTGATTTCCCTTTGCCTTGGAGGAAATGGCCCCATTCAAGCAAAACTGAAATATTGCAGGTTTACCAGTGCTTTTTTAGGCAGAGATGGAAAGCTATCTAGGGTACTGCTTTATCTTTACAATTTACTTTCTCCTCTTCTGAGTCAGAGAAAGACAACTTCCAGGCGAAACACATTCCACTTCCCCTGGTTCTCTTTCAAGACAATTCAAATAGCGGTTGGAGAGGTGATTGAAAAAAGATTCAATATTAACTTCTCTGGTTCCAGTGGGACTCACCACTCCTCTGATACTCTGTGGCTTCTTGTGGAATGGAAGATGCAATATTATTGAATTCTGAAACTTCTGGGTAATTTGGAAGCACTGTTGAGGTTGCCAGCAGCGTAACATATTCAGAACTGGTTGCCCTTTGCCCCAGAAAGTAATGTGGGAGGAGATGTGGAAAAATTAGGATGCTAATTCATAGTTGGTGGAATTGTGAACTGATCCAACCATTTTGTAGAACAATTTTGAATTATATCCAAGAGTTATTAAATTGCCTATACCCTTTGATCCAGCAATAACATTAGGTCTATTTCCAAAGATAATTAAGGAAAAAAACGGAAAGGGCCTATATGTTCTAAGACTGCTCTCTTTGTGGTTGCAAAGGACTGGAAATTGTGAGGCTGTCAATTGGGGAATGACTGAACAAATTTTAGTACGATTGCCATGGAATACCATTGTGCTGTAAGAAATGATGAGCTCAATGATTTTAGAAAATAATTGGGAAAGGCATGCACAAAATAACGAAGAGAAAAATTATCAGAGCTGTGAGAACATTGTATAGAGTAACAGCAATATTGCTTTAAGCACAAATAAGTCATATTGACTATTATACATACCCAAATTAACTGCAAAGGACATATCAAGGAAGATGTTATCTGTATCCAAAGAAAGAACTGAAAAATAGAAATATGAATAGAATGTTTTCACACACACATCTGTGTCTAATGGTAGCCATATCTAGTGCAGTGGGGAGGGGAAAAGACATTTACATGAGAAAGGTATTATATCTTTAAAAGGAATAGCAAGTTATTGACAATAGATTTGCAGTTTCATGTACAATCATCTTTTTAGTGCTGTGTTGTGGAAACGCTTGTTTTATTCCACAAATTAAAAATAAAATAATTAAAATTAAAACAAGAAACAAACAAATGAATGGACAAGCAAACAAACAAACAAATAAATAAATGTTGATATTTATGGCATGAAGCCAAAATGAGAAAGTGAAAAAGGAAAGACTAATTTAGATGATTTATTTGATAATACTTAGACTCTATTTCTACAAAGAATATTGAGGAGGAGAAAAAAGACAATGAGGAAAAGGAGGTACATAAGGAGGAAGGAAAACCATCTGTAATTTGCCATGGATTATTAGAAGGAATCAATGTTGTTTACCGTAAAGTAGAGAAGACTGGGATAAAGGTGTGTTTAAGCTGTCTTTCAAAATCTGAATGGCTACCACTGAGAAAAGATCTTGGATCTTACTTAGAGAAGAGAACTAGGAGAAATAGATTAATTAAGACCTGATGTTAGGGTGACCAGGTGGCACAGTGAAAAGAGCACTGGCCCTGGAGTCAGGAGGACCTTAGTTCAAATCTGACCTCAGAGGCTTAACACTTACTAGCCGTGTGACCTTGGGCAAGTCACTTAACCACTATTGCCCTGTCCTCCCCCCTCCAAAAGAAAAAGAAAAAAATGATGTCAAAAATAAACAAAAATCAAACACAAAAAAATGTCAATGGTAGAAATGGTTTCCTCATTGTTGGATGTCTTTGAGGAGTGGCCAAATGGGTAATAGCAGGAGGAATTCTCTTTCAAGTTGGAATAGGAATTCATGGACTGGGAAATTACTTTTGAATCTGAAAATCTATAATTCTGTGATCCTGAGATTTTGCACTAAAGATGAATCTTTTAAAAATTTTTTAATGCAAACTAGTTGTGTGTATAGATGAGGAGACAGGTTTTTTTTTTTGCTCCAGTGGCTATTCCTGGAATCATTGGGAGGTTGTAGTAATCTGTAAAGGGGAAATATTTGAAAGCAGAAGACTTACGGGAAAATGGCTAGCAAACAACCTTTTGACCATTATAAGCTTTGCTAAACTCATGTCACATATGCAAAAATAATAGCTGATATTTACATAATGGAGTTTATCGACTATTTTACATGCCTGATCTCATTTAATTTTCACATCATTGCTGTATTGGAAGTGTCATTTTATCCAGAATTTATATGTGAGGAAACTGAGGCGTAGAGAGGTTAAGAAGACTTCTTAGTGTTTGTGGAGGGGTTTGAAGTCAGGACATTGTCATTTCAAATCCAGTCTTCTGGGTACTGTGGCATGTTTGCCTCACATTCTGCCTGCAGAGCTTTTATTATCCCTCATGTATTTTTGGAACCTGGTTTGGTTCTTCTGGCAAATAATTTGGCCTAATTTTTCTCTGAGTGAGAGCACTAATACCATCTGTACCTCTGATTGCAAAGGTCCTAGAAATTCTGATGCAGGGATACCTAGAAGAGTGAAACATTCAGAAGGTGGTTAAGGACACCACCATCACTGACTTTGTGCCCAAGGCTCATCCAGAACAAAACGAGGCAGCTAGGCAGCACAGCGGGTCTGGTATCAGCAAGATCTGAGTTCCACTCTGACTTCACATACTCATTACCTTCCTGATCCTGGGTTTAATCATTACTTGCCTTATTTTCCTCAATGGTAAAATGGGGGGGGTCATATTAGTGCCTTCTTCCCAGAGTTGCGAGTCTTGAATGAAATATTTGCAAAGTAGTTATCACAATGCCTGGCATATCTAATAAAAATGCTTGTTTTCTTCTCTCCCTTCACCATGCTTCCGTGTTGTCTCAGCCTAAGCCCTTTGGCCATCCACAGCACAGCCTGGTGTATAAGAAATCTTTAGTTATGTATACAGCATAGTATACAGCATGTATACTCAAAGAAAGTCACCAAGGAATAATAAACTTTGAAATCACACTGTTCTACCAAGATATACTTCCAGTCTCACTCTCCCCTTCCTTTGCAAGACAAATGGCTCTGCAAAAGCAGCACAGAGGGGCTGCCTAACCAACAGTAGCCCCACAATTCTGGCTTTGATTTGTTGCCTTGATTCAAATAGCAGAGAGGCTGATACAGTCTTCAAGGCTAATAATTTCAGATGCTACTTTCTATTCACATCATTCAACTTCCCTGACTTCTAGTGTGCAGCAACAATCTCTCCCCCATAGGTCCCTTCATTCTCCCTGTCCAATTTCTGATAAATAGAGAGAGTGATCAATCCTTCATATACTCTTGGTGTTAAGGAGAGCCAGCTTATACCAGCAAGATCTCTTCTTGTTTCCAGATTTCAACTTTGGAGCTCAATTGTCTTCTAACAGAATGGCCGGTCTGTATAAGTTGACATTTGTATGGCCTCTCTCAGGTTTTCTGACTAGTTTCTCACTATCTCTGTTGCTGTTCTTTTCTGCCCATGTTTGAGTGGTTTAGACTCTGTGAAACCCTCTTGTCTCCTCTACTCTTTGTATATCTTCAGGATCTTGCCAAAAGGGGATGAACTTCTCATTCTTGTCCCCTCTCTCATTATATTCTCTTGTCCTTGGTGCAGAGTCCAGAATGTGACTGTCTTGTATATAGAAATTACTGCTTCCTCTGTAGAGCAGAATTCTTAGGTACTACTCGCAGCCAGGAGGTTTCTTGTCAGTTATATTTTAACTCCAAGCCTCTTCTCCATCTTGGCTTTTCATAACTTCTTTCCCATGTGACTTTGAAGTTGATTTCATGTATTATGGTAGAATTTTAAGTTATGTGTGTGTGGGGGGGTGGGGATAGGAGTGGGGAAATCCTGCCCCTGGGAACTTCCTCTGTAAGAGGCCCATTGCCCCAATCTTTAATGACGTGACCATCTTTGCCTGCGTTGTTTGTGGTGATGAGACTGTTTCACCTAAAATATAGATTCTGTCAGGACCAGAAAAGTCACCTCCAGGGTCGCTTGAGCTCTTTAGTTCATCCCTACTGTTATATTTCCAATCTTGTTCTACCTTCTCAAGAGTTTGTTTCTCTAAGATGGGTTCCATCAGCAATAAAGATTAATTGGAATTCCTGCTCCTACCCAGCAAGACAAAATCAGACTTTTCTGTTCTTTTGTTCTTTGTGTGTGTGTGTGTGTATTTGTGCGTACTTTATTTTAAGACTTCTTAGTTTTCTCAAATATAGGGGATGCAAATATTTCCATGACTTATTGTGAGAAAAAAAGTTATTATAAACTGATTTAGAGAGGTTCAGTATGGTGGTTCTTGTCAGCAGAATTTCCCTTAACCATTCAAAGCTCTAGTTAAAAGATGCCAACCAGGGCATCCCATAGACTGATCCTGAATCTTCTTTTCAGAGACATGATAGATCTAGATATCTGAGTAGTATAGACCAAGATTTTGCCCTAGGCTAGTCATTCTTCTCTCCTGATGATGTTGGTTAAATGTGTCTCAATTGAAAGTACTCCTCTCCACTCACAAGTTGGAAATGACATCCCAGATTGGCAAAATGCTACTTTAAAATGGAAAACAGAGTGGAACAAGCAGTTCCGCATGTCATTGAAATGGACAATTAATATGCAATGTAGTTTAGTCAGGACAGGACTGATATGCCATTCTTCTCTCTTCATTCCAAACATCTTAATTCCCACCTGGCTACAGGCAAAGTAATCGTTTTGTTCCCTTATTTTTCTTTCACAGGAAATGTTTGCCTAGAAGTCATATATCAGGCTAGCATTGTTATAGCAGGTCCAATCTGTTTCTTTGCTATTTTTTTCAAGTATTATAAGGAGACAATCGAATTCAGAGTAAATATTATTACTTTGTTCAGCAAATTAAACTTCCTAGGGTTTGAGCAAGAGTCCAAAGTATATAGCATCTTGTGATAATTAAAATAGTACCCATACTGCTGATTGACAGCTGCATAATAATTGGCTTTCTGCCCCTTGATAATGGTCTCAGGAGGAGATCAGATGGGCTGTAGAGAAGGAAATATCACTTAGGAATTCATTCATGCAGAAGAATAATGGAGGGAGGAGAGCAGATAGCAGGTGGGACAAAAGAAAGGAGTTAGAAAAATTTCCTTTGTAAAAAAAGTAGTTCACAGAATGCTGGAATTAATGTCTGAAGGGCCCATAGAGGCTGCCTAGCACAGACCCTTCATTTCACAGAAAGGTCTTCCAGAGGTGAAGTGATTTGTCTAAGGTTACACTGTTAATGAGGGATAGCTTAGCTGGGATGTGAAGTGAGGACCTCTGAATCGAAATTCAGTGATTATTCCATTATATATACTCTGTCATGTATGACAGCTTAGGAAAAATATCTAGTTACATATCAGGAGCCCTTTAGGGACTCAAATGAAACCCTAAATAAGTAATTGATTGAAGAATGCACAGGTAAGTTGATTATGTTAGAATGATATAAAAAATAAAAAAGAATGTCGAAGTGAGAAAGAGGGATACACTGGGTAAAGGGGGAAGGGAGAAGTAGAATGGGACAAATTTTCTAAGATAAAGGAGGCATGAAAGGAAGAGCTTTTATAGTGAAGGGAAAAATAGGATGATGGTAGACAATTCTTGACCCTTTTTCTCATCAAAACTGGTTTAAGGAAGGAAGAATAAATATACATTTTCTTTTGTATATAGAAATCTGCCTTATACAACAGGGATATAGGAGGGGAAGAAGAAAAAAGATAATGGGATAATGATAAAGAGGGGACCAGATTGAGGGAAGCAGTCATTAGAAACAAAACAGTATTTTGAGGAGGGATAGGATAAAAAAGAGAAGGATAAGCAGAGGAAAATCGGATGCTGTAAGAAATGACAAGAGGAATGGTTTTAGAAAAACACTTAGAAAGACCTATATGAATTGATACAAAGTAAAATGAGCAGAACCAAGAGGTTATGATGCAGAGTAATAGTGATATTTGTAATAATGATCAACTGTGAAGCACTTGATTGCTATAATCAATTCAATGATCCAAGATAGTTCCAAAAGATTTATGATAAATAAATGCTATATTCAGAGAGAAAACTGATTAATTCTGAGTGCAAATTGAAATATAATTGTCTCACCTTAATTTTTGGCTTTTTTGTGAGACTGCTAAAATGGAAATGTATTTTGCATTTCACATATATAATTGATGTTGTAATGTTTGCATTTTCAGTGGGTGGAGAGAATATGGGAAAAAAAGAATTTGGATCTCTAAATTTAAAAAGAAAATAATGTTAAATATTAATAAATGTATTTTTAAAAGAATCATGTATGTTCTCATTATATTGGTTAAGAACAAGTGAGTTATTTAACTTTCCTCCCCCTCTCCCACACAGATCCTTGCCCTAGGAACCAGGGGATACAGAAAGATATATCATGCTCAATTTCTTGTCCCTGAGAATTTAAAATCTTGAAGAGAAAGTATGAAATAGACCATTGAGAGAGAGAATCTGTGATGTCAAGAACACTGCTGCTGTTGCCAATAGGAGAACATGAGTCTCTCTCTCTCTCTCTCACTTGGATATTGCCTCCAGGAAGTATATAAAAGCAGAATGAGCAAGGGATTTCTTGTCTTTGCGCAATGATGTAAGTTACATGCTGATCAAAATTGTCCCTGAAAACTGAGTATCTTGGGAGGAGGTAGAATAAAATGATCATATAGAAGCAGTGTTGATGGGTATCAGGTTTCAACTCAATTCACTTAAAAAAAACTCCTTTCATTCAACAGAAATATTTCAAGTACTTTGAGTGTGCAGAGAGCCATGTGTAGAGCACCAGGGTAATATTAGAATATAAGCTTCTTGAAGGCAGGTCTTATCTCTTTTTAATTTTGGGGGGTCTTTGTATCAGGTACATTTAACCTGGTACCTTTTGGACTGGAGTCACTCAAATGTTTATTTAACTGAAAAGAACTAGGATGCAAGTTGTAGATAAGGCACCGGACCTTTTCTATTAAAGGTTATACCATTGTGGGGGTATGATACAAGCAAATACATAACATCCCATGGTATGCATAACAACTTAAAGATTCTCACGTGACCTGAACAGCACAAGTGAATACAATTAAAGGGAAGCTTGTTGTATCCACCACGAGAATCTGAGCTCCCCAATGAATGATGTCACCCAATACATTGTCACCAGGATCAACACCTGCCAGTTAGCAGCAGATGGTTCCCAAAGACCACTGTCTTCGTGTCTCTCTCTGTCTCTTTCTGTCTGTCTCTGTCTTTGTATATTTACTATCTCACTATCCATTCTACCATCCTTCCTCTTAAGGGCTTCACTGGCAACACAGTGTGTGCATGTGTGTATGTGTGTTCATATACATATGCATACACACATATAACATATATACAGAGACATGCATATATATTTTATACATATATAAATATACACACATAGACATATATTTTATACAAATATAAATACACACATATATATGCATAAACATAATATGTAAAATATGCAGAGGGTCCTTGAATAATCGTATAATACTCAGGGGATCTAGATCACTAGAGGCACTGGGTCACAAAGAAGAAACCACTGGTAATCTCATTATATTGGTTAAGAACAAGTGAGTTATTTAACTTTCCTCCCCCTCTCCCACACATCCCTTCAAAGCAGGCAAGAAGGAAATCAAAACCATTTCTAATTAGAGAAGATATGACTGTCCATGTGTAGCTGACTGCCCCCCACCCCCACACCTTTCTAGGAATATTTCTGGATATGCCACTTGTTTTGTTTCTTAACTGAGTTTATTTTGATAAAATTGCTTCTTTGTTGAAGTCAAAGGACAGTCAGTTCTGAAGAGCTGTGCCTGTTCTGTCAGAGACCAGAAATTTAAAACAAAGCCTGACAGTAAATTGGTAATTCAAGGCAACGATAAAAATAGAAAGAAGAATCCCCCTTCAGTATCAGTGCTGCATTCCCCACCCCCACCTTCAGCGGAAAAAAAGCAGCAGAAGAAATGAAGAAACTTCCTCATAATCTCACATCCATTTGCTGAGTAGCTGTAGACACTTTGGATTTGGTTTTGTTGTTGTTGTTGTTGTTGTTCTTTGGGGCAGGGAATTTTTGAGGGGTGGGGTGTGTGTGCTGATGGAGAAGATGTAGATCAATGCCATTCTCTCTTTACCCCATTTATGGACCCTTCTTACTTTATCCAGGTTCAGTTCAGGGGAAGACAGAAAGTTTGGGAGACTGAATCAGGAGAAGCTGAGAGTTCAGTCAAGTTTGGCTTCTTAACCACACAAAAGGAAGAAATGAAGACATTGGCATTCAATCAGACTAGTGACCACCTCGTACCAGCTTGATATTATTATCTCAGTTTGTTTCCAATGGGGTCACGGGTGGGGTAGTAAAGCAGAGAATGGAAGTTCAAGGACAAAATATATGGTGTACTGGAAGGTGATTTTGAAATCAGAGAAACTGGGTTCAAATCTTCCCTTTGTTTCTGCCTGGTTGTGCCAACCTCTCTAAGTCTCAGTTCCTCCACATTTAATATAAAGAAGTGTTTCTAGATAGTCTCAAAGACCAATTATATCAGTAAATCAATGATTCTATGAAACAGAAGTGACCAAAGCAGCTGTGAATGTGAGTAGGAAGATTGAAGAGATGACACAGCTTGAATTCCATTCTTGCTCCAGGGGCAACTGATCACCTTGGATACTCCAGATAATATTTTTTAAAGTATGATCCTTTAAAGTGAGAATGTGAACAAATTTCTGGTAGAAATTTTCAGTGACTTTGATCTATCTATCTATCTATCTATCTATCCATATACATATGGAGAGAGAGATATGTATATATACATAGATATACATAGATATATAGCTACCTAGCTAGATAAATATAGATAGATAGATAGATATAGATAGATATGTAAGAATAGATATATAGATATCTATATACACATATGACATATGTATACACATATTTTCTATATACATATATGTACACACATGTATACGGGTGGTCAAAGTTGTTTGTTTGCTTTTTACAATGTAAAATAAGCTTTTATATTTTATCCCAATGACAAGAGGAAGCCACTGGAATTGACTGAGTAGGAGAATTATATAGTTAGAT